>OZ025256.1:15810757-16134040 GCA_964019135.1 Arenicola marina | reverse complement strand
ATCTCGCAGGCGAATTCTCGCGATGTCAGCCATTTTTGCTCAATCTGTTCCGGAGTTGGTTGTTGTCGTTGCATAATTCTTTATTTGTCGCGGCTAGACGGCAGTACATGTCTCATTTACTTTTTGATGAAATAAATAAATTACTTAGAAATCGGACTATTGGGGGTTGAAGCGGGTGCCTGTCGCTCACTTCGAGCGGGAGTTGGACACCTTGTGTCTTTAGTATGCGTTGTGGGGCCCCCTACCCCCCCCCCCCCCGCCCTCCCCCCTCTACTGATTTACTGTGCCTGTGGGTCACGGTCAACATCTACCGGCCTTGTCTGGTACAGGGGGGGGGTGGTTGTGTGACTGGGTGGAGGTTGGGTGGGGGGGTGGGTGGGGCGGGGGCGGAGGCGTTGGGGGAGCAATTGATGGATGTGGGACCCTAACGTTTTATCTTAACAGGTTGGCGGTAAACTATAGATGCCGTGTCTGATATAGGCGAAGCGAGGCAGTGCGGTGGCGAAGGGTGTACGTGGCCGAGGGGCTGGCGCATAAAGACCCCATGCGAACGAAAATAAAAATGTAGATAAGAGCAAATATGAGGTATGGTTGCTCTAGAATGTCCGTAACAGCCACTTGTTACAAATTGTTAATATGCGCTACAGGCCAGTAAACACGATATTTCAGGATTCTACATGAATATTCAAATATGACGTCATGTAGCCTACTGGATGCAAGCAAAATGATATACGGCGGTGAGCGAGATATTTTACCCGATTAGTGTTGCCACAAGAATGGCAACTGGTCACGAAATAGGCAAACGAAAGCAGACTCAGGATTTAATCATAATCTTCCTTTCCGGTTTTGTTTGAAAATAGATTTCAACAGATCTCGCAAGATTTATCAACGCTCTCAGGGGCCTGTAAATGGCGATAAAGCCTTTGATTGCAGGGAGAATGAAGGCGTTATTGTGTGTTAGTGAGAGCGGGGAGGGTGTAGGCATTACTACCTTATTTTGTAATGCTTACCAACAGTAAATAATTGCGAATAGATTTCGTGTAATAAAAAACAGGGTCATTCAGGCTTTGGTCGGAAACTTCGTCTTGCAAGGGTCCCTGTCGCTATCTTAGGGTCACTCTGCCAGCAGAGGGAGCTCGTTCCTCACATCGCCTCTGTCCCACGTAACTGCTAACATCACGGTTGACCTCAACAGTGCTGCGGTCACGAATGGTTTTAGAGAGCTGTTAAGGTTGAAATTTGTATTTTCGAAGCAGGATTTCAAAAATATAGACATTCCGTTTTCGTACGATCACAATGGAAGCGTTAAGCGGAAAACATATTTCTAAATAACACGAGGTGAAAGTACAAAGCGCTTAACGCCTTTGACCTCGATCGAACTCTTACATACTTCGAAAGAAATGTGGCCTCTACTTAATCAAGTCGAATGAATATGTCCGGTACGGTACCAGTGACCCAGTAAATACTAAACAGTGATGTACTGGGTGCAAAACTGGAAATATCTATTACATTCATTTTCAATTTTTGCTCATGAAGGATAATTCTGATGGTTAAATTTGACGTGCGGCAGAAGGACTATAGCTTAAGTGTTCGTGCCACGATTGTGTTCAGCTCAGATGTTAACTTCGTTTAGGGAAGACAAACAAATAATAATTGGTTTTAATGGGAGTTTGCAGTTTTTATTCCACGATATCACTATAAACGATGCAGTGCGTAGGCATCTGTTGTCGAGGGCGTGTATTGTTCTCATGGTTGAGTGTTTTTCGTTGAGTTCAAGCCAATGAGCAGAGATAATCTGAGGCTCAATATAAAAGCACATGCGTTTGTATTCCCCTTTGACGTCACTTTCCTCCCTACCAGAATTTAAATCGGCATGTGCGAAAACAAGTGGAAAATTCCCTTCTACTATTTGGGGCATTAGAGCTCAATAATAAATAATAAGCGTGTAAACACAGAAGATTAATATGAGCTCAAGTTGTTTAGGCGTGGCACTAACTGGTTAAGCAGAACGCCTCTGCCGGTAGATCGTCTTAGCGTGTGTAAAACCCACATTCCTCTCCTCAATAATTCAGTAAGTGATGATCTCCAAATCTTTGATTGACTATTTACATGCTCTGTTCCAACATCTGGTGGAATACGTTGACTATAGCATTTTCTCTTTTGCAAAGGGGAAATAAGCGGTGATCGAGGATGCCTATCACACAACATGAATCACACATAGGAATGCCAAGAGCCACGATAACGCGTTCGGCTGTTGTAAACTGTTGTCGGGTCTCAAGCTCCCCGCACGGTGGCCCTACGCAAGCTCCGCTTTTACCGCTGCTGTCGGCCGGGGGCAAATTTCAAGATTCTTGAAAAACGGTCAAATCAGCTGTCATTTTCTGTAACATTATAGTTTTCAACAATCAAACATAAAAATAACGAGCTTTGCGTATTTAATACAGCAAAACACATCTTGTACCCTTTTGAAAAAGATATCATTGTGACAGAACTCTTTCTTTTCATCACCTGATTTCATGCATTATTAGGCTTAGGCTGAGTCCCAGCACTAATTTGTAGAAATGGGCGACGCATTTTTCCTATCAATCTGCGCAGCGCCGCCCTGGCGAGCGAGTGTAAAAATGCATTCAGGACGTAGGCGACAACAGAGATATAATGGAGCCCTAGCGGAGTGAGTCGAAGGCAGAGAGTGGTCGGGTCTGTCCAAGCCTCATAAAGTGCGTTGGTATGGTTAGGAAAGAACCGACATGTTAGCAAGAACGTCGCGTTCAAATTATAAAACCAACTAGCATAATGAAGAGGCTATGACGCACAGACGATGCGTGCGGACCTAGAATCGTCCGCATTTAAAATGATTTGGGTTAAACTATGGGCTGTACTCTGTACGCAGTCATCCCTGGTAGGTTATTACATACCATGAAGGCCTTCAGGTTAGAAAAAGTTAGAACATCGCCCGAAGGACAGTAACTCGAGCTACAGATTGCGGTTAATGGCTTTTGGGAGGAGGTGGCGATGTGTTGGAGGAGTCTGCAAAGAGGGGGAGTAGGGAGCTGGAGGTGGGCGGTAAGGGAGGGGGGTAAGGAAGGGGGGTATGTGGAAGGAGGAGTAGGGGTCAGGGGGATGAACTATTTAAAGATACGATGACTCAACCCAACAATCGCTCGTATCATGCTTATGACAAGCGAATTGTGTCATAATCCATAGAAATAGTTTTTTAAGAACAAATGACACATTTCGCTTGCCGTATAACTAAAACTATTATGCCATGAAAAACCCGGTTTTATCTCCTGAGTCTTACTCCATTAAATCTCGATTTCGTGAGATAACAATGTCGTTTGACATGCACGCTTGATAGTCAACCTGTGACGTCACTCCCCTCTGGCCCTTTTTGTGGAGTCTGGTTCGTGAACTAGAACGTAGACCGATTTTACGCCGCATACCTGAGGAATACCTCCGTGTCCCTGGCCAGGGGTCTTTTTTATTCACACTCGCCCAGGGCAACCATCGCTAGAGCGCACGTGGATTTGTTTACAACGTTTACCCTGCTAGCCTCGCTTTCGCGCCGCAATGGTTACATTTTAAGTGATGCCTATGGCGGTGGTGTGTGAGTGCCCTTAGATGAGCGTACACCTCTTGTACAAGTACTAGTAGCATTGAACGGCTTCCTAAGATGTCTGTCTTTGGACGCATTTTGATCACATATTCAGAAAAAGCAGTAAACATGCTGTCAAGGTGTAAAAACAACACGGCCGTGCCAAGACTTTTGACCCCATGTCAACCTTTCACCACATGTCAACCGTTGACCCCATGTCAACCGTTGACCCCATGTCAACCGTTGACCCCATGTCAACCGTTGACCTCATGTCAACCTTTCTCTATTCGGCAGGTCATGTTATATAATATGCAGGGGATGTTACTGATAATGAACGCAAACTAGATCACCACTGTCGTGCGGGGTCTCTTGTGAGACAGCATCCCAGCCCGGGGGGAACACTTAATACATTGCTGGGTTTGGGGAGGTCGCGGTAAAGCCCCACTTCTTTCACCGCCAAAAATCTGCACGGTCGGGGCGTTTTACCGCCAAATTCCACCCGGTCGTGATCTTACCGCCAAAATCCGCTCGGAAGGGATATTTTTCGCGGCAACTCGCTTTATGAACGCATATTTTCAGCAGAGCCCCCCCCCCCCCGCCCCAGGTTTGCAAGTTGTTAAATATCCGCTCTATAGGGGTATGTTTTTCATCACAAATATCCACTCTCTCAGGTTTCAAGACACCGGCGGACCCCCCCACACCCCCGGGCATCCCAATAGGTGGGTACTGAGATGACTTTGCTGCACATAGCAAAGCTGTATCTGCGTGCGATTCCGTGTTGCTGCGGCATGATGAATCCTTCGCTGGGAACCAGCCTGCCTGTCCAAACAGCTGGTAACGGGCATCCCCTAGAAATGACTGTGTTTTTTTTAATTGGAGGGTACCCGATAGGCATATTTGAAAAATCTACATTGAACCCCACATTCTGACACTGAGATGCATATATGTTTTATATCTCTGAGAGTCTGTAAGACCGCTATTTCGCAACAGAGGCTAAGACCTTACCTGCACGCTCAGACGGGTGGGGAGAGGGCGGGGGGGGGGGAGGTGGGGGGGGGGGGGGAGAGGCGCTCTAGGCCAATGAGAATGCTTGTGGTTATTATTGAGCTGCTGGCTGAGTGAGGATTGGGGTGGAGAAGAGGGCAGGCGCTCTAGGCCAATGAGAATGCTAGTGGTTGTTATTTGTTTGACGGCTGAGAGGGGGAGGGGGGAAGCCAGTATAACTCTGTGTTCTATGCAGAGTCAGACATGAATATTTTATCCAAGGTGGATACTGCAATACATACTACATATGTAACAATCACGACACTGTTACTGTAGATTATAACAATGTAGCGATTAAACATGTAGCCCGATATAAACAAGACGAGTATGATATACTATTTACTGACCATTTGATTAATGCCACGTTGAAAGTTTGAAAGTGTGTTATTAGCATTTGTATTTAATACGATGACTCGTCACGCATTTACGCCAGAGGGTTTTAACATATATATGTACACTAGTCGCCCATTGATACAGAAACAAGCGTAAATCAGCAAACGACTCTGAGAACTATCGTGCTATTCCCCTAAGTAGTCCCGCGAATATCTTTGATCAGATTATTATGAAGAAAAACCGCTCTACAACAAAGTGCACTTATGCTCTCGTGGAGCTTGCTGTTAGCTTCTTTGAAAACCAAAATGTTAATGCATTTGTACTGCTACCTGCTCACTGCTCACCCTGGTGGCTCCTAGTATATTTGCACAAAGAAAAATGTAACTGGGGGACACACATCAAACTAAAGAGTCGTATTCTTAGGGTGTTTCTAAAGTGTCTGGACACACAAGACTGCCGTTATGTAAACATATGGAACAATACTGGATTATTTCATAAACCAACATCAAACCTCATATATATTTGATTGAGTGTTGAGGTATTGCTAACTTGTTATGCCTGGTATTATGTAAACAACTGGAACAATGCTGCATTATTTTGTGAACATGCAAACATCAAACCCCATATAGAGTTAATTGGATTAAGAACAAGTCTTTGTCTTTTGTTATTAACAAATATCAAACCCCATATTTAGTTAATTGCATTGAGTAAAAGTCTTTTGTTATTAACAAATATCAAACCCCATATATAATTAATTTGATTGAGTAACGGGGGAGGGGGGCGGATAAAATTTTTCGTGATCCGGGATTGTACCTAAAATTATTATCGTAATCGGGAACTGGGGAGAGTTATTTACGTGATTCGTGATCGAAGTAATTCTTATGATCGTGATTTGGGTAAAACTGCAAATCCGTGATGTGTGATTGGAAACAATTGTTGTCGTGATCCGTGACCTCCGTTTCACTTGTGATCGTGATTTGCACGACAGTTATTATCGTCATTGTGATATGCGACTTTGTTGGGGTTTTTTGCCTTGATTCTCGGCATTTATTTCTTTTCTTGCTGCCATGAATATGTTTGCACTCTGAACTCTTTATCGAACGACATTGGTAACATAGAACTATTTCCATTTGTTGCGGGCATGCTTGGAGGGTGTCATCAAAAATCTGACTTATCTGGTGTATTTTGCTTTAAAAATGTTATGTTAAGTCTAAAATGTGTAGATCTATTCATTTATTTTTTACATTCAGTGGTCCAATGCGTCGGTCAATAGGCGGCCTCATGTTGTTGGGCCGACGGTATACCAATGGCAATGTTGGCTCGCTAGACAAAACTGTTTGATCTACTTGAAGCTCAAAACTAGCCAACCAACTCAAGTAGGCCTACGTTGGATTTTATGTCGTAGTGTAAATTGATCATGCCCTCTTATGGCTATGACAAACCAAGCATCCACAACGTCTGCCATGCTCTCCCATGGCCATGACAAACCAAGCATCCACACAGTCTGTCATGCACTCTCACGGCCATGACAAACCAAGCGTTAACATCGTCTGTCATGTCCTCTTATGGCCATGACAAATCAAGCATCCACACCGTCTGTCATGCACTCCCACGGCCATGACAAACCAAGCATTCACATCGTTTGTCATGCCCTCTTATGGCCATGACAAATCAAGCATCCACACCGTCTGTCATGCACTCCCACGGCCATGACAAACCAAGCATTCACATCGTTTGTCATGCCCTCTACTGGCCATGACAAACAAAGCATTCACATCGTCTGCCATGCACTCTCACGGCCATGAAAACCTAAGCATTCACACCGTCTGTCATGCCCTTTTATGGCCATGACAGAGACAACATCCACACCGTCTGCCATACACTCTCACGGCCATGACAAACCAAGCATTCACATCGTCTGTCATGCACTCTCACGGCCATGACGAACCAAGCATCCACACCGACTGCCATGCACTCTCACGGCCATGACAAACCAAGCATCCACATCGTCTGCCATGCACTCTCACGGCCATGAAAAACCAAGCATTCACATCGTCTGTCATGCCCTCTTATGGCCATGACAAACACAGCATTCACATCGTCTGCCACGCATGATGCATGATAATGGTGAATTAGATAAGACTCATATCACCGTCATCAAGGGCTCTCCAAAGCAAAATACATAACAAGGTTGGCTCACGAGACAAATAAAAACCTGTGGTTTAATATTGGTTTAGTACATAAACCCTCGTAATAAGTGCATTTATTGTGAACATGCAATTTGGGTAATACAGCTGGGTATATATTCACCCCCAATAACCGATGAATGATGATTTTAGAGAATCAAGACTCTATTGAGCTCTTTGTATTCGCTTGGAAGGACAGAATCGTTGTCTTAACTGTTCAACTTTGTTTTGCCCCGTAGATATTTACGTGAACAAAATGCTATCATACCAGCATTGTGATTATGCAATCTGCTGTTGATTGCTGATTAAATCGTGGAATATGTCGAAACCACATAGTGTGATAACAATCCAGTGCAGTCAGTAACAGCCAGACCACAACAGCCCTATTTTTTACCATTTTTTAATCTATTTCATTCACAGAAATCTTAGCCCACACAGGACTTTTTGAGTTTGAGACGTCTTGACAACCAGCCTAGAAAAACATGGGGAGGCACGGCGTGCCCAACGCATGCAACTACCATGCACCATCGCAATGTAACTGCTCTACAGCATTGCATATGGGCTACTAGGACCAAAAGTGGCCAACACTTCATAAATTATGTTAGACGTAGGCAGGTATGCTGAACATGCTTACTCACTGCCGCACCCAAATAGAGGTAAAACCCATCTGCGTCGATTTGCTAATTGTTTCTTTAAAGAACTCGCTGGCGTGCATTCCTCAAATAAAGCACTCGACGCTATCGCGTCTCCGGCTTTATTTTATCGAATGCACCCCGGCTCGTCCTTTACCTAGTACATAGGGGACTTTAACCGTTGTATGTGATATCTCGACGATGGGAAGTTTTCAAATAGAGAGGTGTTTAAACGATGAACAACATACGCGTTGTGAACTTTATCTTACGCAAACGCAGACATTTGCACCGGTTCGAGCGACGCACCGGCCGCTTGGGCTGACTCATTCGACCATAGCCGAACGCGCTGCCTCCAATAGGACACTGAGTAAGTCCCACCACTCCTGAAGGCCCCTCACCCCACCAGACCTAAGCCTCAGTAATGATACACTGCATGCAATTTGGTGACGACCAACAATCCCTTGCATATGCATGCAACGTGTCAAATGAAATAACGATTGCACGAAATGCATATCTACCACCTGACAAGACCTGTCGGTGATAAAATTGTCCATGGGTTTGTCCCAGCGCCTCTCCAGACGGTGAGCTTTCCTGTAGGTCATGACGCATAGGCGTGACTTATAGGTAACATCGTGGCGTCTGGACAGGGCTTTACCCTGTTGTCCTGCTCAAGCCTTCTCAGCGCAATATAAATAAGAATATTTCTCCGTCAACAGAATCTTTTCGACATGAACACGGATAGCGATATTACAGTTTGTCTAAGAAAAAACAAAGTTGTTCTTCGCCACAATGATACACTATAGTATAGGGGCCAGGGGCCGTATTCATAATCCCTGGCACAGAATACGCTTTTGTGTTTCCTCCTGTCCCAGGTGTATCACATACGTAATACCTATTGACGGTCAGTCAGAGATGAACAAATATTGACTAACGCCAAGCCTCACAATGAGCGGTATGCGTGACGCACAGGCTTTCGAACCACCGATCCACGTGCCGCTAGGCTCTCAGTGTGGGATTTCACGTACATGGTGAATCTAATCGAAGATATATTCGCAGGCAAAAATACGCCAATATTTAGCCTTTAATGGGTTCTGCGCTACTGATACCGTACCAGACGAATTGAACCGACTTTGATTAATTAGTAGCCATGTTACTTTCGAATTATGTGTTTGAGGTCTCAATGGAGGTCAAAGGAGTATAGCGCTTTGAACTTTTACGCAGGGTTAACTGGAAATATTGTTTTCCCTAAAACTCTTCAATTGTCGCCCTCTAAACCCGTTCATGACCCCAGCAACGTTGAGGTCAACCGTGAGATTGGCGGTTACGTGGGGCAGAGGTGATGTGAGGAACGAGCGCCCTCTGCTGGCAGAGTGGAGTAGGGGGATATCCCCGGGGTCATGGTTCAGCTCTATCGATGATGAAAGTTTTCATGTCAACCCAACTCCACCGGAGGAGCTCCAAGCTCGTAGGCGATTATTAGATCAAATACAGGTCTTTCGCTAATAAATAAAATTCAAGATGTCGGATGCGAAGCTGCACCTCCATGCTACTTGTGTTTGTTGTTCTATGCCACGGGCGTCTCAAGAAACATTGTGAATATTAAATACCTTTTTTCATAAATATTCATGAGGAATGGTCACATTAGTTTGTCGTCTTTATATGATGGTACCGGGGAGGGTCTAGGCACTCCGGTTCCATAAGAATTACATGACGGGGGCGATGGTTCAGACTCTTTCGGGAACGCCTCAAGTCCCGCATGACCCCCAAATATAACAGCATTATCAATATTTTAAGTGTGGTATATTATAATTCGGTTGTTTAGTTTAACCTGGCTGAGGCCTTTATTGAACTATTTTCCAAAAGGATAATTGACTGCGCTTAGCAGAACTGGCAGAGTAAGACAGACCTGATGAATTGTAAAAAATATAAGAAGTTGCTCATACGCAAACCATACTTGTGTCTTCTCGAGGATTTTAGACTACGGCAGATCTTAGCCAGATTCAGAAGTAGGGAGCTATGGACAAGTTCGTACTTTCTTCTCTTGACGAGTTCCATATTTTAATGAAATGCCCATTGTATGACAATCTCCGCAATCATTATTTTCCTAAGATATTTAACGACATATGATATTAGGAGTTTTTATGTATTATGACTTCCGAGGAAAAAACAGGTTTAATCTCATTAGCAAGGTTTATACAAAAAACATTCACTATGTATGAAAAAAGGTTTAGCCTAATTCTCTCTAATTAACTAAGTTTGTTCTAGTCGGTTGCATGTTATTTTTGTGTTCTGTATTTGTACGAGGGGCCTGGTGCCTGAAGTTACCAATAAACTATCTATCTATCTATCTGGCTAGGACAAGGTAAATAAATACCCCCCCCCCCCTCCCCTCCCCCCTGCGCGCTTGGCGAAAGAAAAACATGGAATATTTCACACAATGTACACAGGTGGGGCTCGAAACCACGCACCGGCCGTTTGGACTGGCAAAGGAGAGTCGACAATAGCCGAACGCACTGTCCGCTACGCCACGTGCGATCTCCCGGGGGAGGGCGCTCCGCATCGTATGGTCGGTTGGTTGTATATACATTCAGGGACGCTTCAGCCACTTTTGGTCATATCGCGTCAATGGGAGAGTGGAGCCACGTCCCGGGGGGTTACCCCTACTCTTTGCGAAGAAGGGCATCGGATCTTTATTCTGCGACCACAGAGACATGGCCACAGCGGGGCGAGAATCACCGATCCATGTGCCGTTAGGCTCTCAGGTGGCCAGAGTAAGCTATGTGAGGAACGAGAGCTCCCTCTGCTGCGAGAGTGCGCCATGTGGTAAGTGCCGGTACTCTGTGAGGCTACCGACAGGGGGCGCATCTCTTTGGTAACCCGGGAATGTCCCGAAGGTGGAGCGAATACGCATATTACGCATCGGTTTACCGCCCGACACTTCTTTCACCCTGGTCGGGTGCGCGCGCATTCATTCGGTATGCCGATGTGCTCCGTTCAGATCAGCACGAGACATTCGGAAGAAGATGGCTGCTGATTGCTTGTCTTGAGTGACTGCCTAGGCTGGTTCTATTGCCCCTATATTAACCGGACATGACCGGTGTGAATATTTCATTGACATTCGGCGTAGCCCGACCGGCAGGTCCGGAAGAGCCTGAGTATACCGGGCGGCCTACCGATCCTGGCCCAAAGAAATGCGCCCATAGTGTGTGTGTGTCAGGACGACATGTCTGTCTGGGTTACTTTAGGGCTTACGTCATCCAAAAAATCATAGAGGGCGTGGGCTGTATATAATTGGACAAGGATGTCATTGCCCCAAAGAGTTGACTGCGCCCATTGTGTTGCGCCACTCCTTCCGGCGAAAAACCAAGCAAAACCACCGCGCGCATGCGTGAGTCACCCAATGTCCTTATACCCAGGTTTGGTTGTTTTACTCTGGTACTAGGGTGATAGGGTGGGTTGGGGTGTAGCGTTGACGTGGAGGGGGTCGAGCCCCACCCACCTAGGGTGTCCGCAACTCAGCTACCCCAACCTCCGTTGGTTGGTATACTGAAACCATACCCTTTATGGCTACACTTGTGTTGGTTTGACACGGTTGAGAGATGACCAGAGCGCCGAGCGAGAGAGGCTAGATTGAAAACGACTTTCTGCGAGTGGTGCGAGGGTGGAAGCGACGACCGGGCGGAGTCAGGCTTTGTTGTCGGGGAGGGTGTGTGGGTGAGCCAGTGTAAGAAGCTAGGGAATAAGGGGTGAGAGCGGGGGGGGCTGCGTGAAGATATGAAGGGTAAGTGTGGGGTGGGGGTGGGGTAGTTCAGGGTTGTGAGGCTATGATGGTGTAGAGAGCGAGAGAGACAGAGCCGGGGCGTGTGTGGGGCTGGGGGGTTGTGCGGGGGTTAGAGTGCGGCGGGGTGGGGGGGGGGGCAGGGACAAGGCGGGCCCCAAGTACGGGTTGCCGACGTCACTGACCTTAACGCTCTGAATTCGCGCGTTCGCCGCGAGGATACAATCCACGATAGCACATCGGCCCTAAAATCAGGGAGCCAATGATTGTCGATTGTTTACCACCACCCTCCTGGAGCTGATCTCTTTTACCGTCTCACACTAGCGAGAGGCACCCTCTGCACAGCTCCACATCCATTGTCACTGGCTTCGTACAGTCCTATTCCTAAACTGCATTGAAGTCCCCATCATCATATCGGATCTCACTGCCTTTCAGTCAAGGTGTTAATACGCAGAAATGAGGAAGAACAATTGACACGCACTTCGGGAGACAAAATTAAGGCGGATTAATCAAACTTTCTTGTGTTGAAAATGGATTACAATGGAGCTGCTTACCGGGTACGTGTCCTTCTATCCGTTCATATAACATGTCGATCTTCATGATTATCGCATGCAGGCCTATTGCGGGTTACTTATAGCATGCACTTCAGGCATTATCCATTAGAGTCTCACACCAATTCCTCGAGTTGCTATTACTGCTTTCATATCACAAACATAAAAATGCGTTAAAGTCCCCATGAACAAAATAAACATTATTCGTTGGTCGTATATTCAGTTAAATTTCTTATTTAAATTGTGTTTGCGTTGTTTCTAGTGGAGAAGTGGACGATTATGGCTCAACTTAGATTAGATAAATAGTCCTTTTGTTTACCCCCGTTTTTCATGTATATCTTTACATGGAAGAAGATTATTGCAGAAAGTGGTTGAAGGAGAAACGCTGCAATTAGACAAAAACGCGAAAAGGATAATATTCTCATCATACGCAAACGCAAGAATATCAGATAATGAGTGATAATTAGCAATGAGATCGTAGGCGGTTTTCATTGAGGTAGTGGCACGCACAGATGGTAGTGAGGTGACATTCGCTTAATTCTTTGCACTTTCCTAATTCAACAACATCACATCCTGAGTTAATATGTGTTATGTTGGCGACAATATAAAGCTCAAATGTTCTACTGAATTATCCTCCAAATTTGTAATTATTTGCATATGTTATGCACACACAACATGAGCCTCAACGTCTTGTAGAGTAAAATATGTAGCAGTGTGGAGTTTCTAAATTTAGATGTGCTAAATGAACGCGTTCTGTGTGTCGCCCCGCATCTGTAGTGTTCAAAAGATTTACTTGGCGCAGAGCAAGACTTAGACGTAGGTATGCATACTACCTTATACTACCATTATCTTCCCGCCATCGCCCCACCCTGGAGTAAGGGAGGTGTACATATTCCCAATGGGATATTTATTCACTCCTCAACACATCTCTGTTTCAACAAAAGGTGTTTGTTCAGTTAGTAAGCGGGAGTTTTGCCACCTGGAGAGCATTCTTCGCGAGAGATAAGTTTTGTAGTTATTTAGACACGTTTGGAGTACACAAAAATCTAATGCATTCATCCCTTGAAAAGGATAACAAGAATCCAATTAAATTTGCATATCGAGCTCTTTCCCGCCCAAACTAAAGTGTCTATCAGTCTTTGAATAATAAAAAAAGGATTTCAACTTAGTGGTAAACGTCATCACTTTTTGTGCCTCCCGATGCTTTGGTATTAGTAGTAGTGCGGCGACAGAGTTCCGCGTTGTCCTGGGATAGACACGTTTGCCATATCACAACCGAGACGGCGGTGTTTATTAGGTTTCTGAATTTATAGAATGAAACAATTAGTGCATGAAAACGAGTTTTCTGCAAATTGTGATATATATCAATTGGGAGTTAGGTTGAAGGTTTTACGCTGCGTAATCAAAAGTGACGAGAGCGGACCGAAGACGGTGAACTTCTCGCTCTTGTCAACGCTAGTCGCAAAGAAAAACGACATCAGACGGGACCTGAAGCACGCATGTTTTGCTTACTCACCTGTTTCAAACTGCGCCATGTATGTCTGTATGTGTGTGACGGTTGTGTGCGCAATTGCTACATTGGCTGTTGGTTGAAAGTTATAAGTAAGTTACGCACGGAACACGCCGTTTTGTTAATATAGCTTCTGCAATTTGTTAATGGGCTTGTATGGGCGCATGATGAGCCACAACGTGTTGTCAAATGATACGTTACTCTTGACATAGCTAGACCGTAGATCCAAAGGTCCTGGGTTCGAATCCGGTCCTATGCCCCGCTAAGCCGTTGTGTGCACATAAGGACCTCCTTAGTTCATCCAGTGGGTAAGCGGGCCGCGAGGCAGATCACAACCCCAGTACCTGCAACTGGGGCATGTGTCATCCAGCAACATTCCATGGTCCCGATGTGCTTCGCGGCTCACTTCAGCCCGTCAGAGCGCCTAAAACACCTACAACAGATATACTTTAGGGTCTGGAAAAGGGGGGGGGGGGCACGTGCCCCCTTTGCCCCACCTGGAAACGCCCATGCCCTAAACTCAACCCCAACACGAACACTACGTCAGTGTTTATAGTTAGTTAGTTGGGGAGGGGGGGGGGGGGAGGGGGGTCGTGTTCCCATTTCACGAAGAATAAATTTCTTTATTCCCAGATCAGGCAGCTCCTTAGTAATATCTGATTCACGAAGAATCACATTCCCACTTCACGGTGAAATGAAAAGCACGTTTCCGATAAACCTAAATACCCATTGCCCTCCCCCCCCCCCCTTATGCCCCATTGATGTCCTTGATGTCGAAAGTCACTCCTAGGGGTCTCTGTTATCTAGGTCAGACTTGTTCTTTATACCATTCCACATCATGGTTACTGACCGTTAGGGGTTGCGTAATACCTATTGGCTTTACGCTTGTAAAGTATGCCATTGGACCCCGCGGTAGCCCACCGCATACCCTCACCACAGTGTCAATATGTACTTAGGCGTCACTCACACCACAGGGACGTGTGATTTATCAGATTCGTTGTAGGCCTATGTATGTGGGGGGGGGGGTGCGGGGGGGGGGGGTGGTGGCACAACATTTTATTTGACATTGTGAGACAAATTAATGCAATATTCAAAGAAAAGATCCGGGTCTTAAGTGTTCCTCATTGCCGTGTCACTCCCCAGCATGTTGTTAGGCTCGGGGATTAAGGGTTAGGGGTCAGAGATTGGGCATTAGGGGTCATCGGTTAGGTAATAGGGGTCAGTGATTGGGATTAGGGGTCATCGGTTAGGTAATAGGGGTCAGTGATTGGGCATTAGGGGTCATCGGTTAGGTAATAGGGGTCAGTGATTGGGATTAGGGGTCATCGGTTAGGTAATAGGGGTCAGTGATTGGGATTAGGGGTCATCGGTTAGGTATTAGGGTCAGGGATTGAGGATTATGGGTCAGATATCAGAGATTAGGGCTCATGGATGGGGGTCAGGCATTGGGGATTAGGGATCAGGAATTCGGGATTATGGCTCTGGGATGGGGATCAGGGATGGGGTCAGGCATTGGGCATTAGGCGTCAGGGATTAGAGATTAGGGGTCAGGGATTGGGATGAGAGTTAGCAGTTAAGGTCTATGGATAGGGCCAACGGCTTAAATATAGGGGTTCGAGTTAAGGCCCACAGCGTTGCGCCACGTACCCGGTGGAACTGCGATGGAGGACACATAAGACCAGGATGACACACAAGGCCATAACAAACATGCGCCTTTTTATCGCCTATTTTTCAGAAAAAAGAGTGGGGGTGGGGCGGGGGGGGGGGTTGCCCCCTGTTCCCCACCCTGGATCCGTCACTGTCGTTCCCTCATTAGTCGCAAACAAGGCGGGCTTTGCCGCATATTATCAGCAGGTGCGTGTGCAGGAATCCCTGAAAGGGAGAGCACAATAAAAAAAAGACCGGGGGGAGGGATCTGAAGAAAATTGCGACCATGGGTGTTCATTAGTTTTTAGCGGCCGGAGGGGGTGTCACAGAATTTGAAAATGGGGGGCACCGATTTACTTTAGGGTCTGAAAGGGTAGGGGGGCACGTACCGGATGGAGGATCCAGAAACATGGGATAGTCATTGACAGATAATACACCACTTTTGAGTGAGAGCGTGGGGCGGTAGCCCAGTGGGCTAGAGCGCTCGCCTTGAGTGCTCTGGCCACCAGGAACTCTAACGGCACGTGGATCAATGGTTCGAGCCCCGCTGCGGCCATGTCTGTGTGGTCGTAGTAAAGAGCCCTTGTCCTTCCGCTCAACACCGTCTAAAGTGTCTCCAGTGTAAGCGTCGCAGTCCAGTTAGTAACTTTACAAGCGATAAAAGGCAGTAAATATATTACACCTACATACCTCTTGGTATGTAGCGATTTTTTTAATCCGTGTCGATGTCGCTTTTTCCGATCCTCAGTGTCAGAATTTGGGGGTCAATGTCGAATGTCGACTTTTGAAATATGCTTGTGTCGCGTGTCGCCATTTACCCTTTCCAGACCCATTTTAAGGGGGGGTGATATGCTTGCTACAGAGCCTGTAATGTATTACATGATACTTATAGGCTTAGGCCGTGTACGATTTACATGAAATTAGAACCCGTTTGTCAAACTGACTGTTCGACATGAGAAACCGGTTTGTTGGAAACCGTGAAACTACCGAGAGAGCTGGTTTGACGGTTTCGGTTCCGCGGAACTGTCAGTTGGAATAACATAAGCACTATTGTCAATGATAAATGTAATGAATAGAGACTTCTGAACAAAAGTATGAGACTAATTTATTAATGGAGAGTTCAATCGCGGGTAGAACATGGCGGCACATTTAGGCTGGCACAACTTCATAAGCATAATTACCCATCCCATTGCCCAAATAATACACGTTGAAACTGTAAACAAATTATTTCGCCTATTGGCGTTGCAAACTGTTAAAACCGATTTCAAAAACAGCTTCAGTTTCCCGTCATGTAAATCGAACACGCCATTAATAAGCACACGGTTTCAATGGCCTATAGCTCGAACGTGGAGTCTCTTGGGTGAGAGGTTGGAAGGCGGGGCACGTTCGCCCACTTAATCTGTTAATGGGGGCAAGTTCGCCTGCAAGTACAACGCTGCTAAGAAATGCTCGAAAAATATGTAGTTTCAGGAAATCGGGTAGAAAAAACATTTGACAAAGTAAGAAGACGAAGTTTATAGACTAAACTGAAAGGCATAAGAAAAAGTGAAGGGCTGGTACGCATGGACAGACTCGCAATCAGAGGTGTCCATATGTTGATGTGTTGTCTATCCTGGCGCACTCCTGGTGGACCCATCTCTTGCACATAGTGCAGGGGCGGATCCAGGAGGGGGGCGACCTGCCCCCCGCCTCCCCCCCCCCGCTTTTAGGGCCGAACTTTATGTAATTTATACCATTTAACATATGAACACCAAAGCCGCCCCCCCCCCTATCCCGCATATCTGGATCCGACACTGAAACCGTAGTATAGTGCGCTACACCCAGATTTTGCCTTTCTCGCTGGAGCCACACAAACTACACAAGGCGAACGTGCCCCATCGTCGGAGGGCGAACTTGCCCCACGATTAATTATAGTTTTGACTTCGTTTCACACAACACCTAAACTGATTACAGGGGTGAACTAAATGTCACTAAATACGGGATTGCCTGTACTTTTGAAAGATATATATAATATGTCTTGTCTACACCGCATATGTAGCAAATTCAGCAAAATCTACGAGCGAGAAATTGACTAACGCATTTTGATTTCAAGTCGAGCAACTTTCTCAGCTGGTACATGGATGGGCCTTAATTTTACAGTGCTAGCTTGGATGGGTAGATATTATGGAGCTCCCAGCGTCACCTCCTTATGCATGTTTGAATAGTTATCCCCCCCCACCCCCGGGTTTGTCGTCGCACTATTGATACCGTATGACCCACTAGAGGAAAGCACAGTTGATCAGTCAGGTTAACTACGAAATGACCCACTAGAGGGAAGCACAGTTGATCAGTTAGGTTAACTACGAAATAACCCACTAGATGGAAGCACAGTTGATCAGTTAGGTTAACTACGAAATGACCCACTAGATGGAAGCACAGTTGATCAGTTAGGTTAACTACGAAATGATCCACTAGATGGCAGCACCGTTGATCAGTTAGGTTAACTACGAAATGACCCACTAGATGGAAGCACAGTTGATCAGTTAGGTTAACTACGAAATAACCCACTAGATGGAAGCACAGTTGATCAGTTAGGTTAACTACGAAATGCCCACTAGAGGGAAGCACAGTTGATCAGCTAGGTTAACTACGAAATGACCCACTAGATGGAAGCACAGTTGATCAGTTAGGTTAACTACGAAATGACCCACTAGAGGAAAGCACAGTTGATCAGTCAGGTTAACTACGAAATGACCCACTGGAGGGAAGCACAGTTGTTCAGTTAGGTTAACTACGAAATGACCCACTAGAGGGAAGCACAGTTGATCAGTTAGGTTAACTACGAAATGACCCACTAGAGGGAAGCACAGTTGATCAGTTAGGTTAACTACGAAATGACCCACTAGAGGGAAGCACAGTTGATCAGTTAGGTTAACTACGAAAAGACCCACTAGATGGAAGCACAGTTGATCAGTTAGGTTAACTACGAAATGACCCACTAGAGGGAAGCACAGTTGATCAGTTAGGTTAACTACGAATTGACCCACTAGAAGGAAGCACAGTTGATCAGTTAGGTTAACTACGAAATGACCCACTAGATGGAAGCACAGTTGATCAGTTAGGTTAACTACGAAATGACCCACTAGAGGAAAGCACAGTTGATCAGTTAGGTCAACTACGAAATGACCCACTAGAGGGAAGCACAGTTGATCAGTTAGGTTAACTACGAAATGACCCACTAGATGGAAGCACAGTGGATCAGTTAGGTTAACTACGAAATGACCCACTAGATGGAAGCACAGTTGATCAGTTAGATTAACTACGAAATGACCCACTAGAGGGAAGCACAGTTGATCAGTTAGGTTAACTACGAAATGACCCACTAGAGGGAAGCACAGTTGATCAGTTAGGTTAACTACGAAATGACCCACTAGAGGGAAGCACAGTTGATCAGTTAGGTTAACTACGAAATGACCCACTAGAGGGAAGCACAGTTGATCAGTTAGGTTAACTACGAAATGACCCACTAGAGGGAAGCACAGTTAATCAGTCAGGTTAACTACGAAATGACCCATTAGAGGGAAGTACAGTTGATCAGTCAGGTAAACTACGAAATGACCCACTAGAGGGAAACACAGTTGTTCAATCAGGTTAACTACGAAATGACCCACTAGAGTGAAGCACAGTTGATCAGTCAGGTTAACTACGAAATGACCCACTAGAGGGAAGCACAGTTGATCAGTCAGGTTAACTACGAAATTACCCACTAGAGGGAAGCACAGTTGATCAGTTAGGTTAACTACGAAATGACCCACTAGAGGGAAGCACAGTTGATCAGTTAGGTTAACTACGAAATGACCCACTAGAGGGAAGCACAGTTGATCAGTTAGGTTAACTACGAAATGACCCACTAGAGGGAAGCACAGTTGATCAGTTAGGTTAACTACGAAATGACCCACTAGATGGAAGCACAGTTGATCAGTCAGGTTAACTACGAAATGACCCACTAGAGGGAAGCACAGTTGATCAGTCAGGTTAACTACGAAATGACCCACTAGAAGGAAGCACAGTTGATCAGTCAGGTTAACTACGAAATGACCCACTAGAGGGAAGCACAGTTGATCAGTTAGGTTAACTACGAAATGACCCACTAGATGGAAGCACAGTTGATCAGTTAGGTTAACTACGAAATGACCCACTAGATAGAAGCACAGTTGATCAGTTAGGTTAACTACGAAATGACCCACTAGATGGAAGCACAGTTGATCAGTTAGGTTAACTGCGAAATGACCCACTAGATGGAAGCACAGTTGATCAGTTAGGTTAACTACGAAATGACCCACTAGATGGAAGCACAGTTGATCAGTTAGGTTAACTACGAAATGACCCACTAGAGGGAAGCACAGTTGATCAGTTAGGTTAACTACGAAATGACCCACTAGAGGGAAGCACAGTTGATCAGTTAGGTTAACTACGAAATGACCCACTAGATGGAAGCACAGTTGATCAGTTAGGTTAACTACGAAATGACCCACTAGAGGGAAGCACAGTTGATCAGTTAGGTTAACTACGAAATGACCCACTAGAGGGAAGCACAGTTGATCGGTCAGGTTAACTACGAAATGACCCACCAGAGGGAAGCACAGTTGATCAGTCAGGTTAACTACGAAATTACCCACTAGAGGGAAGCACAGTTGATCAGTCAGGTTAACTACGAAATGACCCACTAGAGAGAAGCACAGTTGATCAGTCAGGTTAACTACGAAATGACCCACTAGAGGGAAGCACAGTTGATCAGTCAGGTTAACTACGAAATAACTCACTAGAGGGAAGCACAGTTGATCAGTTAGGTTAACTACGAAATGACCCACTAGAGGAAAGGACAGTTGATCAGTCAGGTTAACTACGAAATGACCCACTAGAGGGAAGCACAGTTGATCAGTTAGGTTAACTACGAAATGACCCACTAGAGGGAAGCACAGTTGATCAGTCAGGTTAACTACGAAATGACCCACTAGAGGGAAGCACAGTTGATCAGTCAGGTTAACTACGAAATGACCCACTAGATGGAAGCACAGTTGATCAGTTAGGTTAACTACGAAATGACCCACTAGAGGGAAGCACAGTTGATCAGTTAGGTTAACTACGAAATAACCCACTAGAGGGAAGCACAGTTGATCAGTTAGGTTAACTACGAAATGACCCACTAGATGGAAGTACAGTTGATCAGTTAGGTTAACTACGAAATGACCCACTAGATGGAAGTACGGTTGATCAGTTAGGTTAACTACGAAATGACCCACTAGATGGAAGCACATTTGATCAGTTAGGTTGACTACGAAAAGACCCACTAGATGAAAGCACAGTTGATCAGTTAGTCTAACTATGAAATGACCCACTAGATGGAAGCACAGTTGATCAGTTAGGTTAACTACGAAATGACCCACTAGAGGGAAGCACAGTTGATCAGTTAGGTTAACTACGATATGACCCACTAGATGGAAGCACAGTTGATCCGTTAGGTTAACTACGAAATGACCCACTAGATGGAAGTTGATCAGTTAGGTTAACTACGAAATGGCTCACTACGGAGTGGCCCCCAGAGCTGCAGCACAAGTTTTGCAATCATTCTGGTCGATACCGTCTGCAAGGGGGGATCCAGGTGTGGGGGGGGGGTCCAGGGGGTCCGGACCCCCCCCCCCCCTTTTAAGGAAGAAAGCTATTTGAGGCGACATGGACCCCCCCTCCCCCGGGCGGTCCTGTCGCAAGGTTCCCCCAGGTCGTCATAAGCAATTTTATTCAAAGCCGTCCCCCCACCCTTTTCAAAATCTTGGATCCCCCCCTCCTGAGACTGTGCGAGTGTGGAGATCTCAACGACCATCTCGTGGCGACAAGTGATAGGCTGTGTTCAGAACATGCCGCATATCTGTAATTGAGAGACCTTTTACTCCCTTATCAAAATAAACAACATTTGTTTTCAAATAAAACTCCCGATTGGAAGCCATCGCTTTATGTCCGCCACTTCCACTCATCTACTTGAATGACGTAGTCATGGAAACACAAAAGGAAGGGTAGTTGTCCCATACCACATATACGTAGCTGTCCTTCCTCCCACCACCCATACCCCATAGAATCATATTACACTATTGGACTTTAGCTCGTTAGTTCTGTCTGGGGTGTCGGCGTGACTGTCTACACATCTTAGCATGTCCTGGGTCCTTGGTTGACCGGTAAGAGGGTACTTGGCAGACTGGTTAGAGGATACTTGGTAGACCGGTTAGAGGATTTTGGTAGACCGGATAGAGGGTACTTGGTAGACCGGTTAGAGGGTATTTGGTAGACCGGTTAGAGGATACTTGGTAGACCGGTTAGAGGGTACTTGGTAGACCGGTTAGGGAATACTTGGTAGACCGGTTAGAGGATATTGGTAGACCGGCTAGAGGGGACTTGGTAGACCGGTTAGAGGGTACTTGGTAGACTGGTTAGAGGATACTTGGTAGACCGGTTAGAGGATATTGGTAGACCGGCTAGAGGGGACTTGGTAGACCGGTTAGAGGGTACTTGGTAGACTGGTTAGAGTTACTTGGTAGACCGGTTAGGGAGTACTTGGTAGACCGGTTAGAGGGTACTTGGTAGACTGGTTAGAGGATACTTGGTAGACCGGTTAGAGGATATTGGTAGACCGGATAGAGGGTACTTGGTTGACCGGTTAGAGGGTACTTGGTAGACTGGTTAGAGGTACTTGGTAGACCGGTTAGGGAGTACTTGGTAGACCGGTTAGAGGATATTTGGTAGACCGGTTAGAGGATATTGGTAGACCGGATAGAGGGTACTTGGTTGACCGGTTAGAGGGTACTTGGTAGACTGGTTAGAGGTACTTGGTAGACCGGTTAGGGAGTACTTGGTAGACCGGTTAGAGGATACTTGGTAGACCGGTTAGAGGGTACTTGGTAGACCGGTTAGAGGGTATTTGGTAGACCGGTTAGAGGATACTTGGTAGACCGGTTAGAGGGTACTTGGTAGACCGGTTAGAGGATACTTGGTAGACCGGTTAGAGGGTACTTGGTAGACCGGTTAGAGGATACTTGGTAGACCGGTTAGAGGGTACTTGGTAGACCGGTTAGAGGATATTGGTAGACCGGCTAGAGGGGACTTGGTAGACCGGTTAGAGGGTATTTGGTAGACCGCTTAGAGGATACTTGGTAGACCGGTTAGAGGATACTTGGTAGACTGGTTAGAGGTACTTGGTAGACCGGTTAGGGAGTACTTGGTAGACCGGTTAGAGGATATTTGGTAGACCGGTTAGAGGATATTGGTAAACCGGATAGAGGGTACTTGGTTGACCGGTTAGAGGGTACTTGGTAGACCGGTTAGAGGATACTTGGTAGACCGGTTAGAGGGTACTTGGTAGACCGGTTAGAGGATATTGGTAGACCGGCTAGAGGGGACTTGGTAGACCGGTTAGAGGGTATTTGGTAGACCGCTTAGAGGATACTTGGTAGACCGGTTAGAGGATACTTGGTAGACAGGTTAGAGGTGCTTGGTAGACCGGTTAGTGAGTACATGGTAGACCGGTTAGAGGATACTTGGTTGACCGAGTAGTTGGTAGACCGGTTAGAGGATACTTGGTAGACCGGTTAGTGAGTACATGGTAGACCGGTTAGAGGATACTTGGTAGACCGGTTAGAGAGTACTTGGTAGACCGGTTAGAGGATACTTGGTAGTCCGGTTAGAGGATACTTGGTAGACAGGTTAGAGGGTACTTGGTAGACCGGTTATAGGATACTTTGTAAACTGGTTAGAGAGTACATGGTAGACCGGTTAGAGGATACTTGGTAGACCGGTTAGAGGGTACTTGGTAGACCGGTTAGAGGATACTTGGTAGACAGGTTAGAGGGTACTTGGTAGACCGGTTATAGGATACTTTGTAAACTGGTTAGAGAGTACACGGTAGACCGGTTAGCGGATACTTGGTAGACCGGTTAGAGGATACTTGGTAGACCGGTTAGTGAGTACATGGTAGACCGGTTAGAGAGAACATGGTAGACCGGTTAGCGGATACTTCGACGACCGGTTAGAGTATACTTGGTAGACCGGTTAAAGGATACTTGGTAGACCGGTTAGAGGGTAGCCTTTAATGTCTACAAACGACACGGAAATGCTAGATAATTTGGGTTGTTATATCCATATCCAGTTCGAATTAAGAAGTGATTTCAGCTGACGTGTGAATAATGTGTTACTTTTTGTGCAATGGGCCCCAGCCATCCCCTGTAGTACAAGGGACATAAATAGAGCAACCGGAAGTGTGTATTAGGGCCCGCGGGGACCGTTCCTCTTCTAGGTTTACAGGCAAAAAATACGAAATCAGACTATCAACTCATCAATTAGAAATAGACATTTTATAATACTGTCGCTACCTCGGTCGGTGCATGTGTAGACATTGTTCCTAGGGTTGTGTAGAGGATGATTCTTGTTGTGTTGCGGTGTAAAATCCTTACTATACCTATTCCGAAAAGCAAGCTTTAGGGCAGCAATTGTGGACCTATTCTATAGCACACATTCGTACCAATTCTGATCTGCTGATTTTTCTATAACTGGTTAACAAATATGTTGTCTATCATGCTGTATTCCTTGTTACGCAGCCGACATACGTGTACATATACTACTGAAAAGTGAATTAGTTTGATTTAAGAAACACTACTGGATAGTGAATTAGTTTGATTTAAGAAACACTACTGGGTAGTGAATTAGTTTGATTTAAGATACACTACTGGATAGTGAATTAGTTTGATTTAAGAAATACTACTGGATAGTGAATTAGTTTGATTTAAGAAATACTACTGAATAGTGAATTAGTTTGATTTAAGAAACACTACTGGATAGTGAATTGGTTTGATTTAAGAAATACTACTGGATAGTGTATCAGTTTGATTTAAGAAATACTACTGGATAGTGAATTAGTTTGATTTAAGAAACACTACTGGATAGTGAATTAGTTTGATTTAAGAAACACTACTGGATAGTGAATTAGTTTGATTTAAGAAACACTACTGGATAGTGAATTAGTTTGATTTAATAAATACTACTGGATAGTGAATTAGTTTGATTTAAGAAATACTACTGAATAGTGAATTAGTTTTATTTAAGAAACACTACTGGATAGTGAATTAGTTTGATTTAAGAAATACTACTGGATAGTGAATTAGTTTGATATAAGAAATGCTACTGGATAGTGAATTAGTTTGATTTAAGAAACACTACTGGATAGTGAATTAGTTTGAGTTAAGAAACACTACTGGATAGTGAATTAGTTTGATTTAAGAAACACTACTGGATAGTGAATTAGTTTGATTTAAGAAACACTACTGGATAGTGAATTAGTTTGATTTAAGAAATACTACTGGATAGTGAATTAGTTTGATTTAAGAAATACTACTGAATAGTGAATTAGTTTGATTTAAGAAATACTACTAGATAGTGAATTAGTTTGATTTAGGAAATACTACTAGATAGTGAATTAGTTTGATCTAAGAAACACTACTGGATAGTGAATTAGTTTGATTTAAGATACACTACTGGATAGTGAATTAGTTTGATTTAAGAAATACTACTGGATAGTGCATTAGTTTGATTTAAGAAATACTACTGAATAGTGAATTAGTTTGATTTAAGAAACACTACTGGATAGTGAATTGGTTTGATTTAAGAAATACTACTGGATAGTGTATCAGTTTGATTTAAGAAATACTACTGGATAGTGAATTAGTTTGATTTAAGAAACACTACTGGATAGTGAATTAGTTTGATTTAAGAAACACTACTGTAAAGTGAATTAGTTTGATTTAAGAAATACTACTGGATAGTGAATTAGTTTGATCTAAGAAATACTACTGGATAGTGAATTAGTTTGATTTAAGAAATACTACAGGATAGTGAATTAGTTTGATTTATGAAATACTACTGGATAGTGAATTAGTTTGATTTAAGAACTGAGTGAAATAACGAACCCTTAACATAAATCATGGCCACCCCAAAATTTTATAACTTCTATTATGTTAGTCCCACATATGGTTTAGTTTACAAATTTCCAACGTGTCACTGCCCGCCTGTGAAGGGTAAAGTTGTTAATTGACCATATGACAGGCGCAGTTGCATTTACAAAAATAACCCTGTATTTCTCGGAAAATGTTTGGACCCTAACAGACCTTAACGTCCACTCTTCTGGGTGAAATGGGTTTTACTACCCCCACCCCCACCCCTTGGATCCGCCTCTGGTTTGCATCTACAAAATGTCGCTTTCCGATGTATTTTGTCGCCCGATTTTTAGTGTGTATACTCAAGTTCCCAGGAGGGAGGGTGGGGCGGTTGCCACGCCCCTAACCCGCCCCCCCCCCCCCCCACTCCCTAGATCCGCCCCTGACCTCCTAAAGTGACGTCCGTTTCTTTGGCAGCCAAACGAACCCACCTACAACAATGGATCCTGGTGGTACGAGTGGATGGACCCAAGGACGTGGAAAGGTCGAGGGGTGCGTCAGGATCCTTCCGGAAACGTCATCGAGAATCCGCCTTATGGACCGTCCAGGTGGGAGTCCCAATCCAATCCATCCGGGTGCTCTGTGACCCACTTCCGGTTGGATCCCATGGTCACTGTGTCCTGATCCCGTTTCCGCTGCGTCCCCATAATTCATCGATTGACAGCCTTAGAAACTACACACCAATCGGATGTTGTTCAAATTAGTGTTGTTTTTATTGTTTAGTTGGATTTTGTATGTCTATTGACATTGCCTGTTTATAACTTCTATTACTTTATTATGTATACTTATTCTAACCTAAATGGGATTCCATGATTTAGATTATGTAATTCGTTAGTATTTGTCATAAAAAAGCCTCCTTTCTCTTTAACAAAGGGTGAATTTCCAACCAGCAGCCAGTCACCCAAACTAGATTTCGCCCTGGGTGGTCTTGAAGGCATACATGATCAAGTTATACCTATTGAGAACAGAACTGTTTGCCCTCACAATGTAGGGTAATTGGCATGATCTTTAAACATGATCAACTGATAGATATTAGAAACACAAATGTATGGCCTCACAATACGGGGTAATGTTTTTCAATGCCAGATACCCCGGAAATGGTGATGGAGGCTCCCTGAAGAAGAGGTCTGTGGCCGGCCCTGTGGTGATCACAATCGTCGTGCTCCTCGTCCTCGGCGCCGTGGCCGCAGCCATCGCTGTCGCTCTCACCTACGGCGGCACATCCGACACAGGTTAGTAAACCGGAAGTGACGTCATTCACTGTAACGGCTGCCATCGCCGTCACTCTCACCTACGGCGGCAAATCTTACACATGTGTGTAAACCGGACGTGACATCATTCACGTTAATGGCCGCCATCGCTGTCGCTCTCACCTACGGCGGCACATCCGACACATGTGAGTAAACCGATCGGCGCAGTATTTCACATATGCACAGGAGGGTCTCGAATCACGAACCGGCCGCTAGGGCTGGCCTATCAGAGCACATACGACAATAGTGGAGCGCGCTACCTACAAGGCCCCCTGTAACGATATAATGTATGGTCCCTTATCTGTTGATGTGCCCGTCAACATTTGTTGTATTTGCTCCTACCAGTGGTGTCATTACATACGATTCACACCCTGGCGGTTCACATATGGTCAATCTGTTTATCATTACTGACGTGGTTCCCCATGAAATTGATCGCGCATGCCTTACTGGGGGTCCCTTTATCAAGTCGTTATATACATATGTATTATATTTGAATCTATTTTAAGTTATGCCTTAATGCACTTGATCAAATAAACTCTGACTCTGGTTCTGATGATTCTTGATTACCTGGTTGACATTGAGAACCCGAGCTCCCGTTATTCCGTCACAGGGAGTACCACCATCATTCCCCCAGCGACGGCCACCACCCCCTCCAACCCGATGGCCAACGCCACGGGTCTCCCGCTGCGAGGCTCCCTCTACTTCCCGGGCTGGAACTGGCACGATGAACTCAACGACCCCACCTCGGCCCTCTTCCTGGCCTACCAGGATAAAGTGTGCGGCAAGGTAAGGCCAACATCTTCCTGGCCTACCGGGATAAAGTGTGCGCCAAGGTAAGGCCGACATCTTCGTAGCCTACCGCGATAAAGTGTGCTGCAAGGTGAGGCCGACATCTTCCTAGCCTACCAGGATAAAGTGTGCGGTCATTGGCCAACATCTTCCTAGCCTACCGGAATAAAATGTGCGGCAAGGTAAGGTCAACATCTTCCTAGCCTACCGCGATAAAGTGTGCGGCAAGGTAAGGCCAACATCTTCCTAGCCTACCAGGATAAAGTGTGCCGCAAGGTAAGGCCAACATCTCCCTAGCCTACCAGGATAAAGTGTGCGGCAAGATAAAGCCAACATCTCCCTAGCCTACCGGGATAAAGTGAGCGGCAATTTAGAGCCAACATCTCCCTAGCCTACCAGGATAAAGTGTGCGGCAAGGTAGGGCCAACATCTCCCTATCCTACCAGGATAAAGTGTGCGGCAAGGTAGGGCCAACATCCAGATGGCGTCGTTCTTCCATGTTAGAGCCAACCATTGTGGCAGCATAGCTCACGTATTACTTATACCTTAGTTACGCCTCAACAATTCCTTTGTCTTGACTTTGGTATTATCATTAGTAACAACACTACAGCCTAATACTGTTGCCATAATACATGCATTTTGTCCTATTTTAAGTCATTAGCCAGTCTGTAATAAAACTCGCCATGCAATGATGACGTGACCCTTATCTATCTGCATTCCCTCTCACTGGTGTCCCTCTCCCTCTCACTGGTGTCCCTCTCCCTCTCACTGGTGTCCCTCTCACTGGTGTCCCTCTCACTGGTGTCCCTCTCACTGGTGTCCCTCTCACTGGTGTCCCTCTCACTGGTGTCCCTCTCACTGGTGTCCCTCTCACTGGTGTCCCTCTCACTGGTGTCCCTCTCCCTCTCACTGGTGTCCCTCTCACTGGTGTGCCTCTAACTGGTGTCCCTCTCACTGGTGTCCCTCCCACTGGTGTCCCTCTCGCTAATTCCCTCTCACTGGTGTGCCTCTAACTGGTGTCCCTCTCACTGGTGTCCCTCTCACTGGCGTCCCTCTCACTGGTGTCCCTCTCACTGGTGTCCCTCTCACTGGTGTCCCTCTCACTGGCGTCCCTCTCACTGGTGTCCCTCTCACTGGTGTCCCTCTCCCTCTGACTGGTGTCCCTCTCACTGGTGTCCCTCTAACTGGTGTCCTTCTCACTGGTGTCCCTCTCACTGGTGTCCCTCTCACTGGTGTCCCTCTCACTGGTGTCCCGCTCACTGGTGTCCCTCTCACTGGCGTCCCTCTCACTGGTGTCCCTCTCACTGGTGTCCCTCTCACTGGTGTCACTCTCACTGGTGTCCCTCTCACTGGCGTCCCTCTCACTGGTGTCCCTCTCACTGGTGTCCCTCTCACTGGTGTCCCTCTCACTGGTGTCCCTCTCACTGGTGTCCCTCTCACTGGCGTCCCTCTCACTGGTGTCCCTCTCACTGGTGTCCCTCTCACTGGTGTCACTCTCACTGGTGTCCCTCTCACTGGCGTCCCTCTCACTGGTGTCCCTCTCACTGGTGTCCCTCTCACTGGTGTCCCTCTCACTGGCGTCCCTCTCACTGGTGTCCCTCTCACTGGTGTCCCTCTCCCTCTGACGGGTGTCCCTCTCACTGGTGTCCCTCTAACTGGTGTCCCTCTCACTGGTGTCCCTCTCTCACTGGTGTCCCTCTCACTGGTGTCACTCTCACTGGTGTCTCTCTCACCGGTGTCCCTCTCTATCTGAATTCCCTCTCACTGGTGTCCCTCTCACTGGTGTCCCTCTCACTGGTGTCCCTCTCTATCTGAATTCCCTCTCACTGATGTCCCTCTCACTGGTGTCCCTCTCACTGGTGTCCCTCTCACTGGTGTCCCTCTCTCACTGGTGTCCCTCTCACTGGTGTCCCTCTCACTGGTGTCCCTCTCACTGGTGTTCCTCTCGCTAATGTCCCCCTCACCGGTGTCCCTCTCACCGGTGTCCCTCTCCCTCTCACTGGTGTCCCTCTCTCACTGGTGTCCCTCTCACTGGTGTCCCTCTCACTGGTGTCCCTCTCTCACTGGTGTCCCTCTCACTGGTGTCCCTCTCACTGGTGTCCCTCTCACTGGTGTCCCTCTCACTGGTGTCCCTCTCACTGGTGTCCCTCTCACTGGTGTCCCTCTCATTGGAGTCCCTCTCACTGGTGTCCCTCTCACTGGTGTCCCTCTCACTGGTGTCCCTCTCACTGGTGTCCCTCTCACTGGTGTCCCTCTCACTGGTGTCCCTCTCACTGGTGTTCCTCTCGCTAATGTCCCTCTCACCGGTGTCCATCTCCCTCTCACTGGTGTGGCTCTAACTGGTGTCCCTCTCACTGGTGTCCCTCTCCCTCTCACTGGTGTCCCTCTTACTGGTGTCCCTCTCACTGGTGTCCCTCTCACTGGTGTCCCGCTCACTGGTGTCCCTCTCACTGGTGTCCCTCTCAATGGTGTCTCTCTCACTGGTGTCCCTCTCACTGGTGTCCCTCTCACTGGTGTCCCTCTCACTGGTGTCCCTCTCACTGGTGTCCCTCTCTCACTGGTGTCCCCCTCACTGGTGTCTCTCTCACTCTCACTGGTGTCCCTCTCACTGGTGTCACTCTCACTGGTGTCCCTCTCACTGGTGTCCCTCTCACTGGTGTCACTCTCACTGGTGTCCCTCTCCCTCTCACTGGTGTCCCTCTCCCTCTCACTGGTGTGCCTCTAACTGGTGTCCCTCTCACGGGTGTCCCTCTCACGGGTGTCCTTCTCTCACTGGTGTCCCTCTCACTGGTGTCCCTCTCTCACTGGTGTCCCTCTCACTGGTGTCCCGCTCACTGGTGTCCCTCTCACTGGTGTTCCTCTCGCTAATGTCCCCCTCACCGGTGTCCCTCTCACCGGTGTCCCTCTCCCTCTCACTGGTGTCCCTCTCTCACTGGTGTCCCTCTCACTGGTGTCCCTCTCACTGGTGTCCCTCTCTCACTGGTGTCCCTCTCACTGGTGTCCCTCTCACTGGTGTCCCTCTCACTGGTGTCCCTCTCACTGGTGTCCCTCTCACTGGTGTCCCTCTCACTGGTGTCCCTCTCATTGGAGTCCCTCTCACTGGTGTCCCTCTCACTGGTGTCCCTCTCACTGGTGTCCCTCTCACTGGTGTCCCTCTCACTGGTGTCCCTCTCACTGGTGTCCCTCTCACTGGTGTTCCTCTCGCTAATGTCCCTCTCACCGGTGTCCATCTCCCTCTCACTGGTGTGGCTCTAACTGGTGTCCCTCTCACTGGTGTCCCTCTCCCTCTCACTGGTGTCCCTCTTACTGGTGTCCCTCTCACTGGTGTCCCTCTCACTGGTGTCCCGCTCACTGGTGTCCCTCTCACTGGTGTCCCTCTCAATGGTGTCTCTCTCACTGGTGTCCCTCTCACTGGTGTCCCTCTCACTGGTGTCCCTCTCACTGGTGTCCCTCTCACTGGTGTCCCTCTCACTGGTGTCCCTCTCAATGGTGTCTCTCTCACTGGTGTCCCTCTCACTGGTGTCCCTCTCACTGGTGTCCCTCTCACTGGTGTCCCTCTCACTGGTGTCCCTCTCACTGGTGTCCCTCTCACTGGTGTCCCTCTCACTGGTGTCCCTCTCACTGGAGTCCCTCTCAATGGTGTCCCTCTCTCACTGGTGTCCCTCTCACTGGTGTCCCTCTCTCACTGGTGTCCCTCTCACTGGTGTCCCTCTCACTGGTGTCCCTCTCACTGGAGTCCCTCTCAATGGTGTCCCTCTCTCACTGGTGTCCCTCTCACTGGTGTCCCTCTCACTGGTGTCCCTCTCACTGGTGTCCCTCTCACTGGTGTTCCTCTCGCTAATGTCCCTCTTACCGGTGTCCATCTCCCTCTCACTGGTGTGGCTCTAACTGGTGTCCCTCTCACTGGTGTCCCTCTCCCTCTCACTGGTGTCCCTCTTACTGGTGTCCCTCTCACTGGTGTCCCTCTCACTGGTGTCCCGCTCACTGGTGTCCCTCTCACTGGTGTCCCTCTCAATGGTGTCTCTCTCACTGGTGTCCCTCTCACTGGTGTCCCTCTCACTGGTGTCCCTCTCACTGGTGTCCCTCTCACTGGTGTCCCTCTCACTGGTGTCCCTCTGACTGGAGTCCCTCTCAATGGTGTCCCTCTCTCACTGGTGTCCCTCTCACTGGTGTCCCTCTCTCACTGGTGTCCCTCTCACTGGTGTCCCTCTCACTGGTGTCCCTCTCACTGGAGTCCCTCTCAATGGTGTCCCTCTCTCACTGGTGTCCCTCTCACTGGTGTCCCTCTCACTGGTGTCCCTCTCATTGGTGTCCCTCTCACTGGTGTCCCTCTCACTGGTGTCCCTCTCACTGGTGTCCCTCTCACCCTCAGCTGGTCGGTGGTCTAGCAGACGCAGGGGAGAATGGTGTCTACTGCATGGTGATGTCCTTCGAGTAAGTCAGCATTATAGGTTATAACAACATGTTTTATAAATAACCAATATTTGTTATTTAAAAAATAAGACTTTTATATTATATATTATAATTTCATTATGGATATATGGGTATGGCGGATGGACATGTTAACTTTGTACTTTGGTAATTAATTGAAATTACCAAAAGTTTATTAATAATGTTGATTAAGTGCAGTCAATAATTGTAATCAGTAATGTATTTAATTGTAATCAGATATCTATACATTGTTTAGGCGCCGAATTGCAATGCTAGATCTATTACCTTTAACTTGACAAGCACTTGAAATTCGCACATTTCGTGAAATATGAGGAGCGCAAAACGCGGGTGTTTTGCACATTACAAATACAGCGCAATAATCGGATGTAAATATATATTATTAATGATATTATTGTCTTACCATGTCGGGCATTGTGACACACAATTATAAGTAAAGCAAAAATAAATAATGAATTGTTTGTGATTCGAGATCAATTGCGAGATATCGGCTAATGATAAGCAGGTATCCTAATATGATACAAGACGTTGTTTTCCCTTAACAGAAAGGGTAGCGTGCTATCCAACTATGCAGTGAATATACCCCGCAATGACCGCGCCCAAGAAATGGTCCGGGCTCAAGCGCAGGACGCCATCCGAGCATTGGTCGCCGATGACGAGGACCTGGATACCGCTGCAGATTCTAATCTCTACGGTGAGTCCAACACTAGAAGTGGCTCTCTGGCAAGTCCAGCTGGTAACAGGGGCAGATCCAGATATGCCGGAATAGGGGTAGGCCGGTTTTGAGTAATGGCCTAGCTTTTTGGTTTTCATATGTTAAATGGTATACATTTCGGCCCTAAAAGGGGGGGGGGGGCGAAGCCGGGTCGGCCCCCTCTGGATCCGCCCCTGGGTAAGCAGGATGCAGTTGGGCCGTATTAATAATTATGCTGCGCCAATAGACTTAATTACCTTTAAGTGAAACATTTGTCGAGCGATTTCATCCGGTCCAAAATGGGCCAATATTCAACCAGAAGGTGGATAAGCAAATAAGCAATAAGCAAAGTGTCAACTCTCATAAAAAACAAGTTCTGGATTATGAATCCGACTACTGCGGACCCAAGAGGCTTAAGACGAAAATGCACTATTCGTGCGAAAGCTATGTGTGGGTAATGCCGACTACGCTCCAGTGGACTGTAAACCAAGGGGTGACATTCTTTGGTAGCCCGGATATACCACGGAGGTAAGTTACGTGTATCCTGATCGAAACTACACCTGATTGAAAAGTGATCGATTCAGTTAATGCCAGTGCCCCTAAATGCACCGTGCGTCATACATATATATATCACCATATATATATATATATATATATGTATATATAGCCCCGGGAAGTACCTTGCCCATGTTTGAACTGTTTGCGCATTACATATATATATACACACTTTCATGTTTTATTATTCTCAATCCCAGACTCTCCTCAATCTGCCATTGTCATATTGCCGAAACAAGTGGCTAATCGATTACTATTTGTCTCCCATGGCAGTCGACCATTGCTTGTCGAGAGACGACAACCCATGTGACCAGCTGTGTGGCGTCATGAACGGGCGTGTCCTAGTGTGCTCCTGCTATGAAAACTACCGGCTGGCTCCGGACGGCGTGACCTGTGAAGGTGGGTCAGGATATGATATAACCTGTGAAGGCGGGTCAGGATATGACATAACCTGTGAAGATGGGTCAGGATATGATGTAACCTGTAAAGGCGGGTCAGGATATGATATAACTTGTGAAGGTAGATCAGGATATAATATAACCTGTGGAGGAGGGTCAGGATATGATATTACCCGTGAAGGTGGGTCAGGATATGACATTACCTGTGAGGGTGGGATATGATATAACCTGTGAGGGTGGGTCAGTATATGATATAACCTGTAAAGGTGGGTCAGGCCTGTGAGAGTGGGTCAGGATGCGATATAACCTGTAAAGGTTGGTCAGGATAAGATATAACCTGTGACGGTGGGTCAGGATAAGATATAACTTGTAAAGGTGGGTCAGGATATGATATAACCTGTGGAGGTGGGTCAGGATATGATATAACCTGTGAAGGTGGGTCAGGATATGACATAACCTGTAAAGGTGGGTCAGGATATGATATAACCTGTGAAGGTGGGTCAGACTATGATATAACCTGTGAAGGTGGGTCAGGATATGATATAACCTGTGAAGGTGGGTCAGGATATGATATAACCTGTGAAGGTGGGTCAGGATATGATATAACCTGTAAAGGTGGGTCAGGATATGACATTACCTGTGAGGGTGGGTCAGGATAAGATATAACCTGTTGAGGTGGGTCAGGATATGATATAATCTGTGGAGGTCGGTCAGGATATGATATAATCTGTGAAGGTGGGTGTCCAGGGGATCCGACCCCCCCCCCCCCCTGTTGTCGTTTTGAAATGCAACATTTAGGCCATATGAGGCGTGGATCCCCTGCCCCTTTTTTTTAGGAAGAATCCTATCTCTGAGGCGACGTGGACCCCCCCCCGGTCGCAAGTTTCCCCCCCCCCCCCCGGTCGCAAGTTTCCTCCCCCCCTCCCCCTTTTCACATTCCTGGATCCGCCCCTGTAAATGGATAGCGTATTGGTTGAACAATCAGATAATGGTCAGCCCACCACTGTCACCATGTTGTATCGCACGTTCACTTCGTTGATTCTTTCTATTCACACACTACTTCATGACACGTGCATGCAACGCCGACAGGAGACAAGGAGATGCCCCCCCCCCCCCTCCCCCACGCCGCCCTCCGGCCCGCCGCCCTATATCTTTCATAATGACACCGTGCGAACACGTGGACCGAACGGGTCTTAATATCATGTATTTGATAATTTAGGCAACCGCGCACAGGGGGGCACTTCCGCTTTTCACGCCGGCTCATATGTCAGTCGGATATGTTACACCACTCAGACGTACCTTCCACTCTTGGCCCTTTGATCTGACCTAAATAGTCTGGCCCAGTTATCAAAACCATTCATCATAATGCACCCATTCACACCATTCGTGCGATATCGTAACATCAATAATTATGGGGGGGGGGGGGCAGGTTCCCACGAAGAATAAATTTCTGCATTCCCATATCACGATGAATTAAAAGAAAAACGCCCGCATACAATGGAAGGGCGGATACATGATACTAAATAGACGATTTCCCGATTCACGGTTAATTAATATGAACATTCCCAGTTCACCATTAATGACAATCCTTGATCACGGCGGTCGGCTAATACCCCATTCTCAGTTCACGAAGGATTATTTTCCTCCTTCCCAGTTCACGGTATCTTTAAAAGCCCATTCCCGCGGAACGGAAATACCCCTTGCCCCCCCGCCCCCCCCCCCCCCCCCCCACTCCGTAATATGTCATGGACGGGCACATGTTGTATGAACAGTTTTTAACAAATAAATTCACCGGTGTTGTTCTTTTCATATTTCTTCGGGATTAAGACATGCTTTATAGTTACTTGATACAAGACAACGTGACGTTTATATTATGTAATGAAACATGTCGAAAATCTTACTATTATAGGTCGAAAGGATCAGAGTAATAAGCTTAATCATATTAATCACCGTATATGATAAATTTGACATTCCAAAGCTTCAATGACAGTTTCACTGTGTCTAGGATTAAATGATGACATGTAATGTTGCTACGTGTGGCAGATATCGACGAGTGTGCCGACCCGGACACCTGCGACCATGTCTGCACCAACCTGGTCGGCGGCTTCCAATGTAGCTGTAACGAGGGATACAGTCTAGTCAACCAGACCCAATGCCAAGGTAAAATCGCATAGTTCAAATACAATATCGCCAAGTGTGAAGGTAAAATCACCAAAAAATCAGATCGCCGACCGGTGTGTGTTACGGTGACGACTGGTGTGTTACGGTGACGACCGGTACGTTACCTTGACGACCGGTGTGTTAGGGTGACGACCGGTGTGTTAGGGTGACGACCGGTATGTTAGGGTGACGACCGGTGTGTTACGGTGACGACCGGTATGTTAAGGTGATGACCGGTATGTTACGGTGACGACCGGTAAGCTACGGTGACGACCGGTGTGTGTTACGGTGACGACCGGTACGTTACCTTGACGACTGGTATGCTACGGTGACGACCGGTGTGTTACGGTGACGACCGGTATGTTACGGTATGTTACGGTGACGACCGGTATGTTACGGTGACCACCGGTATGCTACGGTGACGACCGGTATGTTACGGTGACGACCGGTATCTTACGGTGACCACCGGTATGTTGCGGTGACCACCGGTATGTTACGGTGACGACCGGTATATTCCGGTGTCAGCAATCACGTGACGCGCGCGGGACTTGCGTGCTTGACAGTTAAAAGCCATTTATAACGTTGGGCGTCCTTCGCTTTTTCTGCTGATGTAAACACTTTAATAATAAGTTACTAGTAATTTAAATGCTGCTCTTAATGAGAATACGTAACTCGATCTGTTTTATTTGGTTTACAGACATTAACGAGTGTCTAGTTAACAACGGAGGCTGCGGACAGCTCTGTGAGAACACCGAGGGCTCCTTCAATTGCTCCTGTCTGGAGGGCTATGACATGGCAGCAGACTTCTCGTGTCAAGGTAAGCAGAGCGATGTATACGTTCAAATTTCCCTTAGCAGGGCAAGAAAAGCTGAGGTGCTTAACGCTCAGTTATGCCAGACAACTTTCTTTCACCTAAGCCCATCCACATTCGTTGTAATATCTAGGTGACAGTCTAGAGATCGCCTAGATTTCTTGGGTGTCTAGTTCTATAGGGAGTCCAGATCTCTGGGGAGTCTGCGCCTTTAGAGCGTCTCGGTCACTAGGAACTCTACTGCTCTAGGGAGTCTGGGTATATAGGAAATCTAGGTCTCTAGGGAGTCTAGGTCTCTAGGGGGTCTAGGTCTCTAGGGAGTCTAGGTCTCTAGGGAGTCTAGGCATATAGGGAATCTAGGTATCTAATGAATCTAGGAGCATAGGTCTCTAGACATTCTAGGTAGCTAAGCTCTCTGATATTTTTTTGTCCAAGGAGAGTCTATGTCTCTAGCAAGTTTAGGTCTGTGAGGAGTCTAGCTAGCTTTCTAGGGAGTCTAGGTCTCTAATGATGTATGAGAGACAGTCAAATATCGGTGTAAGGGTTCACTTCAAAGGAGAAGGGGACGGGTGGGGGAGGCTCCTGTATCAGGCAAATGAACCTCTCCCAATAACTGTGCTTTCCTACCCCTGTTTGCTTATTTCCTGTGCACTGCCTGACACTAGGGTGTTTAATTTTCAGAGAGGGACGATTGTCTCACCGACCCCTGTTGGAACGGAGGTACCTGTGAGGACCACGTGGGCTATTACCTGTGTTCATGTCCGTCTACTTTCTACGGAGCGAACTGTCAACTCAGTGAGTGGCTTTGTCTGTTGTTACTTTGGCGTGGATAATATCGCGATTTTCTCTGGGGTTCTCTGGGTGAAATATGTAGGATAAAATGACATAACTAATTGGTTCTCGTAGTGCGTTCTCTGGCAGTTATCTATGGTGTACTATTTTTATGTCAATGTCTGATAGTTCGCTTATCACCTGTTACGTGTCTTTAGGCAGATGCGTGTCTTCATCACAAAACTTAGCCCTGATACAGGACTCTCATACGCGCGAGTCATGAAGTACAACCCACATGAGACCAGGAATTGGTGGGGGTGTCTGTGCATCATGTATCGATTTGCCCTTATCAGTAAATTGCCTAACACGAAAAGTGATGAAAAGTAATTCCACAAGTGTTTAACCTTTCTTTCGTGGCTTCATATTCAATGTTGGCCTTTTATATATGCACTAAATAGCACGAAGTTTACACAAACTCGTTCCGCCACTTTGAGAATCTCGCGACGAAAGATAAGCCAAAATGGCGGGGCGAGTGTCGAGAAAAACGTGTGTTGTTTATTGCAGTAATGACACTTTCTTCAATGCACACAGCGAATATAACACAACGAAAGCAAAGTTCAACAATTGTGGAATTACCTTCTATCACTTTGGATGGTAGACAATTTATTGATAAGGGTAAAAGCCTCCACGACGCACGGACACCCCCACCAATTCCTGGCCTCATGTGAGGTGCACTTCATGGCTCTCTCGCGCGTCGGTTGCCAGCGCGTATTAGCAGCCATGTAACAGGGCTAACTGGCCTGGTGATAAGTTTGGAATATTATATTTGTGGAGGGAAAACGTAAACAAAATGACATTTATTGGGGGGGGGGGGGAGGAGGGGGACGATATGTGTATTTAGACAGGTTAAAATTTGCCCGCGACAGGTTCAAACCATGGTGCAATGTCATTATTGAAGAAATTCGTTTTTTTTTAACAGAAACAAATTCAGTTTTTCAACCAAAAAATGCCACCCTGAGAGATAAAAGGTCCCACTTCCTGTCGGTGCCGGCCAGATAGCTCAGTGAGTTAGAGCGGTCGCACTGAGTGCTCTGGCCACCTGAGAGCCTAACGGCACGTGGATCGGTGGTTCGCGCCCAGCTGTGGCCATGTCTGCGTGGTCGCAGGATACAGATCGCATGTCCTTCTTCGCAAAGAGTAGGGGGTTACCCCCTGGGACATGGTTCCACTCTCCATTTCTTCTCCCATTGACCAAAAGTGGTTGAAGCGTTCTGAATATACAACCAACCAACCAACCCACCGCCTGTCCACATGCCGGATGTGACCATCTGTGTGTGAGACGTGTTGACAAACTCGAGTCATTGTGTATCGCCATCCCTGGGTGGGCTGGGTAACAACGGCGGAATATCATCATTAAACAAACGTTTTGTGACCTTCCTGCAGCAAGATGGCGACCGGACGCACTCAGCGTCTGTGTGGTCACATGGCCTCGAATGAGTCACGTGACAGAGGCTGCTAGCTGACAAAGTCATAGCGTTGCCATCCACGCCCTGGAGTCGGTGAACCTTGTACGCAAAACGTTATGATGGATCTGGTGGCATCATTAAACTGATTTGCTGAATGTCATTATTAACAACAAAACTGAATTACAAATATATATATATTTTGTTATTGATTTTTTTTGTATCATATGTGGTGCATGCATACATATAACAATTTTTAACTACACCGATTGAACACTTGAGAACATATATATATATATATATATTGTGACACACGTCAGGCTCAGAGAACAACGGTCCCAATGCCTGTCTGGATGCCGGATGCGACCATCTCTGTGAGGTGATCAGCGGCGATGCGGTGTGTTCCTGTCTGTCCGGATACACTCTGGATCCAGACGGAACTACGTGCGAGAGTGAGTATATCCTCCACTCCGTAGTGTGTATCCTCCACTCCAGCAGTGAACTCACATTACAGTGCTGGGTGATAGAATATCAGGAAACGGATACGGATCGTAGGCCTCTTTGTAGGGTGGGGGGCGCAAGGGAAGGATGGGGGGAGGGGTCGTGATCCCAGGTCACGAATAAGAAATTTCTTTATTGCCAGGTCAGGATGAATTAAAAGCAGAACTCCCCGTGTACAAAGGAAGGGGGGATACATGAAATAAATTGGCGATGTTATTATTCACAGTTATGTAATATCAAAATTCCCAGTTCACGAATAATGAAAATCCTTGTGCAGGACGCATTGGAGCGATAAGAGAAAACACTCTATGCATAAGAATCATACAAAAATGTCAAAGGGGGCGAGATACATAGCCTTCACCTGGCGGAGCTAACCTTGTGATCTTTTCTTCGTAAGATGCGGATGAGTGTACAGATGGTACAGCGAGTTGTATACACACGTGCACAGACGGAACGTACGTGTGCAGCTGTCTAGAGGGATACGTATTGGCCAGTGACGGCTTTACATGTCAAGGTATGTGCAATATATCTGCACAAGTTAACGCTTTAACACAGTGGCACGGGACGGCTGATATAAATATAACGAAGGTCATGTTTCATCTACTCAAAAGTGAGAATGTGTATTATCCATGGTCGCAATGTCATAAAAAACATAATATAACCCAAATGCGAGGATTTTTTTGTCTATTTTAGCGAATATCGAATACCAGCTATCATTAACATTGAAACAGATTGTGCTCGTATTTCTCAGTTACATATTTTTTTGGGGCAAATCTGTGCCAATTCACATATGGGCGACTGGTGGCGGCACTGACGGTCATAGATAGAGAGATAGAAGGAAAAGAGCAGAAAGCATTCCTCAAGAAACATTCCCAATCTCATTCTAAAGAGCTGCGTGCATTTCAACGGGTGGTGGGTTTACGCCTTAACAATTGGCACCTGCTTCTGGGGGAAGTTACCCCAAAAGCCATTTCATTGACCGCATACGCGCCTCGTCAAATCCCCATCCTACCTTGTTCAGGGGCGCCCGGATAGCCGCAGAGCCTAACGGCACGTGGATCGGTGGTTCGAGCCCCGCTGTGTGGTCGCAGGACAAAGATCCCATGTCCTTTTTCTCAAATAGTAGGGGGTTCCCCGGAAGACATGGCCCCCGCTTTTCCCTTGCTTCTCTCATTGTCGTGATATGACCTGGTCAAAGCGAACATACAAACAAATTACATTGTTCCTTGTGTAGTATTTCTGGTCACAGGTCCGAATGGACGCCGAAAGTTCCCTACCCGACCCGGCGGGATTCGAACCGGCGACCCTTCGCATCCAGGGCGAACACCTAGCGCATTAGACCAAAGGGAACTTCCCATTTGCCCCGAGGCTCTTGGTGTCTTTTATCCACAGGGCTTGGGCCGAGATACCACACTTGCACTGGACGCGACGCCAACGAATCGTTATAATGTTACTGGTCCAGCAATATTTCTTAAGAAACTTTTAAAATGTTAAAAAAAAAAATTATGCATATATATGTTCTTAGTGTGTGGAAAAGTTGTAAGCAGCAAATCCCGGGGGCATGTGATTATAGAACTTTTTCCCTGCCAAACTGATGCGTCATATTTGGGAAAATGCATAGCAGCACCTAATGATGATATTTGTTGTGTTTCCATCGATTGCAGACAGTACCACGACACGCCCAACCCCGCCCACCAACTCCACCACGACACGCTCAACCCCGCCCACCACGTCTATGACTACACCAGGTAGGTTCGATATAGCTATTTATCTCTCTATGTTCCGTGATATATTATGTATTATATTTATTAATTCCCAGTGGCGGCAAATTAGAAACAGTTTTTTTATATTAATATTATTTATTATTATTATTATTATTATTATTATTATTATTAATCCTATTGGTATTTTATTGTTATTAATAATAAAAAGTCTTATCAATATTACTATTATTCTTGGTATGAGTATTAAATGCCCTGACGGATGTTATAAAGTCATAAAGATCTTTTGGACATCTATGATAATGTGTATAACTCCGCAGCAGCCAGAAACATGTCCCGCCCTTATACATAACAACTTATTTCGTACAGAATGCCCCAAAATATTCCATAATTAATTAAATCACCTTGTATCCAACCGATGTGTAACCCTTATTAATGTAATGAAAGACCTTGATTGTTCGGGCTAGAGATATTGATGAAGCTCTTTCTTTCGCTATGAGATAGCTAGGATTGCGTATTTTTCGGTGGCTAGGCGGTGGGCTGGGAGTGGTGAGGGGGGGGGGGGTCCCTCTTGTTGTGGTTAGCGCTCTAAGCCCAGGCAGAGATAGACCCAGGCTGTCAATCATTCATTGACTCACTGTTGCTTTTATCTAATCTTTTTGGCGAAAAATGTTCTTCCGCGTGAGATATGTCGGACAAACAAAGCAGAGAAGAGTACTTCTCACTTGTACCTACCACCAGCTATGATTGTCAATTTCGTACTCACGAATAAAGAAAAAGGACTCAAACGTGGGCGGGGCTTAGCACGGAGTGTGGAACGGTGAAATGGCCCTGGGTTCCACTAATCTCTTCTTCCTTCATCGTTTCCGGTGGTTAGCTGGCCCTGTCAAACCGTATCCCTTATAATGCATTTCATTTCATTTCCTGCCTGTGAGTCACCCATGTTTCTCTCATTTCTTTCTCCAGGTAGCTGGGGCACGACGGAAGTTTCTGACGACGCCACGAGTGAGTATCAAAGCAAATGACATGTGTCCGGTTCTCAGCGAGCTCGTATGCAACGTTAGTTCCTCGTTGAAACCTTGAACGCTTGGGTTATCTTCACTGTTAGCCATAATGCACACTTGTCTAGGAGATGCGCGTGGGGGCCGAACTGAATTGGCACATAAGAGCAACAGCTCGTCATCTCTAAGGCTCGCGATCCGTAGCCTTATGCGTCAGTTCTTAGGCTTGCGTTCCTTAGGCAACAGGTTGTAGGCTCGCCTTCCTTAAGCGTCAGCCCTTAGGCTCGCCTTCCTTCAGCGTCAGCCCTTAGGCTCACCTTCCTTAAGCGTCAGCCATTAGGCTCGCCTTCCTTTATCGTCAGCCCTTAGGCTCGCCTTCCTTAAGCGTCAGCCCGTAGGCTCGCTTTCTTTAAGCGTCAGCCCTTAGGCTCGCCTTCATTAACCGTTAGCCCTTGGGCTCGCCTTCTTTAAGCGCCAGCCCTTGGGCTCGCCTTCCTTAAGCGTCAGCCCTTAGGCTCGCCTTCCTTAAGCGTCAGCCCTTGAGCTCGCCTTCCTTTAGCCTCAGCCCTTAACCTCGACTTCCTTAAGCGTTAGCCCTTGGGCTCGCCTTCTTTAAGCGTCAGCCCTTAGGCTCGATCCTTAAGTGTCAGCCCTTAGGCACGCCTTTCTAAAGCGTCAGCGTTAGCCGTTAGGCTCACCTTCCTTTATCGTCAGCCCTTAGGCTCGCCTTACTGAAGCGTCAGCGTCAGCCCTTAGTCTCGCCTTCCTCTATCGTCAGCCCTTAGGCTCGCCTTCCTTAAGCGTCAGCCCTTGAGCTCGCCTTCCTTAATTATCAGCTGTTAGGCTCGCCTTCCTTTATCGTCAGCCCTTAGGCTCGCCTTCCTTAAGCGTCAGCCCTTAGGCTCACCTTGCTTAAGCATCAGCCATTAGGCTCGCCTTCCTTTATCGTCAGCCTTTAGGCTCGCCTTCCTTCAGCGTCAGCCCGTAGGCTCGCCTTCATTAAGCGTCAGCCCTTGGGCTCGCCTTCCTTAAGCGTCAGCCCTTAGGCTCGCCTCCTTAAGTGTCAGCCCTTAGACTCGCCTTTCTTAAGCGTCAGCGTCAACACTTAGGCTCGCCTTCCTTCATCGTCAGCCCTTAGGCTCGCTTTTTTTAAGCGTCAGCCTTGAGGCTCGCCTTCATTAACCGTTAGCCCTTGGGCTCGCCTTCCTTAGGCGTCAGCCCTTCGGCTCGCCTTCCTTAAGCGTCAGCCCTTGAGCTCGCCTTTCTTTAGCCTCAGCCCTTAAGCTCGCCTTCCCTAAGCGTTAGGCTTTGGGCTCGCCTTCCTTAAGCGTCAGCCCTTAGGCTCGCCTCCTTAAGTGTCAGCCCTTAGGCACGCCTTTCTTAAGCGTCAGCGACAGCCCTGAGGATCGCCTTCCTTTATCGTCAGCCCTTAGGCTCGCTTTACTTAAGCGTTTTCCTTGGGCTCGCCTTTCTTAAGTGTCAGCCCTTAGGCTCGCCTTTCTTCAGCGTCATCGTCAGCCCTTAGGCTTGCCTTCCTTTATCGTCAGCCATTGGGCTCACGTTCCTTAAGCGTCAGCCCTTCGGCTCGCCTTCCTTAAGCGTCAGCCCTTGAGATCGCCTTCCTGAATTATGACCTGTTAGGGTCGCTTTTCTTAAGCGTCAGCCCTTGGGATCGCCTTCCTGAAGCGTCAGCCCTTAGGCTCGCCTCCTTAAGTGTCAGCCGTTAGGCTCGCCTTTCTTAAGCGTCAGCGTCAGCCCTTAGGCTCGCCTCCTTAAGTGTCAGCCCTTAGGCACGCCTTTCTTAAGCGTCAGCGTCAGCCCTGAGGCTCGCCTTCCTTTATCGTCAGCCCTTAGGCTCGCTTTACTTAAGCGTTTTCCTTGGGCTCGCCTTCCTTAAGTGTCAGCCCTTAGGCTCGCCTTTCTTAAGCGTCATCGTCAGCCCTTAGGCTTGCCTTCCTTTATCGTCAGCCATTGGGCTCACGTTCCTTAAGCGTCAGCCCTTCGGCTCGCCTTCCTTAAGCGTCAGCCCTTGAGATCGCCTTCCTGAATTATGACCTGTTAGGCTCGCCTTTCTTAAGCGTGAGCCCTTTGGATCGCCATCCTGAAGCGTCAGCCCTTAGGCTCGCCTCCTTAAGTGTCAGCCGTTAGGCTCGCCTTTCTTAAGCGTCAGCGTCAACCCTTAGGCTCGCCTTTCTTTATCGTCAGCCCTTATGCTCGTCTTCCTTAAGCGTTAGCCCTTGGGCTCGCGTTCCTTGAGCGTCAGCCCTTAGGCTCGCCTTCCTTAAGCGTCAGCCCTTGAGCTCGCCTTCCTTAATTATCAGCTGTTACGCTCGCGTTTCTTAAGCGTCAGCCCTTAGGCTCGCCTTCCTTAAGCGTCAGCCCTTAGGCTCGCCTTTCTTAAGCGTCAGCCCTTAGGCTTGCCTTCCTTAAGCGTCAGCCCTTAGGCTCGCCTTTCTTAAGCATCGGCGTCAGTCCTTAGGCTCGCCTTCCTCAAGCGTCAATCCTTCGGCTCGCCTTTCTTAAGCGTCAGCGTCAACCCTTAGGCTCGCCTTCCTTAAGCGTCAGCCCTTGAGCTCGCCTTCCCTAAGCGTTAGGCTTTGGGCTCGCCTTCCTTAAGCGTCAGCCCTTAGGCTCGCCTCCTTAAGTGTCAGCCCTTAGGCACGCCTTTCTTCAGCGTCAGCGTCAGCCCTGAGGCTCGCCTTCCTTTATCGTCAGCCCTTAGGCTCGCTTTACTTAAGCGTCAGCCCTTAGACTTGCCTTCCTTAAGCGTCAGCCCTTAGGCTCGCCTTCCTTATGCGTCAGTCCTTAAGCTCGCCTTCCTTAAGCGCCAGCCCTTAGGCTCGCCTTCCTTACGCGTCAGCCCTTAGGCTCACCTCCTTAAGCGGCTGCCTTTAGGCTCGCCTTTCTTAAGCGTCGGCGTCAGCCCTTAGGCTCGCCTTCCTTTATCGTCAGCCCTTAGGCTCGCCTTCCTTAAGCGTTAGCCCTTAAGATCCAGGCTGTCAATCATTTATTGACTCACTGTTGTTTTTGTCTAATTTTGTTTTCGAAAAGTGCTCGCGTGCAATATGTTGGACAAACAAAGCAGCATGTAACTAACATGTCACTTGTCAGTCTCACTTCTACCTACCAACAGCTGGGATTGTCAATTTTGCAACTCACAAATAAGGAAAAAGGACTCAAACGTGGGCGGGGCTTAGCACGGAGTGTGGAACGGTGAAATGGCCCTGGGTTCCACTAATCTCTTCTTCCTTCATCGTTTCCGGTGGTTAGCTGGCCCAGTCTAACCGTATCCCTTATAATGCATTTTATTTCATTTCCTGCCTGTGAGTCACTCGCCTTCCTTAAGCGTCAGTCCTTAGGCTCGTCTTCCTTAATCGTCAGCCCTTAGGCTCGCCTTACTTAAGCGTCAGTCCTTAGGCTCGCCTTTCTTAAGCGTCAGCCCTTAGGCTCGCCTTCCTTTATCGTCATCCCTTAGGCTCGCCTTACTTAAGCGTTATCCCCTGGGCTCGCCTTCCTTAAGCGTCAGTCCTTAGGCTCGCATTCCTTACGCGTCAGTCCTTAGGATCGCGTTCTTTACGCGTCAGTCCTGAGGCTCGCCTTCCTTAAGCGTCAGTCCTTAGGCTAACCTCCTTAAGCGTCAGCCTTTAGGCTCGCCTTCCTTAAACGTCAGCCCTTAGGCTCGCCTTCCTTAAGCGTCAGCCCTTAGGCTCGCCTTCCTTAGGCATCAGGTGGTAGGCTCGCCTTCCTTAAGCGTCAGCCCTTAGGTTCGCCTTCCTTAAGCGTCAGCGTAAGTCCTTAGGCTCGCCTTCCTTCAGCGTCAGTCTTTAGGCTCGTCTTCCTTAAGCGTCAGCCCTTGGGCTCGCCTTCCTTAAGCGTCAGTCCTTAAGCTCGCCTTCTTTAAGCGTCAGCCCTTGGGCTCGCTTCCTTAAGCCTCAGACCTTAGGTTCGCATTCCTTTATCGTCAGCCCTTAGGCTCGCCTTCCTTAAGCGTTAGCCCTTGGGCTCGCCTTCCTTAAGCGTCAGCCCTTAGGCTCGCCTTCCTTAAGCGTCAGCCCTTAGGCTCGCCTTTCTTAAGCGTCAGCGTCAGCCCTTAGGCTCGCCTTCCTTAAGCGTCAGCCCTTAGGCTCACCTTTTTTAAGCGTCAGCGTCAGTCCTCAGGCTCGCCTTCCTTAAGCGTCAGTCCTTAGGCTCGTCTTCCTTAAGCGTCAGCCCTTAGGCTCGCCTTCCTTAAGCGTCAGTCCTTAGGCTCGTCTTCCTTAATCGTCAGCCCTTAGGCTCGCCTTACTTAAGCGTCAGTCCTTAGGCTCGCCTTTCTTAAGCGTCAGCCCTTAGGCTCGCCTTCCTTTATCGTCATCCCTTAGGCTCGCCTTACTTAAGCGTTATCCCCTGGGCTCGCCTTCCTTAAGCGTCAGTCCTTAGGCTCGCATTCCTTACGCGTCAGTCCTTAGGATCGCGTTCTTTACGCGTCAGTCCTGAGGCTCGCCTTCCTTAAGCGTCAGTCCTTAGGCTAACCTCCTTAAGCGTCAGCCTTTAGGCTCGCCTTCCTTAAACGTCAGCCCTTAGGCTCGCCTTCCTTAAGCGTCAGCCCTTAGGCTCGCCTTCCTTAGGCATCAGGTGGTAGGCTCGCCTTCCTTAAGCGTCAGCCCTTAGGTTCGCCTTCCTTACGCGTCAGTCCTTAGGCTCGCCTTCCTTAAGCGTCAGCCCTTACTCTCGATTTCCTTAAGCGTCAGTCCTTAGGCTCGCGTTCCTTACGCGTCAGTCCTTAGGATCGCCTTTCTTAAGCGTCAGTCCTCAGGCTCACCTTCCTTAGGCATCAGGTCGTAGGCTCGCCTTCCTTAAGCGTCAGCCCTTGGGCTCGCCTTCTTAAAGGGTCATCCCTTAGGCTTGCCTTCCTTAAGCGTCAGCTCTGAGGCTCGCCTTCCTTATGCGTCAGTCCTTAAGCTCGCCTTCCTTAAGCGCCAGCCCTTAGGCTCGCCTTCCTTACGCGTCAGCCCTTAGGCTCACCTCCTTAAGCGGCTGCCTTTAAGCTCGCCTTTCTTAAGCGTCAGCGTCAGCCCTTAGGCTCGCCTTCCTTTATCGTCAGCCCTTAGGCTCGCCTTCCTTAAGCGTTAGCCCTTAAGATCCAGGCTGTCAATCATTTATTGACTCACTGTTGTTTTTGTCTAATTTTGTTTTCGAAAAGTGCTCGCGTGCAATATGTTGGACAAACAAAGCAGCATGTAACTAACTTGTCACTTGTCAGTCTCACTTCTACCTACCAACAGCTGGGATTGTCAATTTCACAACTCACAAATAAAGAAAAAGGACTCAAACGTAGGCGGGGCTTAGCACGGGGTGTGGAATGGTGAAATGACCCTGGGTTCCACTAATCTCTTCTTTATTCATCGTTTCCGGTGGTTAGCTGGCACAGTCTAACCGTATCCCTTATAATGCATTTCATTTCATTTCCTACCTGTGAGTCACGCATGTTTCTCTCATTTCTTTCTCCAGGTAGCTGGGGCACGACGGAAGTTTCCGACGACGCCACGAGTGAGTATCAAAGCAAATGACCTGTGTCCGATTCTCAGCGAGCTCGTATGCAACGTTAGTTCCTCGTTGAAACCTTGAACGCTTGGATTATCTTCACTGTTAGCCATAATGCACACTTGTCTAGGAGATGCGCGTGGGGGCCGAACTGAATTGGCACATAAGAGCAACAGCTCGTCATCTCTAAGGCTCGCGTTCCGTAGCCTTATGCGTCAATTCTGAGGCTTGCGTTCCTTAGGCAACAGGTTGTAGGCTCGCCTTCTATAAGTGTCAGCCCTTAGGCTCGCCTTCCTTTCACGTCAGTCCTTAGGCTCGCCTTCCTTAAGCGTCAGCCCTTACTCTCGCCTTCCTTAAGCGTCAGTCCTTAGGCTCGCGTTCCTTACGCGTCAGTCCTTAGGATCGCCTTCTTTAAGCGTCAGTCCTTAGGCTCACCTCCTTAAGCGTCAGCCCTGAGGCTCGCCTTTCTTAGCCATCAGGTCGTAGGCTCGCCTTCCTTTAGCGTCAGCCCTTGGGCTCGCCTTCCTTAAGCGTCAGCCCTTAGGCTCGCCTTTCTTAAGCGTCAGCCCGTAGGCTCGCCTTCCTTAAGCGTCAGCCCGTAGGCTCGCCTTCCTTAAGCGTCAGTCCTTGGGCTCGCCATCCTTAAGCGTCAGCCCTTGGGCTCGCCTTCCTTAAGCGTCAGCCCTTAGGTTCGCCTCCCTTAAGCGTCAGCCCTTCGGCTCGCCTTCCTTAAGCGTCAACTCTTAGGCTCGCGTTCCTTACGCGTCAGTCCTTAGGCTGGCGTTCCTTACGCGTCAGTCCTTAGGTTCGCGTTCCTTACGCGTCAGTCCTTAGGCTCGCGTTCCTTACGCGTCAGTCCTTAGGCTCGCGTTCCTTACGCGTCGGTCCTTATGCTCGCCTTCCTTAAGCGTCAGCCCTTCGGCTCGAGTTCCTTGGGCGTCAGTCTTTTGGCTCGCTTGCGTTAGGTATCAGCATTGAACTTGTTGAAACTGTTAAAAATATTGAAGACGCTTTTTTCTGAAATATGCTGTTACATGGGCATTGTCCTTAGCACAACATGTTTATGTGCAATGAACTCTTCTTCTTTCAGATAGCTTCTACATGTGCTCCGACATGGCGATACGGGTTGCGGAGGGCCGTATCTTCAGTCCGAATTACCCGCAATACTATCGGAACAATCACAATTGTAACCTGTACGTTTACTTCAACCGGACAACCGGATATGCGGCGTTGAAAATGAAAATCAATGATTTCGCGACTGAGAGTTGCTGCGACTCATTGTATGTCTACGACTACGAGGGAGAAACAAGATTGCAGGGCTTTGTTTCCCCCCAGACACCATTCACGTGTAAGTTTGTATCTATATAATGGCGAAGGCGAAATATTTTTACAATCTAAAGTCTGAAAGAAAAGCTAAATTAGCTATGCTAACGCTATAACACGGCGATATGTATCACAAATAGAGAAAGAGACAAGACACAGACGCTGTGTTTGAAAATATCAAATCAAAACAAAATACAATTTAAGTATTACGTGTTGGTTTGCATTACGGTCGGCCTGCCATTAAGTATCATACATGTAATATTGCACGTATATATATATATATATAACATAATGCAATTACAGTATAAATGAAACCATTTTAAGAATGAGCTAACGTGGATCTGCATAATGAACAGTGATTAACTTGTCCGAGGATGGTTCATCAAGTCATCACCCGTCACACTAGTTGTCCTTCCTCCACCAGTCTACACGAGTGGAAACTCGATCCGGCTCCGATTCTACACCGACTACTCTGTGACGCGTCGCGGCTTCGACATCAGTTTCTCCGTCACACCGGACTTCGGGGGTCAGTACCATGGCGGATCACTCTCTGCCAGCAAAGGGAGCTCCGTCCGCACATCGCACCTGCCCCACGTAACGGCCAACCTCACCGATGACCTCAGCGGTGTTGGGGTCACAAATGTTTTTCGCCTGTTGTTTAATTTGAATTGTGTATTTTTGATGCAGAATGTACATGGCTACGTCTCTGCATTCCCTGTGCATTCTTGTAAATAATGAACGCTTAAAACAAAGACGTGACGTCACACACATGTTTAACTGTGGCGATAAATTTGACTCGCGCAATAGCGGCGAATGGAAATCAGTAATTAATGTCTACATTAGTCAAATCTGCAAATGTATCAGGCAGGTTTCGCAGGTAGAAGTGCTCGGGAACACATGTATGGAAGTTATAACTGAATGCCTGTCATACGCGAATGACAGTACACGACTGGGGAGTATTTAACATCATAACATGAATGCAAAGGACATACATAAATGGAACCCACAGCAATGGAAAGTGCATGAATGAAATGTTGAATATAACGTATGGAACTGTGGCCCCGATTATCTATCATTATGATAATAGGTCATCAGGCTCTATAACCGGAAAGCACTCCGAGAGAGCCAGGTACACGACGCTGGCACTACAAATACAAGTCTGACATTTTCATCGGTTGATAAACAATTAAATTAGTACATAGTTTTAACATGTGTCGGATAGATGTATCTCTACGATTACCCGGTACTGTATACACCTTTTCAGAGTGTCCGCCGGGTCTATTCGCCTGTTCTGTTGGAAGTAATGCAACATGCATAGACAACCGCATGCGTTGCAACGGAGTGATCGACTGCCCGAGCCTTGAGGATGAAATAGGATGTGGCCGTATGTAATTAATACCCGATCCTATGCTGTCCCGATCCTATACTGTCCCGATCTTATGCTCTCCCGATCCCGATCCTATGCTGTCCAGATCCTATGCTGTCCCGATCATATACTGTCCCGATCCCATGCTGCCCCGATCCCGATCCTATGCTGTCCCGATCCCGATCCTATGCTGTCCCGATCCTATACTGTCCCGATCCTATACAGTCCCGATCCTATGCTGTCCCGATCCCGATCCAATGCTGTCCCGATCCCATGCTGCCCCGATCCCGATCCTATGCTGTCCCGATCCCGATCCTATGCTGTCCCGATCCTATACTGTCCCGATCCTATACAGTCCCGATCCTATGCTGTCCCGATCCCGATCCTATGCTGTCCAGATCCTATGCTGTCCCGATCATATACTGTCCCGATCCTATGCTGTCCCGATCCCGATCCTATGCTGTCCCGATCCCATGCTGCCCCGATCCCGATCCTATGCTGTCCCGATCCCGATCCTATGCTGTCCCGATCCTATACTGTCCCGATCCTATACAGTCCCGATCCTATGCTGTCCCGATCCCGATCCTATGCTGTCCAGATCCTATGCTGTCCCGATCCTATGCTATCCCGATCCTATGCTGTAGCTGGGTCATGTGGCTCTGTTAAAGATCTGCTGGGTCGACACTGACTCTGACTGGCGTTCGGTCAGGGCTGTGTCGACACTGACTCTGACTGGCGTTCGGTCAGGGCTGTGTCGACACTGACTCTGACTGGCGTTCGGTCAGCGCTGTGTCGACACTGACTCTGACTGGCGTTCGGTCAGGGCTGTGTCGACACTGACTCTGACTGGCGTTCGGTCAGGGGTGTGTCGACACTGACTCTGACTGGCGTTCGGTCAGGGCTGTGTCGACACTGACTCTGACTGGCGTTCGGTCAGGGGTGGGTCGACACTGACTCTGACTGGCGTTCGGTCAGGGCTGTGTCGACACTGACTCTGACTGGCGTTCGGTCAGGGGTGTGTCGACACTGACTCTGACTGGCGTTCGGTCAGGGGTGTGTCGACACTGACTCTAACTGGCGTTCGGTCAGGGCTGTGTCGACACTGACTCTGACTGGCGTTCGGTCAGGGGTGTGTCGACACTGACTCTGACTGGCGTTCGGTCAGGGCTGTGTCGACACTGACTCTGACTGGCGTTCGGTCAGGGCTGTGTCGACACTGACTCTGACTGGCGTTCAGTCAGGGCTGTGTCGACACTGACTCTGACTGGCGTTCGGTCAGGGCTGTGTCGACACTGACTCTGACTGGCGTTCGGTCAGGGCTGTGTCGACACTGACTCTGACTGGCTTTCGGTCAGGGCTGTGTCGACACTGACTCTGACTGGCGTTCGGTCAGGGGTGGGTCGACACTGACTCTGACTGGCGTTCGGTCAGGGCTGTGTCGACACTGACTCTGACTGGCGTTCGGTCGGGGGTGTGTCGACACTGACTCTGACTGGCGTTCGGTCAGGGGTGTGTCGACACTGACTCTAACTGGCGTTCGGTCAGGGCTGTGTCGACACTGACTCTGACTGGCGTTCGGTCAGGGGTGTGTCGACACTGACTCTGACTGGCGTTCGGTCAGGGCTGTGTCGACACTGAGTCTGACTGGCGTTCGGTCAGGGCTGTGTCGACACTGACTCTGACTGGCGTTCGGTCAGGGCTGTGTCGACACTGACTCTGACTGGCGTTCGGTCAGGGCTGTGTCGACACTGACTCTGACTGGCGTTCGGTCAGGGGTGGGTCGACACTGACTCTGACTGGCGTTCGGTCCGGGGTATGTCGGCACTGACTCTGACTGGCGTTCGGTCAGGGGGGTGTCGGCACTGACTCTGACTGACGTTCGGTCAGGAGTGTGTCGGCACTGACTCTGACTGACGTTCAGTCAGGGGTATGTCGGCACTGACTCTGACTGGCGTTCGGTCAGGGGTGGGTCGACACTGACTCTGACTGGCGTTCGGTCAGGGGTGTGTAGACACTGAGTCTGACTGGCGTTCGGTCAGGGGTGGGTCGACACTGACTCTGACTGGCGTTTGGTCGGGGGTTCGAACCCTTGCACCCACATATGGAGCAAGTTTCGTCCAATATCGACAGGAAGTGAAAAATTGCTTATGGCCCTTTTGTTTTTTAGATATTACAGACTATTTATCGATAGAAAACATTCATTGATGCAAAATATGAATTGGTCGATCAAATTTTCCGTAGTTTTAAGAAATACATTTATAAGACAAGATACTTGGGAGATATGTCAAATGTAAAGCACGGTTTTCGTACGTTGAAGCAAATATTCTTTGCAGAATATTCTATGAACAAAAAAATAACTTGGTGGAAAACGAAGCCAAATGAAAGCTTATGTTTAAAAAAAATTCCTCCAGCCCCAGTTCATCGTCCCGGGAGGTTTGTATTGCCCGATTTAACGTTTACGTTCTACACAGCGGCCTATAACACCAGGACTGAAATGCCATTTTCTTTTTCATTTTTCATTTTCAGCCTGCCATAATGGCACTCAGTTCGCCTGTGAAGGTGTCGATCTCTGTCTGCCGCCCACCGACTGGTGCGATGGCAACGTCACGTGTCCCGATGGGAGTGATGAACCGGATAGCTGCGAATTGCGTAAGGCCATACAGCATCACCGTATGTGTGGGGTGGTGGGGGGGGAGGGGGTAGGGTGGGGTGGGGGGGGGTGCAAGGGAGGATCGTGTTCCCAGATCACGAAGAATTTTTTTTATTCCCAGTTCACGAAGAATTTAACCGAAATTCCCCACATACAATGGCCTGGCGGATAGATAATATAAATTTCTCGATTTCCCGATTCACGGTTATCTAATATTAAAATTTCCAGTTCACGATTAATGCAAATCCTTGATCACGGCGGTCGGCTAATACCTCATTCCCATTTCACGGAGAATTAGTTTCCTCATTCACAGTTCACGGTGAGATAAAAAGCCTATTCTCGAGGAACAAAAATACTCCTTGCCCCCCCCCCCCACACACACACACCCCGCCCCCATGTGCTGCATTGAGCGCGCATGCTCGTATTTTCGATGCCCTGACTGTTACCCTAGTTGGTGTTTTTACCAACATTGGTCCATTAAAAAACGTTTACCTGGGTTTTCCTACATTTTTTGAACCGCACGTCTATTCGACAAAGCCGGCTTACATGTATATTATTGTCCCAATTCCATGCAATCATTCTATAATAATGCCCCGTAATATAATCCGACAATTCAAGCAAATAAGTGATGAGTGATAGATATGTAATGGCATTATCCGTGTGCGCTCACTTATAGTTATCCGTATGACTAGATGCCACATCGGTCTTATCTTAACGCGGACGCTCAACGTTGAAAATGTCAAAGGATTGCATGCAATAACCTATACACATCGTTCAACTGCCTGGTCCCGTTTTATATCACATCAACTGCTTGACACCTAAGATTGCACTTAGTTTAGTGGAAGAAAACAAACGTTGCTCTTGTGATCCTTTCACTTAGGAAACCATGTGAACCATAAGTCCAAATCAGCGGAGTCACCGACCCAAATCCGCTTAGCCATAAACCCAACACAGCTGAGCCATAGACCGAAAAACCGGTGAACCATAAGTCCAAACCAGCTGAGTCATGGACAGAAAAGGGCGGAAGAATTTCTCGTTAATGTCCTTGTCGCTGTTCTGTTCAGATTGCCCTGTGGACAGTGGTCTGTTGAAGTGCAATAACACGGCCCAGTGCATCCCGCCCTCGGCCCGGTGTGACTACCGAGTCGACTGCGAGGACGGCGAGGACGAACTGGGCTGCAGTGAGTGTTCCTTCTTAATATTATTACAAGTAATACTATTAATATAATAATATATTTGCCGATTATTTCACTTTTCTTCTATCATATTTATGGATCTTTATATATTTTATTGTCGGTAGCATTTGGTTTACCTGGTTTAACTGATTTATAGCACTGGTACCGTTGCATAACCAGCAACAATCTCCGTTTTGGCACTGGACACATTGTCTTATGTCAATAAGACTTCGTGTGGGATCCAATTTGGGGAGATATCACAGAGTTTAAAACAACTGATTAGACACATTTACACGGGTTGCTGAATAGAATAGCACGACTATATGCTAAGTATTCTGCCCAGCGAACCCTGAACTAATGTCATATAATATACGATGTTTGCTATCGGATTTGTAATGCGGATTGGTTTTACAGCTTGCAACGGCATACAAGAGGAATGTGCTAACGGGCAGTGTTTGTTTCCCTGGGATATGTGTGACGGAAACTTAGACTGTATCGACTGGAGCGATGAGACCAACTGCAGTGAGTAAAGAGTAAACATCATATAAATTAGTACACCAAGATAGGTCATACGGCGATCGCCCATTGTAAAATGTGTAATGAGGCGAGTAGTGGCGCCGCTATGCGGCGAGCGCGTAACGTTCCACTGCCCTGGTATGTAGTGTGTGTATCCTATAGATAACACCATGGTGTGTCGTGACCCGGTATGAAGTGTGTGTATCTTATAGATAACACCATGATGTGTCGTGGCCCGGTATGTAGTGTGTGTATCTTATAGATAACACCATGATGTGTCGTGGCCCGGTATGTAGTGTGTGTATCTTATAGATAACACCATGATGTGTCGTGACCCGGTATGTACTGTGTGTATCTTATAGATAACACCATGATGTGTCGTGGCCCGGTATGTAGTGTGTGTATCTTATAGATAACGCCATGATGTGTCGTGGCCCGGTATGTAGTGTGTGTATCCTATAGATAACACCATGATGTGTCGTGGGCCGGTATGTAGTGTGTGTATCTTATAGATAACACCATGATGTGTCATGGCCCGGTATGTAGTGTGTGTATCTTATAGATAACACCATGATGTGTCGTGGCCCGGTATGTAGTGTGTGTATCTTATAGATAACACCATGATGTGTCGTGGCCCGGTATGTAGTGTGTGTATCTTATAGATAACACCGTGATGTGGCGTGGCCCGCTATGTAGTGTGTGTATCCTATAGATAACACCATGATGTGTCGTGGCCAGGTATGTAGTGTGTGTATCTTATAGATAACACCATGATGTGTCGTGGCCTGGTATGTAGTGTGTGTATCTTATGGATAACACCGTGATGTGTCGTGACCCGGTATGTAGTGTGTGTATCTTATAGATAACACCATGATGTGTCGTGGACCGGTATGTAGTATGTGTATCTTATAGATAACTCCGTGATGTGTCGTGGCCTGGTACGTAGTGTGTGTATCTTATAGATAACTCCGTGATGTGTCGTGGCCCGGTATGTAGTGTGTGTATCTTATAGATAACACCACGATGTGTCATGGCCCGGTATGTAGTGTGTGTATCTTATAGATAACACCATGATGTGTCGTGACCCGGTATGTAGTGTGTGTATCTTATAGATAACACCATGATGTGTCGTGGCCCGGTATGTAGTGTGTGTATCTTATAGATAACACCATGATGTGTCGTGGCCCGGTATGTAGTGTGTGTATCTTATAGATAACACCATGATGTTTCGTGGCCCGGTATGTAGTGTGTGTATCTTATAGATAACACCATGATGTGTCGTGGCCCGGTATGTAGTGTGTGTATCTTATAGATAACACCATGATGTGTCGTGGCCCGGTATGTAGTGTGTGTATCTTATAGATAACACCATGATGTGTCGTGGCCCGGTATGTAGTGTGTGTATCTTATAGATAACGCCATGATGTGTCGTGGCCCGGTATGTAGTATGTGTATCCTATAGATAACACTATGATGTGTCGTGGCCAGGTATGTAGTGTGTGTATCTTATAGATAACACCATGATGTGTCGTGGCCCGGTATGTAGTGTGTGTATCTTATAGATAACACCATGATGTGTCGTGGCCCGGTATGTAGTGTGTGTATCTTATAGATAACACCATGATGTGTCGTGGCCTGGTATGTAGTGTGTGTATCTTATAGATAACGCCATGATGTGTCGTGGCCTGGTATGTAGTGTGTGTATCTTATAGATAACACCATGATGTGTCGTGGCCCGGTATGTAGTGTGTGTATCTTATAGATAACACCATGATGTGTCGTGGCCCGGTATGTAGTGTGTGTATCTTATAGATAACACCATGATGTGTCGTGACCCGGTATGTAGTGTGTGTATCTTATAGATAACACCATGATGTGTCGTGGGCCGGTATGTAGTGTGTGTATCTTATAGATAACACCATGATGTGTCGTGGCCCGGTATGTAGTGTGTGTATCTTATAGATAACACCATGATGTGTCGTGGCCCGGTATGTAGTGTGTGTATCTTATAGATAACACCATGATGTGTCGTGGCCCGGTATGTAGTGTGTGTATCTTATAGATAACACCATGATGTGTCGTGACCCGGTATGTAGTGTGTGTATCTTATAGATAACACCATGATGTGTCGTGGCCCGGTATGTAGTGTGTGTATCTTATAGATAACGCCATGATGTGTCTTGGCCCGGTATGTAGTGTGTGTATCTTATAGATAACACCATGATGTGTCGTGGCCCGGTATGTAGTGTGTGTATCTTATAGATAACAACATGATGTGTCGTGACCCGGTCTGCAGTGTGTGTATCTTATAGATAACACCATGATGTGTCGTGGTCCGGTATGTAGTGTGTGTATCTTATGGATAACACCATGATGTGCCGGGGCCGGGTATGTAGTGTGTGTATCTTATAGATAACACCATGATGTGTCGTGACCGGTATGTTATGTGTGTATCTTATAGATAACACCATGATGTGTCGTGGCCCGGTATGTAGTGTGTGTATCTTATAGATAACACCATGATGTGTCGTGGCCCGGTATGTAGTGTGTGTATCTTATAGATAACACCGTGATGTGTCGTGGCCCGGTATGTAGTGTGTGTATCTTATAGATAACAACATGATGTGTCGTGACCCGGTATGTAGTGTGGGTATCTTATAGATAACACCGTGATGTGTCGTGACCCGGTATGTAGTGTGTGTATCTTATAGATAACACCATGATGTGTCGTGGCCCGGTATGTAGTGTGCGTATCTTATAGATAACACCGTGATGTTTCGTGGCCCGGTATATAGTGTGTGTATCTTATAGATAACACCATGATGTGTCGTGGCCCGGTATGTAGTGTGTGTATCTTATAGATAACACCATGATGTGTCGTGGCCCGGTATGTAGTGTGCGTATCTTATAGATAACACCGTCATGTGTCGTGGCCCGGTATGTAGTGTGTGTATCTTATAGATAACACCATGATGTGTCGTGGCCAGGTATGTAGTGTGTGTATCTTATAGATAACACCATGATGTGTCGTGGCCCGGTATGTAGTGTGCGTATCTTATAGATAACACCGTGATGTGTCGTGGCCCGGTATGTAGTGTGTGTATCTTATAGATAACACCATGATGTGTCGTGGCCCGGTATGTAGTGTGTGTATCTTATAGATAACACCATGATGTGTCGTGACCCGGTATGTAGTGTGTGTATCTTATAGATAACACCATAATGTGTCGTGGCCCGGTATGTAGTGTGTGTATCTTATAGATAACGCCATGATGTGTCTTGGCCCGGTATGTAGTGTGTGTATCTTATAGATAACACCATGATGTGTCGTGGCCCGGTATGTAGTGTGTGTATCTTATAGATAACAACATGATGTGTCGTGACCCGGTCTGCAGTGTGTGTATCTTATAGATAACACCATGATGTGTCGTGGCCCGGTATGTAGTGTGTGTATCTTATAGATAACACCATGATGTGTCGTGGCCCGGTATGTAGTGTGTGTATCTTATAGATAACACCATGATGTGCCGGGGCCGGGTATGTAGTGTGTGTATCTTATAGATAACACCATGATGTGTCGTGACCCGGTATGTAATGTGTGTATCTTATAGATAACACCATGATGTGTCGTGGCCCGGTATGTAGTGTGTGTATCTTATAGATAACACCATGATATGTCGTGGCCCGGTATGTAGTGTGTGTATCTTATAGATAACACCATGATGTGTCGTGGCCCGGTATGTAGTGTGTGTATCTTATAGATAACACCATGATGTGTCGTGGCCCGGTATGTAGTGTGTGTATCTTATAGATAACACCATGATGTGTCGTGACCAGGTATGTAGTGTGTGTATCTTATAGATAACACCGTGATGTTTCGTGGCCCGGTATATAGTGTGTGTATCTTATAGATAACACCGTGATGTGTCGTGGCCTGGTATGTAGTGTGTGTATCTTATAGATAACACCATGATATGTCGTGGCCCGGTATGTAGTGTGTGTATCTTATAGATAACACCGTGATGTGTCGTGGCCCGGTATGTAGTGTGTGTATCTTATAGATAACACCATGATGTGTCGTGACCAGGTATGTAGTGTGTGTATCTTATAGATAACACCATGATATGTCGTGGCCCGGTATGTAGTGTGTGTATCTTATAGATAACACCGTGATGTGTCGTGGCCCGGTATGTAGTGTGTGTATCTTATAGATAACACCATGATGTGTCGTGGCCCGGTATGTAGTGTGTGTATCTTATAGATAACACCATGATGTGTCGTGGCCCGGTATGTAGTGTGTGTATCTTATAGATAACACCATGATGTGTCGTGGCCCGGTATATAGTGTGTGTATCTTATAGATAACACCGTGATGTGTCGTGGCCTGGTATGTAGTGTGTGTATCTTATAGATAACGCCATGATATGTCGTGGCCCGGTATGTAGTGTGTGTATCTTATAGATAACACCATGATGTGTCGTGGCCCGGTATGTAGTGTGTGTATCTTATAGATAACACCATGATGTGTCGTGGCCCGGTATGTAGTGTGTGTATCTTGTAGATAACACCATGATGTGTCGTGGCCCGGTATGTAGTGTGTGTATCTTATAGATAACACCGTGATATGTCGTGGCCCGGTATGTAGTGTGTGTAGCTTATAGATAACACCGTGATGTGTCGTGGCCCGGTATGTAGTGTGTGTATCTTATAGATAACAACATGATGTGTCGTGACCCGGTATGTAGTGTGGGTATCTTATAGATAACACCGTGATGTGTCGTGACCCGGTATGTAGTGTGTGTATCTTATAGATAACACCATGATGTGTCGTGGCCCGGTATGTAGTGTGCGTATCTGATAGATAACACCGTGATGTGTCGTGGCCCGGTATGTAGTGTGTGTATCTTATAGATAACACCATGATGTGTCGTGGCCCGGTATGTAGTGTGTGTATCTTATAGATAACACCATGATGTGTCGTGGCCCGGTATGTAGTGTGCGTATCTTATAGATAACACCGTGATGTGTCGTGGCCCGGTATGTAGTGTGTGTATCTTATAGATAACACCATGATGTGTCGTGGCCAGGTATGTAGTGTGTGTATCTTATAGATAACACCATGATGTGTCGTGGCCCGGTATGTAGTGTGCGTATCTTATAGATAACACCGTGATGTGTCGTGGCCCGGTATGTAGTGTGTGTATCTTATAGATAACACCATGATGTGTCGTGGCCCGGTATGTAGTGTGTGTATCTTATAGATAACACCATGATGTGTCGTGACCCGGTATGTAGTGTGTGTATCTTATAGATAACACCATAATGTGTCGTGGCGCGGTATGTAGTGTGTGTATCTTATAGATAACACCATAATGTGTCGTGGCCCGGTATGTAGTGTGTGTATCTTATAGATAACGCCATGATGTGCCTTGGCCCGGTATGTAGTGTGTGTATCTTATAGATAACACCATGATGTGTCGTGGCCCGGTATGTAGTGTGTGTATCTTATAGATAACAACATGATGTGTCGTGACCCGGTCTGCAGTGTGTGTATCTTATAGATAACACCATGATGTGTCGTGGCCCGGTATGTAGTGTGTGTATCTTATAGATAACACCATGATGTGTCGTGGCCCGGTATGTAGTGTGTGTATCTTATAGATAACACCATGATGTGCCGGGGCCGGGTATGTAGTGTGTGTATCTTATAGATAACACCATGATGTGTCATGGCCCGGTATGTAGTGTGTGTATCTTATGGATAACACCATGATGTGCCGGGGCCGGGTATGTAGTGTGTGTATCTTATAGATAACACCATGATGTGTCGTGACCCGGTATGTAATGTGTGTATCTTATAGATAACACCATGATGTGTCGTGGCCCGGTATGTAGTGTGTGTATCTTATTGATAACACCATGATGTGTCGTGGCCCGGTATGTAGTGTGTGTATCTTATAGATAACACCATGATGTGTCGTGGCCCGGTATATAGTGTGTGTATCTTATAGATAACACCGTGATGTGTCGTGGCCTGGTATGTAGTGTGTGTATCTTATAGATAACACCATGATATGTCATGGCCCGGTATGTAGTGTGTGTATCTTATAGATAACACCATGATGTGTCGTGGCCCGGTATGTAGTGTGTGTATCTTATAGATAACACCATGATGTGTCGTGGCCCGGTATGTAGTGTGTGTATCTTATAGATAACACCATGATATGTCGTGGCCCGGTATGTAGTGTGTGTATCTTATAGATAACACCATGATGTGTCGTGGCCCGGTATGTAGTGTGTGTATCTTATAGATAACACCATGATGTGTCGTGGCCCGGTATGTAGTGTGTGTATCTTATAGATAACACCATGATATGTCGTGACCAGGTATGTAGTGTGTGTATCTTATAGATAACACCGTGATGTTTCGTGGCCCGGTATATAGTGTGTGTATCTTATAGATAACACCGTGATGTGTCGTGGCCTGGTATGTAGTGTGTGTATCTTATAGATAACACCATGATATGTCGTGGCCCGGTATGTAGTGTGTGTATCTTATAGATAACACCGTGATGTGTCGTGGCCCGGTATGTAGTGTGTGTATCTTATAGATAACACCATGATGTGTCGTGACCAGGTATGTAGTGTGTGTATCTTATAGATAACACCATGATATGTCGTGGCCCGGTATGTAGTGTGTGTATCTTATAGATAACACCGTGATGTGTCGTGGCCCGGTATGTAGTGTGTGTATCTTATAGATAACACCATGATGTGTCGTGGCCCGGTATGTAGTGTGTGTATCTTATAGATAACACCATGATGTGTCGTGGCCCGGTATGTAGTGTGTGTATCTTATAGATAACACCATGATGTGTCGTGGCCCGGTATATAGTGTGTGTATCTTATAGATAACACCGTGATGTGTCGTGGCCTGGTATGTAGTGTGTGTATCTTATAGATAACACCATGATATGTCGTGGCCCGGTATGTAGTGTGTGTATCTTATAGATAACACCATGATGTGTCGTGGCCCGGTATGTAGTGTGTGTATCTTATAGATAACACCATGATGTGTCGTGGCCCGGTATGTAGTGTGTGTATCTTATAGATAACACCATGATGTGTCGTGGCCCGGTATGTAGTGTGTGTATCTTATAGATAACACCATGATATGTCGTGGCCCGGTATGTAGTGTGTGTATCTTATAGATAACACCATGATGTGTCGTGGCCCGGTATATAGTGTGTGTATCTTATAGATACCACCATGATGTGTCGTGGCCCGGTATGTAGTGTGTGTATCTTATAGATAACACCATGATGTGTCGTGGCCCGGTATGTAGTGTGTGTATCTTATAGATAACACCATGATGTGTCGTGGCCCGGTATATAGTGTGTGTATCTTATAGATAACACCGTGATGTGTCGTGGCCTGGTATGTAGTGTGTGTATCTTATAGATAACACCATGATATGTCGTGGCCCGGTATGTAGTGTGTGTATCTTATAGATAACGCCGTGATGTGTCGTGACCAGGTCTGCAGGTAGGCCCTGGCCTGATATTTTAAGGTGGTTATTGTACTTGTCATTTCTCCAGCGTGTACATCGCGCCAGTTTGCCTGTGACATGGGCTTGTGTCTGGGGTACGACAACTGGTGCGATGGCTACTCTGACTGTCCTGACGGATCTGACGAACCTGAATACTGCCGCCTTTGTAAGTATTCAGTCAAGCCTCTGCGATACCACGTACTTTATAGCTTAAACCCCCATGGGAGAGATATTATGCGAGTGTTAATACCACAATTATCATATATTTTACGTGAGAGTCGGAGCGTGTTGATAGAACAGTTATATCATTTATGTAGGTGTCGGAGCGTGTTGATATCACAATTATACCCATCTTTTATGTGGCTGTCGGAGCGTGCTGATATCACAATTATACCCATCTTTTATGTGGCTGTCGGAGCGTGTTGTTATCACAATTATCAGATCTTTTATGTGGGTGTCGGAGCGTGCTGATATCACAATTATCACATCTTTTATGTGGGTGTCGGAGCGTGCTGATATCACAATTATACCCATCTTTTATGTGGCTGTCGGAGCGTGTTGTTATCACAATTATCAGATCTTTTATGTGGGTGTCTGAGCGTGCTGATATCATCATTATCACATCTTTTATGTGGGTGTCGAAGCGTGCTGATATCACAATTATTACATCTTTTATGTGGGTGTCGAAGCGTGCTGATATCACAATTATTACATCTTTTATGTGGGTGTCGGAGCGTGCTGATATCACAATTATTACATCTTTTATGTGGGTGTCGGAGCGTGCTGATATCACAATTATTACATCTTTTATGTGGGTGTCGGAGCATGTTGAGGCTGCATTGAAGTCCCCATTGAGCAGGATGCTATGTGAGTGACGGTGTTTTGGTGATATGGCAGTTACCAGGTAATATAAATTATGTGTTTGTCGTTGTAGTTTGCCCGCCCGGGTTGATTCGATGCAACAACACCGATAACTGCATTCCCGGCGATAGCTTATGCAATGGATATGCTGAGTGTTACGATGGAGAAGACGAGACGGATTGTCCATGTAAGGATCTGGGGCAGTTTTCATAAGCTATTCTAAGGCTACGCAAATGTAATTAACGCTAAGTAGAACAGTAGAATTGTCGTGCGTTGATCGGGTACAAAATGGAATATAATTCACTTTTGGATATTTCGCGTCAATGGAAAGAGAAAGGGAGAGTGGAGCTAAGTCCCATGGGTAACCCCCTACACTTTGCGAAGAAAGATATGAGATCTTTATCTTGTGACCACACAGACATGGCCACAGCGGGGCTCTAACCACGTGCCTTTAGGCTCTCAGTTGGCCAGAGCGTTCAAGGCGAGCCGTTCCCTGGCTTAATGTAACCCTGATGTGCACACAAAAATCAGGGTTCCCACAGGTCAGGGAAAACAGGGAAAACAGGGAAAATGGTGAAAAAAAATTCCCTGCAGGGAAAAATCAGGGAATTTCATTTTCAAGACAAAATCAGGGAAAAATCAGGGAATTTCAGAAGCCCAGATCACATTTTGGTAACTGTTCCCATTACTAATATCTGGAAGATTAAGAACTCCCTGCCTTACATGATTATTAATATCACAATATGTAAATGGTTATTAATATTCTAATATGTAAATGTTTATGGGTATGATCTTGTATACTTATGCAATGGCGCCATGTATGACATAAGTTCTCTTGCTATAATTTATGAAGTTCATACTCTAAGAATCTACATTGAGACATGATTGATTCACATTGGCTGTGAACATTTGCAATTCGTTGTTCGCTTTTTTTCAAAGGCAATTTTGACCTAATTTACTACTGGTAGGTTTATATACAACCAAAAATGTAGAACTTGTCACGGTTAGCAAGCATTTTTTTTTAAATTACCAAATTTTATGCAAAATAGACACGCAGTTAAAAACAATATCAGTAAAAACGGTAAGGCATTAATTACTGATTCAATATCTGAGCAATGTTTTCAGTGTTTCGTTAATTTATATATTTCACTATTTGGCTGCAAATAAGATATTTAGCAGTCCGTTATATTTTTAGAGGACGCAAAAGTTGAGTAAAAGAGGGGATTTTTTTTGTCTTGAGAGTTCTAAGGCTGTAGTTAGAATTGTGTGCCAAGTCAAGAAATGTTATTCTCTGGGGTGGGTGATTTGTGGGAAGCAAACGTCGTTCGAAGTAGAACGTCGCATTCCTCCTTCAACAAAGTTGTTCTTGAACCTTACCTTGAGGATTTTTAATTAATCTGGCTATTTGTGTATCGTAATATGTATCGAAATTTGTGAAATACTTCCAAAAGACTTCACGTCCTTAGCTGAAGGAGGATTGTAATTCCGGGGGGGGGGGGGTACTTAATATGTTACTGTGAGCCGGGAGGTTCCGCAGTAAAGCACCTTTTTTTCACCACCAAAATCTGCTCGGTCAGGGAGCTTTACCGCCAAAATCCGCTCAGTCGGGGCGCTTCACCGCCAAAATCTGCTCAGTCAGAGCATGTTACCGCCAAAATCTGCTCAGTAGAGGTTTTGCTGCCAAAATATCTGCTCGGTTGGGGCGTTTTACAGCCGAAATCCACTGGAAGGAGTATTTGTTCATGGCATGCCCCTGCTTTATGAACGCATATCATTTTGAGCGCCCCCCCCCCCCCTGTCACCAGTCACAAGTTTTCAAATATCCGTTCTATAGTGGTGTATCGTATTTAACATGAATGTCCGCTCCCTCAGGCAACAATTAAGGGTTATTATTTGGTCTGTGCGGCTACATGGGGGGGGGGGGTGGCTGTTCTTCAGTAATTCAGGGAAACTTTCAATGGCTCAGGGAGAAATCAGGGAAAAATCAGGGAATTCGTTTTTGTGTTTCCTGTGGGAACCCTGAAAATGGCTTCTAAAAACATTATATTTCCACCGGGTCGATTTTGTCGCCATTGATTTCAAATGTCATATAATAACCTCTAGCCAACGCACTCTCTTTCACACTGGTATTGCTTACCGTTTGTTGTCGTTGCCACTAAATCAGAAAGGTACCATTTCCGGTTCCTGCTCATGCGCAGGCTCACGGCCGATACTGCTTACGGCATCGAATTCGCGCATGAACGATTGTTAGTGATGCATATCGTGTTAGATAATTGATATTAATTTATATAGTACATTACTTTGTAAATTGCGCTCAGATTAATATGGTCTATTTCCAGATTACGGACCTAGAGAATTTTGCTCAGGGTCCTCTACGGTGCGGCAAACATCGGGCATCATTATTAGTCCAAACTATCCTAGCAACTACAGAAACAGCCAAAGTTGCTCCCTTTACATCTACCCTCCACCCGTCGGGGCAAGCTTGAGCACGATGGAGGTTTTCGTTCATGATTTCGAGACCGAAAGTTGCTGCGACTACCTGACCATCACAGATACGTTGGGCCCACATGCCTACTTCGGAAGAAGCATGAGGGAAGGAGAGTTCTATTACTGTAAGTTACTCTTCAATCGCTATAATTGTGAATAGCGTTATTACTATAAATAACTCGTATTCGTCATTTTAGGTAATGTTATTGATATGTTAAGTTACTCGTCAATAGATCTGTGAATAATTTTATTACTGTTTTAAGTTACTCTTCAATAGATCCTACGAATACTGTTCCTAATTTGAATAAGTCGTGTTCGTTATTGTGAAGAATAATGTTCTGCCGCGACTCTGTCACGTGTCATCATTGCTTTCTGTTTGCTCTGTTGTTCTTTTGAAATGCATGTGCGAAGTATATCTCCACTCCGCAACTTGTGTTGTCCAAAAGTCTGCACTGTTTGTGCAAAGCGTTCAAAAAGACCACACATTTTGAAGTGGGTAGGGCACCCCCCCCCCCTCCTCCACGCCGCCCCCTCCCTAAACCCATTTACGGCTCAAGAGGAGAGAGGGGGGCAGACTTTTGAATGTTGCATGTACTGGTGTCACGTGTTTGAATTTTTTTTATTTTTTTTTATACAATTTTATTTCACAAATGGTGCGTTACATTCGTAAATACATTCATTTAAAACTACACAGGATGACGCTCAATTAAGGAAACGAAGAGGAGGAGTTGTCACGTGTCTGATTGTTGTAGATTACGACATATGGGTCTCAGATTAAGATGAATGTGGGTCACATGTTTTATTCCTGCAGATTACGACATATGGGTCACAGATTAAGATTAATGTGTGTCACGTGTTTGATTATTGCAGATTACGACATATGGGTCTGAGAATAAGATAAATCCAGGTCACATGTTTCATTCTTGCAGATTATACATACGGGTCTCAGATAGTGATGAGATTCCGATCGGATGGAAGCATCCTTAGGAGGGGATTCAGTCTCTCTTTCCGTTACCTGGATGACGCAGGTGAGTAGACCAGTATTTTCACTATGATGGAGGCGTGCGTGTAACCATGGGCGTATCCAAGGGATAGGGTTAGGGAGTGGATGGGTGGGTGATGGGCTCCCCACCTCACACACACAACTCTCGCACCAATATTGAAGTGATTCCCCGCCTTTTTTTTCTTTTTTTTAAGAATTTAATAAAAATTATGGTCCTAAGAAACGATGCAAATGCCAAAATAATCCTCATTATAATTGTCTTATCGGGACCCGAAAAAAACTGCCAATCAAAAATCCGGTGTGGTACCGACTGCGTTGTCGGGCTTTGTAGCCATTGGTGGCGTTTGAATGTGCCTGATTCTGAGCTCTCGAAACCCTTCTCGCATTATTAGATTTGTGTTTATGTTATTTATGCGGCCCAGCCCGTCTAATGTCTACTTTTTGTTGAAGTAATAATTTTAACTGTAATAAATAGTAATAATTATACGGTCGTTTGGATCTTGCAGAATGCCCTCAAGACCAGGTTCCTTGCTCCTCGATCCGCAACAATGGCACTGTGGGTAACAATGGCGGCAACATGACAACCAATGGGACGTACTGTGTTCCGGAGTCGACCCTGTGTGACGGCCGTGCCGAATGCCCCAACGCCGAGGACGAGATCGGCTGCAGTAAGCATGGGGGCCAGCAATGCATGGGATGGTCGCATTGGTGATGGATGGAATGGCGATGGGCGCATTGGTGATGAATGGGTTGGTGATGGATGGAATGGTGATGGATACATGAGTGATGAATAGATTGGCGATGGATGGTTGGTGATGGATGGGTTGATGATGGATGGATTAGTGATGGATGGGTTGGCGATGGATGGGTTGGTGATGAATGGGTTGGTGATGGATGGAATGGTGATGGATGGAATGGCGATGGATGGGTTGGTGATGGATGGAATGGTGATGGATGGCTTGGCGATGGATGGGTTGGTGATGAATGGGTTGGTGATGGATGGAATGGTAATGGATGGGTTGGTGATGGGCACATTGGTGATGGGTGGGTTGGTGATGGATGCATAAGTGATGTATATGTTGGTGATGGATAGTTGGTGATGGATAAGTTGGCGAGGGCTGGATTAGTGATGCATAGGTTGGCAATGGATGGAATGGCGATGGATGGGTGGGTGGTGAATGGGTTGGTGATGGATGGAATGGTGATGGATGGAATGGCGATAGATGGGTTGGTGATGAATGGGTTGGTGATGGATGGAATGGTGATGGATGGGTTGGTGATGGATGCATAAGTGATGTATATGTTGGTGATGGATAGGTTGACTAGGGCTGGATTAGTGATGCATATGTTGGCGATGGATGGAATGGCGATGGATGGGTTGGTGATGGATGGGTTAGTGATGGATCGGTTGGTGATGGATGCATTGGCGATGGATGGGTTGGTGATGGGTCGATTGGCGATGGATGGGTTGGTGATGGATGGGTTGATGATGGATGGGTTGGTGATGGATGGATTGGCGATGGATGAGTTGGAGATGGATGGGTTGGCGATGGATGGATTGGTGATGGTTGGGTTGGTGATGGATGGGTTGGTGATGGATGGGTTGGTGATGGATGGATTGGTGATGGATGGGTTGGCGATGGATGGGTTGGTGATGGATAGATTGGCGATGGATGGATTGGTGATGGATGGGATGGCGATGGATGGGTTGGCGATGGATGGGTTAGTGATGGATGGGTTGGTGATGGATGGGTTGGTGATGGATGGATTGGTGATGGATGGGATGGCGATGGATGGGTTGGTGATGGATGGGTTAGTGATGGATGGGTTGGTGATGGATGGGTTGGTGATGGATGGGTTAGTGATGGATGGATTGGTGATGGATGGGTAGGAGATGGATGAGTTGGTGATGGATGGGATGGCGATGGATGGGTTGGTGATGGATGGATTGGTGATGGATGGGTTGGAGATGGATGAGTTGGTGATAGATGGGTTGGAGATGGATGGATTGGTGATGGATGGGATGGCGATGGATGGGTTGGTGATAGATGGATTGGCGATGGATGGGTTGGCGATGGATGGGTTGGTGATGGATGGATTGGCGATGGATGGATTGGTGATGGATGGGTTGGTGATGGATGGGATGGCGATGGATGGGTTGGTGATGGATGGGTTAGTGATGGATGGGTTGGTGATGGATAGGTTAGTGATGGATGGGTTGGTGATGGATGGGTTAGTGATGGATGGGATGGCGATGGATGGGTTGGTGATGGATGGGTTAGTGATGGATGGGTTGGTGATGGATGGGTTGGTGATGGATGGGTTGGTGATGGATGGATTGGTGATGGATGGGTTGGAGATGATGGTTGGTGATGGATGGGTTAGTGATGGATGGATTGGCGATGAATGGATTGGTGATGGATGGGTTGGTGATGGATGGGTTGGAGATGGATGAGTTGGTGATGGATGGGATGGCGATGGATGGGTTAGTGATGGATGGGTTGGTGATGGATGGGTTAGTGATGGATGGGATGGCGATGGATGGGTTGGTGATGGATGGATTGGTGATGGATGGGATGGCGATGGATGGGTTAGTGATGGATGGGTTGGTGATGAATGGGTTAGTGATGGATGGGATGGCGATGGATGGGTTGGTGATGGATGGGTTAGTGATGGATGGGTTAGTGATGGATGGGTTGGTGATGGATGGGTTGGAGATGGATGAGTTGGTGATGGATGGGATAGCGATGGATGGGTTGGTGATGGATGGGTTAGCGATGGATGGGTTGGTGATGGATGGGTTAGTGATGCATGGGATGGCGATCGATGGGTTGGTGATGGATGGGTTAGTGATGGATGGGTTGGTGATGGATGGGATAGCGATGGATGGGTTGGTGATGGATGGGTTAGTGATGGATGGGTTGGTGATGGATGGGTTAATGATGGATGAGATGGCGATGGATGGGTTGGTGATGGATGGGTTAGTGATGGATGGGTTGGTGATGAATGGGTTGGTGATGGATGGGTTAGTGATAGATGAGTTGGTGATGGATGGGTTGGAGATGGATGAGTTGGTGATGGATGGGTTGGCGATGGATGGGATGGCGATGGATGGGTTGGTGATGGATGGGTTAGTGATGGATGGGTTGGTGATCGATGGGTTAGTGATGGATGGGATGGCGACGGATGGGTTGGTGATAGATGGGTTAGTGATGGATGGGTTGGTGATGGATGGGTTAGTGATGGATGGGATGGCGATGGATGGGTTGGTGATGGATGGGTTATTGATGGATGGGTTAGTGATGGATGGCTTGGTGATGGATGGGTTAGTGATGGATGAGTTGGTGATGGATGGGTTAGTGATGGATGGGTTGGTGATGGATGGGTTGGTGATGGATGGGTTAGTGATGGATGGGTTGGTGATGGATGGGTTGGTGATGGATGGGTTGGTGATGGATGGGTTAGTGATGGATGGGATGGCGATGGATGGGTTGGTGATGGATGGGTTGGCGATGGATGGGTTGGTGATGGATGGGTTGGTGATGGATGGGTTGGTGATGGATGGGTTAGTGATGGATGAGTTGGTGATGGATGGGATGGCGATGGATGGGTTGGTGATGGATGGGTTGGTGATGGATGGGATGGCGATGGATGGGTTGGTGATGGATGGGTTGGTGATTAATGGGTTGGAGATGGATGGTTGGTGATGGATGGGTTAGTGATGGATGGGTTAGTGATGGCTTGGTTGGTGATGGATGGGTTAGTGATGGATGGGTTAGTGATGGATGGGATGGCGATGGATGGGTTGGTGATGGATGGATTGGCGATGGATGGGTTGGTGATGGATGGATTGGCGATGGATGGATTGGTGATGGATGGGATGGCGATGGTTGGGTTGGTGATGGATGGATTGGTGATGGATGGGTTGGTGATGGATGGGATGGCGATGGATGGGTGGGTGATGGATGGGATGGCGATGGATGGGTTGGTGATGGATGGGTTAGTGATGGATGGGTTGGTGATGGATGGGTTGTTGAAGGATGGGATGGCGATGGATGGGATGGCGATGGATGGGTTGGTGATGGATGGGTTGGAGATGGATGGGTTGGTGATGGATGGGTTAGTGATGGATGAGTTGGTGATGGATGGGTTAGTGATGGATGGGTAATTGATGGATGGGTTGGTGATGGATGGGTTAGTGATGGATGGGATGGCGATGGATGAGTTGGTGATGGATGGATTGGCGATGGATGGGTTGGCGATGGATGGATTGGTGATGGATGGATTGGTGATGGATGGGTTGGAGATGGATGGGTTAGTGATGGATGGGTTGGTGATGGATGGGTTGGTGATGGATGGGTTAGTGATGGATGGGTTGGTGATGTATGGGTTGGTGATGGATGGGTTAGTGATGGATGGGTTGGTGATTGATGGGTTAGTGATGGATGGGTTGGTGATGGATGGGTTAGTGATGGATGGGATGGCAATGGATGGGATGGCGATGGATGGGTTGGTGATGGATGGGTTGGAGATGGATGGGTTGGTGATGGATGGGTTAGTGATGGATGAGTTGGTGATGGATGGGTTAGTGATGGATGGGTAATTGATGGATGGGTTGGTGATGGATGGGTTAGTGATGGATGGGATGTCGACGGATGGGTTGGTGATGGATGGATTGGCGATGGATGGGTTGGCGATGGATGGGTTGGTGATGGATGGATTGGCGATGGTTGAATTGGTGATGGATACGATGGCGATGGATGGGTTGGTGATGGATGGGTTAGTGATGGATGGGATGGCGAAGGATGGGTTGGTGATGGATGGATTGGCGATGGATGGGTTGGTGATGGATGGGTTAGTGATGGATGGGTTGGTGAAGGATGGGTTGGTGATGGATGGGATGGCGATGGATGGGTTGGTGATGGATGGGTTAGTGATGGATGGGTTGGTGATGGATGGGTTAGTGATGGATGGGCTGGTGATGGATGGGTTGGAGATGGATGGGATGGCGATGGATGGGATGGCGATGGATGGGTTGGTGATGGATTGGTTGGTGATGGATGGGTTAGTGATGGATGAGTTGGTGATGGATGGGTTAGTGATGGATGAGTTGGTGATGGATGGGTTAGTGATGGATGAGTTGGTGATGGATGGGTTGGTGATGGATGGGTTGGTGATGGATGGGTTGGTGATGGATGGGTTGGTGATGGATGGGTTGGTGATGGATGGGTTGGTGATGGATGGGTTAGTGATGGATGGGATGGCGATGGATGGGTTAGTGATGGATGGGTTGGTGATGGATGGGTTAGTGATGGATGGGATGGCGATGGATGGATTGGTGATGGATGGGTTGGAGATGGATGGGTTGGTGATGGATGGGTTGGTGATGGATGGGTTAGTGATGGATGGGTTGGTGATGGATGGGTTGGTGATGGATGGGTTGGTGATGGATGGGTTGGAGATGGATGGGTTGGTGATGGATGAGTTAGTGATGGATGGGTTGGTGATGGATGAGTTGGTGATGGATGGGTTGGTGATGGATGGGTTGGTGATGGATGGGTTGGAGATGGATGGGCTGGTGATGGATGGGTTAGTGATGGATGGGTTGGTGATGGATGGGTTGGTGATGGATGGGTTGGTGATGGATGGGTTGGAGATGGATGGGTTGGTGATGGATGGGTTAGTGATGGATGGGTTGGTGATGGATGGGTTAGTGATGGATGAGTTGGTGATGGATGGGTTGGAGATGGATGGGTTAGTGATGGATGGGTTGGTGATGGATGGGTTGGTGATGGATGGGTTGGTGATGGATGGGTTAGTGATGGATGGGATGGCGATGGATGGGTTGGTGATGGATGGGTTGGAGATGGATGGGTTGGTGATGGATGGGTTGGTGATGGATGGGTTGGTGATGGATGGGTTAGTGATGGATGAGTTGGTGATGCTGGAATAGCGATGGATGAAATGGTGATGGGTGGAATGGGGATTGTTAGATTGGTGATGGAAGGATTGGATTTACTTTGTTTTGAGGGCCGCAAGGTTCATCTAATCTGTAAATTAATGTAATTTACATTAAAAACATGACAGTGCTATCAACATAGCAGTATGAGTGGGAACGGCGGCATCATTTGGTTTCCCGACATGCCGTGGTACATACAAACATTGCGAATTACGCAGAACCACAGATCTTTTTTGGATCATTAAAATGGAAAACTTTGCAAAGGTGGATGACGTCCGAATTACATCATTAATAGAAAGTTGACGAATATCTAAAACTCAAAAGCAGCGAAGTAATACGTATAATTCGTCTTCAATATAAGTTTTGCCTCTCGCAATAGTTCCATGTCCTGTTTTGCGTGTTTGTCTCGCCGTTATTGCAGTTACGCCCTCCTTCGCTGTTATCTTCACTGCATCATTGCTATTTATATAATATTCACCGTTATGCTTTGGCCATCATGCCGTTCCTGTCGTCGTTTCCAGCCTGTAACAGCTCTCAGTTCGCCTGCGCCACTGGCGACCGGTGTTTGAACTACAACGACTGGTGCGACGGATACCCCACATGTCCGGACCTCAGCGATGAACCTATCGGCTGCGAGACTTGTAAGCCAATTAGGGATATAGCGTGGGGATAATTCAGTATTTCAAGGACTGCTATAAACGTGCCCTTGAAAGTCTTTTTCGTGCATTTTGGTACTTCAATGGGTCCTATATTATGCACTTTTGGTACCTGCATGGACCCACTTGGCGAGAAGTTGGGGGGGGGGGGGGGGGGGTGGTAGCCAATGGTTCTCTAATTTGTTAAGCCGGAGAGCGTCAAATTTAAACTTGCCAAAGTCGTTTATCAGCTGGTACGTGGATGGGCCATAATTTTGAACACTTCTTGGTATTTTGATAGGTACGATTTGGGATGTGGGGCACCCAGAGGCACCTCCTTATAAAAAAGATATGTGCATGTAGATAACCCCCCGGAGTCTAATGACGTCACGAAATAAACAAACGTATAGTCACCACAACACGCGAAAAGAAATGTAAAAACATTATAATTCAGACGACTTCGCAAGTCCTAGTTGCGATTATTCCTGTGTGGGGCGCCACTGCATGTGCAATACATTTTGAAAAAAAATGGTTGGTCTTTAAAAAAAAAATAGCGGATATTAGCGACGTTAAAATCAGCGCCATTTTTGGTTGAAACTGTCTATTGATTTCAATTGTTGTCTTCATTTCATCTATTTCGTTTGTAGATTGCCCACCGGGAAGCGACCTGATCAAGTGCAACAACACCGCTGGTTGCATTCCAGTTACAGCTCTGTGTGACCACCACCCACAATGTTGGGACGGCGAGGATGAAGCTGGATGTCGTAAGTTGATGCCAACCTGGCGAAAATGTATGACAAAGGTTGATCTCAATATAGTGAAGTTGTATGACGTAATTTTATCTCAAACTGGTGAAATTGCATGGCGTAAATTGATCTTAACATACTGAAATTAGATGGCGTAAGTTCATCTAAACATGCTGGAATTGAATTTCATAAATTTATCTGAAACGATGCTTAAATGAGATGGCGTAAAATGATCTCAACATGCAAGAATTGGATGTCGCAAAATGATATCAACATGCAAGAACTGGATGTCGCAGGTTAATATCAATATGCAAGAATTGGATGTCGCAAGTCAATATCAACATGCAAGAATTGGACGTCGCAAGTTAATGTCAATATGCAAGAATTAGATGTCGCAAATTAATATCAATATGCAAGAATTTAATGTCGCAAGTTAATATCAATATGCGAGAACTTGTTGTTGCAAGCTAATATCATTATGTAGGAATTGGACGTCGCAAGTTAATAATCGATGTGCAGGAACTGGATGTCGCAAGTTGATATCAGTATGCTAGAATTGGATGTCGCAAATTAATATCAATATGCAAGACATGGATGTCGCAAGGTAATATTAATATGTAGGAATTGGATGTCGCAAGTTAATATCAATATGCAAGAATTGAATGTCGCAAGTTAGTATCAATATGCAGGAATTGGATGTCTCAAGTTAATATCAATATGCAAGAATTGAATGTCGCAAGTTAGTATCAATATGCAAGCATTGGACATTGCAAGTTAATATCAGTATGCATGAATTGGATGTCGCAAATTAATATCAATAAGCAAGAATTTAATGTCGCAAGTTAATATCAATATGCGAGAACTGGATGTTGCAAGCTAATATCATTATGCAGGAATTGGACGTCGCAAGTTAATATCGATGTGCAGGAACTGGATGTCGCAAGTTGATATCAGTATGCTAGAATTGGATGTCGCAAGTTGATATCAGTATGCTAGAATTGGATGTCACAAGTTGATATCAGTATGCTAGAATTGGATTTCACAAAGTAATGTCAGTATGCAAGAATTGGATGTCGCAAGGTAATATCAATATGCAAGAATTGGATGTCGCTAGTTAATACCAATATGCAGGAATTGGATGTCGCAAGTTAATGTCAATATGCAAGAATTAAATGTCGCAAGTTAATATCTGGATGGTAAGAACTGGATGTCGCAAGTTAATATCAGTATGCAGGAATTGGATGTCGCAAATTAATATCAATATGCAAGAATTGGATGTCGCAAGGTAATATTAATATGTAGGAATTGGATGTGGCAAGTTAATGTCAATATGCAAGAATTAATTGTCGCAAATTAATATCAATATGCAAGAATTAATTGTCGCAAATTAATATCAATATGCAAGAATTAGATGTCGCAAATTAATATCAATATGCAAGAATTCGATGTCGCAAGTTAATATCAATATGCAAGAATTGGACGTCGCAAGTTAATATCAATATGCAAGAATTGGACGTCGCAAGTTAATGTCAATATGCAAGAATTAGATGTCGCAAATTAATATCAATATGCAAGAATTTAATGTCGCAAGTTAATATCAATATGCGAGAACTTGTTGTTGCAAGCTAATATCATTATGCAGGAATTGGACGTCGCAAGTTAATAATCGATGTGCAGGAACTGGATGTCGCAAGTTGATATCAGTATGCTAGAATTGGATGTCGCAAATTAATATCAATATGCAAGACATGGATGTCGCAAGGTAATATTAATATGTAGGAATTGGATGTCGCAAGTTAATATCAATATGCAAGAATTGAATGTCGCAAGTTAGTATCAATATGCAGGAATTGGATGTCTCAAGTTAATATCAATATGCAAGAATTGAATGTCGCAAGTTAGTATCAATATGCAAACATTGGACATTGCAAGTTAATATCAGTATGCATGAATTGGATGTCGCAAATTAATATCAATATGCAAGAATTTAATGTCGCAAGTTAATATCAATATGCGAGAACTGGATGTTGCAAGCTAATATCATTATGCAGGAATTGGACGTCGCAAGTTAATATCGATGTGCAGGAACTGGATGTCGCAAGTTGATATCAGTATGCTAGAATTGGATGTCGCAAGTTGATATCAGTATGCTAGAATTGGATGTCACAAGTTGATATCAGTATGCTAGAATTGGATGTCACAAGTTGATATCAGTATGCTAGAATTGGATGTCGCAAGGTAATATTAATATGTAGGAATTGGATGTCGCAAGGTAATATTAATATGTAGGAATTGGATGTCGCAAGTTAATATTAATATCCTGGAATTGGATGTCGCAAGGTAATATCGATATGCTAGAATTGGATGTCGCAAATTAATATCAATATGCAAGAATTGGATGTCGCAAGGTAATATTAATATGTAGGAATTGGATGTCGCAAGTTAATATCAATATGCAAGAATTGTATGTCGCAAGGTAATGTTAATATGTAGGAATTGGATGTCGCAAGTTAATATTAATATGCAAGAATTGAATGTCGCAAATTAATATCAATATGCAAGAATTGGATGTCGCAAGGTAATATTAATATGTAGGAATTGGATGTCGCAAGTTAATATCAATATGCAAGAATTGTATGTCGCAAGGTAATATTAATATGTAGGAATTGGATGTCGCAAGTTAATATTAATATGCAAGAATTGAATGTCGCAGGTTAATATCAATATGCAAGAATTGGACATTGCAAGTTAATATCAGTATGCAGGAATTGGATGTCGTAAGTTGATACCAACATGCAACATTTACGATGATGTTTTCAGCGTGCCTATCCTACGAGATGGCATGTGCGAACGGTAACTGTGTCAGCAGCTACCGCTGGTGTAACGGTCGCAACGACTGCGGGGATTGGAGCGATGAGACCAACTGCAGTAAGTCACTCGGCGTACGCAATATGTACCAAATGTACCTATAATAAAAAGTTTATTTCATATCCAAACATGTACATTACATCGCAAACTGAACAGATTCAGTGCTTATATGCTCGTGCAAGACAAAAAAGTTAACCAAAAAAATCAAACAAACCAATAAAAATTAATAAGGGAATAAAAAAGATTTTCGTTTTATAACTTATAACACTTCTAACGCAGATGTGTTTTCAGTGTGGTTTGTACTTGAATTGATATTTAAATGTTCACATTTTGTGTATAGTTATATGCTGAGTCATCAATTGAATGGTACAAGCAACTTCCCCAATCTGACATTCAGTAAACAAATGGCATGACGTTTTGGTTTTAAATATATTAGTTTACCAAGGTTCGCTCAGTGGCGCATTTTAAGGATTTAGCCGTCGTGGGCTAGGCTACTAATTAGTGGTTGCAAGATAATATTTCGCTGTGGCGAGATTCTAAATCGCTGTGGCAAGATACAAATTATCGGTGACGAGGCACTCTTTCGCTGTGGCGAGATACTATTTCGCTGTGTCGAGATGCATTTCGCGGTGGCGAGATACTAATTTATCGTGGTAAGATATTATTTCGCTTAGACGATATACTAATTTTCCTTGACGAGATACTAATTTGCCCTAAGGAGACGCCGAGATCCAGGGGGGGGGCAGGGGGTCTGACCCCCCCCGCCCCCCCCCCCCCCCCGCGCCCCCTTTTTGAGGAAGAATGCCGTTTTTGTATGTAAAATTTAGACTGATGTGAGGCGTGAACCCCCCCCCCCCCCACCCCCGGTCGTCAAAAAATGTGTGGATTGCCCGATCGCAATTTTGGACCCCTCCCCCCGCTTTTCAAATTCCTGGATCCGCCTCTGCAAGCCTGGTCCTAAAATGATGAACTCTTAATAATTGATTCCTATGGCTTTTTGATTATTTGCAGATTGTACGAGCAAGGAGTACCGCTGCAGTGACAACACGTGCCAGTCCCAAACTACCTGGTGCGATGGCTACCCCCATTGCCCCGACTCCAGCGACGAGAAGCCCGGATGTAGCACCTGTAAGTACCGCTCCACTCATTATCTAGAGTGGACGATCAGTGCAAAATACTCGCAGTTAGACACGATGATTGGACTGGTCTGCAGCTATCTAATGCATTGACACTTATGACATAGACGGATTCACAGATCATAGTTCAGCTTATTCCACTGTGAGGCGCCACTGCATATGCAATGCATTCTGGGTATTATTTTGGTCTCTGCGTGATTTCAAGATGGCGTCATCGCATAACAACATATTCTGTCGTCAATTAAGACTTACGATATTGTTATCAATGTAAAGGCAAAGGTATGACAACTGGACGTAAGTTAGACAACCACATTAATTCTATACATGCCTTGCCAATAATCTGGAAATATGGTATTCATATCGGTAGACAAATTCAAGACAACAAAATATTTCCCAGAACTCTTTGGGCCAGGGAACTACAGTGGAACCCCGCTATTAAGACCACCTACGGGACGGAGCAAAAGTGGTCTCACTAGCGGAACTTGCTAATAACAACAGTTAGTGTTATTACCACTGGGATTTATCATTGGCGTCGAAAATGGAGTGGTGAGATGCAGGGGGCTGAGGGGGGGGGGGGCGCAGTGATGTAGCAAGAAAACAAATGTATTCTCTGGAACACACTACATCAATCAGAATCAAGTCAGGTATAAATCAATAAAGGCAAGCGGCTTGGCCATTTTACAAGCTATTGATTAATATTACCAATGTACAATGTTATCGACGTTATGTTTCACCGCAGATTGCCCGGAGGGGACTGTTCGCTGTAACGGTACAACCCAATGTATAACATGGGCCTCGTTGTGCGACGGCCGGTCCGACTGTTACGGTGGAGAAGACGAGAGAGATTGCCGTAAGTTCACATCTCTAAAACCATTCTTGCTGTCATATGCTCTACATGGCCAAACTCACGTCATTTCCGAATTCCGTATTTCATATATATTATTATGATACTGTGCCAATCTTGGAGATTCGATATTGCTCTCCCTAATTCTTGGAGATTCGCGATTCAGATTTTCCTCGCATTAGGCATTGAAAATATAATTCTCATCATTCCCTTTTACTTATTTATGCGCTCTTGATATATAGATAAACTAACACGAACATGACACGAACATGACGAAAATTAATAGCATAATTTGTTTCCCATTCCAACGTATTATTTGCAACCGGACAGTAACATAATCTAACACAGACGTGTTCACTATGACTATGTAACAAAATCAAAATCATGATAACACATTATTTTACTAGTTATTTACTGTATTAATAATCATAGCGTCCATATATATATATACTTGTTATTTTTTGCTTGCAATGAATGAGACCTTATAAATTATAATTATACAAGAACATGAGTAAATGACTTCCATTCAAAACATTTTTAAAAGTTAACTAAAAGAGAAGACATTGCTATATGAGTAACTGAGCTTGATCTGTCCGCATAACTGTATTCTTTTCGGCTTTTAGCATGTCCTTCGGGTCAGCGAAGATGTGACAATGGCAGATGTATCTATGATTCTTACTGGTGTAACGGTCGGGACAACTGTGGAGATTGGAGTGATGAGTTGCAATGCGGTAAGACGAGACACCTATACCAAGATATTAGTCGTTCAAATACAGTTAAAGGCGCATGTGACACACACATAAATGCATGTTTAAATATAATAATTCTCAATTTTTTGTAGATATTACGTAGTGACTCTTACCTACCTAATTTCAGTTTTTACCTTATGATATCTGCAATGATAGGCGGTAGCCAACTGGAATGAGGCTTTACATGACATTTGAAATTAGACGTGTTCACCCTATTACTAGAATGAGAACTGTGGCGCTGTGGTTTTGAAGACGAATTAATTCCAGAAATGATGAATACTATCTCAAGCAATTTTCATGAGCGGTAGGAATGTCTACGTTCCATTGACAAACACCTGCATTTTAATGACTTCCCAGAGTGCAGCTCGAGCCAGTTTCGGTGTGACTTCGGGAACTGCTTGGATGACAGATTATGGTGTGACGGCTACAGTAACTGTCCGGATGGCTCGGACGAGCCGCCGGACTGTGTACAATGTAAGGGTGATTTAATTGTGTTTTACAATTTCATCTGCCACCTTGCCGCCATCTCATAATATCAGAGTCTTGGTAAAAGATGACATGCTTATAACGTGTAATTATTCAGACTTGAATTTGAAATTTTGTCACCAGCCAATCATAGCTTATACAATCTTCATCCGCAAATTTGTCTTCGTTTAATATTATCTCTACTACTATTATTGCTACTAAATTAGATATATTGTATGGGCTTTGAAGTATTGGTTTCATATAAGCAGAAACCTTTGTATTTGTTTTTGACAATAACAAAGTGGAGGATGAGTTAGTGTTGAATATACCCTTCACCCCTCCCCCCCCCCCCCACTTCCCCCGCCGTCTCCAACACCTCCCGTCCGATCACTTAAAAGAACTTGGACCTGCCGTGCTAGATATATAGAGCATATATACAGTATACAACATTTGGTTTCGCAGGCACTGAACGCTGCGCCCCCAACCGTCACTCGTGCGATGGAGAGTGTCTCTCCGCCGCGCTGGTCTGCAATGGAGTCTTCGATTGCGAGGACAGGAGCGACGAAGCGGATTGCGGTGGGTGTCTTTGACTCAAAATAGATCAAACTAGAAATCCCAATCAGAATTGTGTTAATTTTCTTGTCCTGGGGTTACTTTATATTGTGTACTTTATAATATGTACCTTATACTGTGTACTTTATAATGTGTACTTTATAACGTGTACCTTATAATGTGTACTTTATAATGCGTACTTTATAATGTAATGTGTACTTATAATGTGTGCCTTATAATGTGTACTTTATAATGTGTACTTATAATGCAATGTGTACTTTATAATGTGTACCTTATATTACTGGAAGTTTATATCTCCACCGCACTCGTACTCGGAATGTCATTAAAATTAGTCTTTAAAACAGTTAGTTAAAACACTCTTTGCTCGAAATAATAACGGAGCCTATGGCGAGCAATTGTTAAGCTCAACACGTGTAATGGTTTGATTCCTAGACTTTGTTCACCGCAAGCCAATTATGCATGTTATGATGCTCACGAAACCCTGCTAGGCCCTTCACTTCTGTCCCGAAGTTTCAGAGGGCCGCCTCGATAGCTCAGTGGCTTATAGCGCTCTCTCTGGCCTCCGGAGTGCGGTGGATCGATGGTTCCAGCCCCGCTGTGGTCATGTCTGTGTCGTCGAGGACATGGCTCCGCTCTACCCTTCCTTCTCCCATTGTTCATCGGATGCCCAACTAATTCGCTTTAACCTTTCCACAGTGTGCGAAGAATTTCGCTGCGCCACTTCCGGTTTGTGTCTGAATGGCAGCATGGTTTGCGACGGGAAATGTGACTGTGAGGATTTCTCTGACGAGGCGGGCTGCGACACGCGTGAGTATAAAATCATGTTTTACCGTTTTTATGTTCTAGAGCTCTTAATGTCAAAGGTCAAGGTAGCGGTCAAGGTCATTTGATAGTGGAAAAAGAGTCCAAGGGCGACAGCACGTTTAATATTGGTCGTAAAGAGATGCGACTGGTGCAAAAATATTCCACTCATTAGGGGACACAACTGTATAATGGGTCATATTTCTTTGCGTCATACTCATTTTCAGGTAATCTGTCACTGTGTCTGAAATGCTACAAATATGTGGACATACGTTTTCCCACTTTCGCTTTCTCAGTCGTCGCCAATCTATAATGGTTTGAATAAAATGTTTATGACTATATATGACCCACTTTTCGCCGAACATTCACCGTCAATAGCGTCACGCCGTGAAACAAAATAAAATATTTAAAGATGAAATAAATTTATTGCACAATTATTACCGAGGTTAAAGAGGTCGATCGGCACCCATATCGCCACCGGTCTTCAATGTGGTCACCTCATGTGTGCCAGAAACCAAATCGGCAACAGCACTTGCTCATTTTGTTTCCATGGCAACGGAAAATGTGTGCCCATACCCACGCACGAATTGGGGTATCGTAAAAAGTCAGAACATTTTGCTTTAGCACTGAATTTGTCCTAAATGGAATGAAATATATATATATATATATGCTGGTCTAATCCTATCTTATATTCAGTGGCATTGTTCTTTCTACTCCTTTTCGGTTTTCCAGTTTAAATAACGGTGAATTTTGGTCATTTATACAAGTTATTACCGAAGGATTAGTGGGACCGCCTAACTATTCTATGTCTGGGTTGAATATTCCACGTCACAGTTATACATAGGCCACTACTCGGCTATTATACGTCATTGCGACTTCCGGTTCATTTGGCGTCCATTTGGCGTCCTTGTGCTCAGGTACCAATAGAACACGGAACTAGTATGTACGCTCGACGTTTGGACCATATCGTTTCATATGAAGAGCGCTGAGCGTACAAAGTAAACTATTCCCGCTATAGCCTCATTTTGGAATTGATCCCAGCGTAATGGATGAGGTCTCGTTTATGGTTCTATGCCTTCTTGTGGCATTTTCAGTGTTATTGAAGTCCTTATATGAATGACATCTGTGATTTTGTACCTGAACATTTCTTATTTGCCCATGAGTTCCATATCCTTAATGATAATTTGCTCCAATGCGATGCACTAATATGGTTTATTCCAAATGTCTATTGATAACTATCCTCCCCCAAGGCGACTGGTGTCTTTGACAAGCAGTGTTTTCACATGGATACTGCCGATCGCTATGCATGCCGTATTATATCGCGGAATATATTTGACAATATATTTCTAAAGACGCAAGGGATTGTCAATCGCATTGTACATTTTGCAGCTTGCCAAGATGGATTCTTCGCTTGTGACTCCAAGTGCATCAACGGCCGACTGGTTTGCGATGGAAAAGTTAACTGTATGAACGCCACCGACGAAAACGAGGACACATGTAAGTTGGCCAAACGTGCCATCTAAACGTTAAAGTAATGTTTAGTCAAGACAACCAGATTATCTTATTCAATAAGGTAGCGGGACGTAACAAGGAAATGGTGTTTGATGGATTAATCTGCTACCATTATATAGTGTGAAATGGGTATTAATCAAGCTACATTAATACCGTTTCTACGTAATCATTTTGGGTAATGTCTGTAAAGGATTTGAGGTTATTGTTCTGGTATAACTTCACCGGTATAGGTAGCGGGACGTAACAAGGAAATGGTGTTTGATGGATTAATCTGCTACCATTATATAGTGTGAAATGGGCATTAATCAAGCTACATTAATAATCATTTTCGGTGATGTCTGTAAAGGAATTGAGGTTATTGTTCTGGTATAACTTCACCGGTATAGGCGGAGTCATGTTGATCAATTTAAGTGTTCTGGAATGGGTAAATGGCGACACGTGACATAGGCATTCGCCATTGACCTCGAAATTGCGATACTGAGGATCTGGAAAAGCGACATCGACACAGATTATTGAAAAAACAACACTGAACTTCATCCGTCCAATTTAGTCGAAGCAATATATCAGTTCGCGTATACCTCAGGCGTAGACCCTTTTATAATCCGACTGATGTCGTGGTGCTCAATAAGCAAGACTGGGACAAAGCGTAAATGTTATTTTTAGATCTGTATCTGCATCTAGAAGTTGCATTTCTCGTCAATCTCATGATTTGGGCATCCCTCTTTTTTACGGGTTTCTATGGTATATATATATATATATATATATATGTGGGATATTTGTGATACGTTACCTAGCCATATTTGTTCATTGTGCAGCTAAACTATATGAAGGAACTTATTTACGTTGAGATATTTCACTTTATGGGTTTTTGGTTGTCAATTGTAAAAATGTTGTGCTTTGTTGCAAATGAAGTTTTTCTATTTTTGTGCCATGGGCCTGGTGCCTACAGTTGGAAATACACATTATTATTATTATTATTATTATATATGTGAGATAAATGTTGTTTACTTCTTGCAGGCGGTCCGTGCAATGATCCCTCGCGACTATTTCACTTGGATCCGTTGGACCTGTATTTTTTAAACCACAACAGGCGTTATAACGCTACGTGTGACATGGGTCTGTGCATCGCTGCCCGCAAGTGGTGTGACGGCGTCATGGATTGCCCAGACGGAAGTGACGAAAGTGCATCGTGCACGCGTGGTATGAACTTCACTGAGATTATCGCTTACCTGCTTAACCCTACTATTCTCCATGATTACTCTATAAGCACCGAAAACACATTTAATATGATGATATAGTAAGCCATTGCTGCGTTATAGATGTACGACAGATATGTGAGTGTCATCCCCTGTGATTAGGCCAACTATATACCGAAAAAAAAAATTTACTATGATGAATCATAAAGCAAATGCAATTGATCTATGGCAGAACTATGACAGCGTCATTCTTCATAAGTACTACATACCGATATATGTCTATATGACATAGCTATGCCAGTTTCACCCTGTATGATAACTGTTCCTTAAGTGTAAGTCGTTGATGCTCTGCCACCTGTTCGCCCATCTCTTCCGTGTATATTCAGTTCATGCACTTATTGGCATTGTCTGGTTATTGCAGGTTGTCCCAGTGGCTGGTTTCAATGCTCAAACAACACATGCATCCCGCCTGAGTATCGCTGCGACCTCTTACCGGACTGCGCCAACGACACAGACGAAGCTGGTTGTGGTGAGTGTAGAGTCGGTAGTTAATAAAGTCTTAACAGGTTGCACCACCCCTGTATCTTGATTGGCTGGCTCGGCTTAGCCAGAGATCGTACGGGACCGTCACCCCAGACTTGATTGCGAGGAAGAGACAGGCGAGCAGTAGACTAGAAACTGTACGGTACAGACGTAGTTCAAATTTACCATAGAAATAAAGTGTACCTGAGAACGTTATGTTTTGTTTGTGACCGTCAAACCAAGAATACCGGACCCGTAAGGGTACGTGGGAAGGGCAAGGACACACACACCCATACTCCCGCCCACGGACACCACATATGTGCATATGAACGACTTTAGACAGGAGTAAAATGACCTGGTTTATCGCGTTAAACGGGCTAAACGGGCTGAATGCTTCAAGGCTCTCCATTGGTCCCCCCGCAGTTGTACCAAACGTTGCATATCCAACACTACTTTGCCGAAATTTCTGATGCCTTTCCCTTCTGTGAGAAATGTTAGTAATTATTTAGCGCCGCTGTGTCATCTACGGCAGTTACTTGACACATTTAGGCCGCAACCAACACTTCGATTGCGTCCTGCACTATTGCAACTCTTTCTTTGCGGGACTGTCAGAGAAAACAACTTTTTTTTTAATTATTATTTATTTCCATAATCGTACAGAAAGTCGGGACGATAACAGCAAAGTTATAAAAATGCCCCCTTTGTTTACGATAAAGCAAGCACAAAAATAATGTCGACGATACAAACAACTGCTGCTTTCACAGTTATGAGCTCTATAGTGTTCCTTAGGGGTATTCCATTTTTCTATTCTTTTTGTTCTTTTTTTTGTATTATGTGCTATGTACTATGTATATATATATATATATATATATATATATATATATATTATATATATATATATATATATATAAATTATCTGTATATATATAAACATATAAATATATGTACTATCTATATATTCATCTCTCCATTCCACAGATTGTCCGCCGCCTCAATCAACCATTGACCATCTGAAGATTCAGTTCAACGTATCAAGAAATTTCACTTACTTTGACACTTGGGGCACCTGCGGCACAGGATTCTGCATTCCAGATTTGTTCCGCTGTGATAACTTTCCACACTGCGGAGATAGAAGCGATGAATCTAACTGCCGTAAGTGCGGTCTGTCTAAGGTTGCATATCGAGCTGTTTCCCGCCAAAACTAAGCCCAGGCGACATGCATATGACAATTTGCAGAAAACGCGATTGTTTCATTCTATAAATTAAGAAACCTGATAAAGATCGCCGTTTCGGCTGTGATATAGCAAACGTGTCTATCCCCGGGACACCACAGAACTTTGTCGCGGCACTGATCACAAAGCATCGCGAAGCACACAAACTGATGGCGTTTACCACTAAGTTTGAAACCTGTGGTAAATTGATATCACGGGCAAGGCTAGGAGACTCCATTTGGCAGTCTAGCATGCGTGGAATAGTGGAATATAGGCAAACAATTTTTGGGAAGATTCAAGGACTGATTCCTATTTGTCCTCTTTATTTTTTTTGCGGGAAAGAGCTCGATATGCAACTTTAAGGCCAATGAAGCTTATTCGACCAACCTGCCTCTCTGTTTCGCCATGAACGGGTTGTCGCGCCATGTGAATCTCTAGGAATTCGTTTGTCGCAGATTATAGATTATAGGGCAAAGAACATGTCAACACAATGCTGTCTGTATCACTTGAACTTCACACATTTATTGGTGCAAAACATGTCTTTTTCAAATCTGAATAGTCGTTCGAAGCACGATTTATTGGTAACAACGCTCACTTTAGCCAGACCGTATTACATTTAATAAATGGTTGGAACCAAGTTCACATAAGGGTCCAATGTTATACAACGATAATCTTTCAAGATAAAACTAGTTCTGCACTTGGTACATTGTAAATCTGAGAGAGCCATCCTCTAGTCAGTGAACACTCGTAAGGATCGTCAGCCAAGCGAGAGCCTCGCTAGCTCAGTGGGTAGGGATTCTGCACTGCATATGAACAGGTCTTGAGTTCGAACACTGGTACCTGCATCTGGGTTGTCTTTATCTAATCTCATGTTATTGTCCCGGGAGGTTCTTGACCCAATTTAACCTTCATGATTTAAACACTAAAGCATCATTTCGTCTAGTCAGCGATTCATTTATTAATTACATGAGCGATTTCATTTCACTTTATGAAGGATTTCATTTAATTCTATGAACGATTTTGTTGAATTTTATGAACGATTTTATGGAATTTCATAACCGATTTTATGGAATTTCATAACCGATTTTGTTGAATTTTATGAACGATTTTATTCAATTTCATGTACAATTTTATTAAATTTCATGTACGATTTTATAAAATTTCATGTACGATTGTATTAAATTTCATGAAGGATTTTGTTTAATTTCATAAACTATTTTATTTAATTTCACCAACGGTTTCATTTAATTTCATGAGCGATTTCAAATGATTTCAACAACGATACCAATTCATTTCATCCGCGGTTCATTTCGTGGTCATTTCGTCTCTCCCTCATCATTTATTAATGTTACCAAAGACAATTGTGCATTTTGGTCAATATGGTATGTCCTGTTCAAAATGTTTGTTCAGAACTGGGATGGTGCACCCTTGTGTACGACATCTTCAAATCTACCCTGACATTGACGCTGTGTTTGTCCGTTTGACATCAAAGAAAAATATAGACACTAATAGTAATATATAATGTTATTTGCTGCAGTAAGTAGTTGCATGGTGGTGGCAGTATTAGTGGTAATGGTAGTGGTAAGCACATAATACTAATATAATATCTAGTAAGATATGCATTTAATAATATACAATAGTACATGCCGTATGGTAGTTCAACAGTTCACACCGTCAAACCGTGTACCACCTGACTCAACCATATTCACTACCGCCACCTGGCGAACATATCATTCGAGCATCCTTCATGACGTCATGCATACATACCACACATACGTTCATAACAGTCATAATGTAAGCAATAGCAACGTAATCATCTCAAACGCCGATTGGCTAAAATTCTCGACGCTGATTGGTTGACAATTCACAAATCGTGAAGTTGATTGGGAACATGCGCATGAGCTTACAATGCGTGGAACACCGGCCCTCTAGTTGGTCGAAAACTTGATTTGTTGTAATGAACGTTACAACATATTGCATCGTGTGAACAGAGAGTTAATGAGGTATATTGTTGGAAGATGGAGGATATTCCGATTGATGGTGTCATGCCAACAGTATGTCAGCTGCAACATCTCATGTGCTGAAGTTTCATATTGGGTGTTTCCGGTTTTTAGATACAACTACGACTACAGGCCCCCCGCCCACAGGTACAGTTCTACCGTCTAACCCATTACTTGATTAGTTTTGATTCTGAATTTAATCAGAATTTCTGGTCAGTTTAGTTGATTTGGAACATGCGCATGAGCTTACAATACGTGGAACACCGGCCCTCTAGTTGGTCGAAAACTTGATTTGTTGTAATGAACGTTACAACGTATTGCATCGTGTGAACAGAGAGTTAATGAGGTATATTGTTGGAAGATGGAGGATATTCCGATTGATGGTGTCATGCCAACAGTATGTCAGTTGCAACATGTCATGTGCTTAAGTTTCATATTGGGTGTTTCCGGTTTTTAGATACAACTACGACTACAGGACCCCCGCCCACAGGTACAGTTCTACCGTCTAAGCCATTACTTGATTAGTTTGATTCTGAATTTAATCAGAATTTCTGGTCAGTTTAGTTCCGTGATGCTTTCTTCTTTAGTTAAATTGATGACTCTTATTCTTTAATAAGCATTTCGAAATAATATGTGACATAATATATATATTTAAACAAAATATAAATAAACATTATAAAATAGCAATTGGATTTTCTTTTGATTTGCATTTTATCAGAAACAGGATCTTTGCCGGTATCTCCTTTCTCTTTGTGATACATATCGCCCTATTATGGCATTAACATCGTTAATTTTGCCTTTTTTGTCCCACTTCAGATTGCGATTTCCTGTGTCGTAGTGGCGAGTGTATATATTACTGGCAGATCTGCGATGGCATTCGCCAGTGTGATGACGGAGGCGACGAGTCCCTTTGCACTACAAGTACGTCAAGCAATGTGTATCATTATAAGACAATGTATACATGTATATGCCTATACCGGCATGTCAATGTACACATGTATATGCCTATACCGGCATGTCAATTTACACATGTATATGCCTGTACCGGCATGTCAATTTACACATGTATATGCCTAGTGCTTTTCGGTGCCCGAAGCAGGTTAATCGGCAGTTTTCGTTCGCCTTACTGGGAAGCCAACACTCTGTTAGGTTGTTAGTCCGCCATGGCGGTTTCCCGTCATGACGGATAGCTATGTGTATACCGACACGTCAGTCCGCGTCTACAATAAAGTAAGCATGCAATGGCCCAGCGGTGAGGTATTACGTCGTCACGTTAAATGACATTAACCAAAATGATCAAAACTATCCATTTCATTACTTTTGTACTAAAGTCAATTTATCTTTCTTTGTTTTTTGTTCAGCAACATCTACACCTCCGCGTAAGTAACCAGTAATCTATGCTTTATATTATTATCCATAATTCAATAATTATTCATGCCCAAGTAATGATTTAAGTTATTCATATAGATATTTTCCGTCATTTTAAACGACCATTGGCGTACTGTGATGCTATGAAAGACTAGCTCTCACATTTAACAGAACTGTAACAATGACTTTATGGGGAATTGTAAATATGGCAAAACAACTATTATTTGCTTGATAGCCGATCAGTAGTTGACGTTACAACGTCACATACCCCTCTGTCAAACAGTAAAAAATGTTATGAATGACGGGCTCGTTGCAGAGATTCTAATTTTGATTTTGAATTACACAAGGGACCAACAAGGGGGCGGAAGTTAAAGTTTCGTGAGGCAGCCATGAACGTTTGATAATATCCCCTTATTTCCAAACCGTACAATTGTCCATACAAGAAAACACAGCACAATAAAGGGGAACCCATGCAGAACAGTAAACATGTAAACTGCACAACGAGCCTCGACTCTCAAAGAGGGTTATATATCCCACTCCCTCGCCCCACCCACCGATATGTTTAATTGCCGGTTATCTTGTCTTAATGGAAGGTTTAATCACAGGGAATGTTTTTATTTTTAATATATGTTTAATTGCAGGTTATCTTGTCCTAATGGAAGGTTTAATCACAGGGAATGTTTTTAGCGATAAAACAAATTCATATAAATTGGGTACATTTATATACAACAAATGTCGTATCTAACTAACACATGTAAATTACTGAACTAGAAGACAATATTGGTCTGATATCAATAGACGGGGACACCATAGGCCTCAGGAGTAGCCAGTCATCGTGACAAATGCATACTATGAAGGTGCTGTCGCTTAGAATGACAAAATGGTTATATTTCTTTGCGGAGTGCTATTACCGGTGTGACAACGGTACCTGTTTGTACGATTACCAATGGTGTAATGATTACAACGACTGTGGGGACTGGAGCGACGAACGACAATGCTCTAGTGAGTGTTGTTACCCATCACCACAACTTAACTGAAGACATGACTTATTGAGTTTATACTTAATTCTTATGATTGTATGAACATTCTGAACGTATCTGCGTTGATCTCGCGGTCGGATGGCAAGGCTTTATGGGTCGATTGCAAGCGCCGAACAATATTGGGCTTCATACATAGATTACCTGTAGAAAAGATAGTTGAACGTATTCATGCTTTGCGAATAATATATGTTATATGATGATATGATGATATTGCATTATATTTGATGAGTGTAAGACTATTATGGTAATGCCCTTAGTTTGCCGTTAGTAAACACGTGTGTAATTTGCTATTGATCAATTAATTACCTCGTTTTACTTCAGCTATGGCAAGCACGACGATAAGCACGACTCCGCGTAAATTCAGACTTATCAATGAGTGACATCAGTGGTAATCCCTATGCTGATGTCGTTCTGTATAGTGACACCCGAGGGTTACGCCTCGGCGATATAGCAACTGTATACGTTATATATACCGGGACATGGAATATGTAATGATATTTTATGTAGTTATTACCTGTCCAGAAATTGAGTATGCGAGATTTTATTACAAAGATGAATGACTATATCTATATACCGCTATATGGAATCTCCAATGATACTGATATATTTTCTGCCTGTACAACAAATGTATATGCCCTTGAATATTATAACAAGCATGAATGATAGGATAGCTTATAATTGGTTTTCTTATAACAGCCGTTTGCATAGTGCAGTGGGTTGTTCTTAGTTTTTAATGGCATCTCTTCTCATTGCAGCGACCACGACTACAAGGCCATGTGAGTACATATGTATTTATATATCCTTCCCGTACCGTCCATACTATATAGAACTGTTCTATGGCAGGACACATACATTTATTTATTGCGGCCCATGGATCCAATTGTAATTTGACAATCGTATAAATCACAGACTGGTGGCACGCGTTTCCAATTCGTTTATTACCCACCCCACTGCATACTCAAGGGGACCTATGTATACATATAGAGGCTACAGAAGTGAAGCAACAGAACGCATTCATAGTGCGAGGTTGAATAAAGGATTCAGCCGATGGTTGGAGCTGTACTACAATATATGTATATATCAACTAGGTGCATGCATATATAGCATATTGTGTCTATGTAATATACGGAACCCGAATGTGTATGATATCAATAGACTGGCACGCCATAGGCCTTTATAAAGGCTATGGAAGCCATGGTGACAAAGGAATACTATACAACTGTGTTCGCATTGAATTACCGCTTTTATTGACGCCTACCGAAGAAAATTAAGAAATACGAGTTTCCTATGATATCGCTTTATGTTATTTACGCTAATGCCCTTAGTTTGCCGTTAGTAAATACGTGTATCATTTTGTATTGATCCATTCATGACCTCATTTTACTTCAGCTTCGCCAAGTACGACTGGATGTAAGTTACGACTTATCAATACATGCCGCCAGTGGTAATCCATATGTTGATGGCGCTCTCTATGGTGACACGCGAGGGCTACGCCTCGACGATATAGCAACTGAAACGTTTCATATACGGCGACATGGTGTATCCAATGATACTGGTATATTTACTACCTGTCCATAAATTTATCATGCGAGACGTTATTACAAACATGAATGACTTCAGATATGATAGTTTTGTTTGTAATTGGTTATATTATCAAATGCCTTTTGAACAATACATTGGACTGTTCTTAATGATTAATGTCTTCTCTGATAATTGCAGCGACCTCGACAACTGGGACTTGTGAGTACATACGCATTCACGCATGAATACCCTGCAACAAATACTGGACAGAGATGTTCTATTTTGGGAGAAGTATTTGGATATTTATGCTCCCAAAACAGTTGCTAAATTTGACTAATTTGCTGTACTGTTTCTGTAGGTTCTACGCACATTCCACCCGTAATGACGTCAGATAAAGACAATAAAACGATAAAATAGGGATGAACCCATGGAGAAGTGTAAGCTCCATATGCTTTACCTGGAAACAACAGTACGAGTTTCACTAGGACCAAGTCTCCACTTTCCTACCACCCCACCCCCACGATCCGCCCATCCCCCGGGCTATTTCTAATTGCAAGTTATGCAAAATGGTTCGCGACCACTAAAGATGAATGACTATATCTATATACCGCTATATGGAATCTCCAATAATACTGATATATTTTCTGCCTGTACAACAAATGTATTCCCTTGAATATTATAACAAGCATGAATGATAGGATAGCTTATAATTGGTTTTCTTATAACAGCCGTTTGCATAGTGCAGTGGGTTGTTCTTAGTTACTAATGGCATCTCTTCTCATTGCAGCGACCACGACTACCAGGCCATGTGAGTACATATGTATTTATACATACATCCCGTACCGTCCATACTACATAGAACTGTTCTATGGCAGGACACATACATGTATTTATTGCGGCCCATGGATCAAATTGTCAATTAACAATCGTATAAATCACAGACTGTTGGCTGGCGTTTCCAATTCGTTTATTACCCACCCCACTGCATACTCAAGGGGACCTATGTATACATATAGAGGCTACAGTAGTGAAGCAACAGAACGCATTCATAGTGCAAGCTTGAATAAAGGATCCAGCCCATGGTTGTAGCTGTACTACAATATATGTATATATCAACCAGGTGCATGCATATATAGCATATGTTGTCTATGTAATATACGGAACCCGAATGTGTATGATATCAATAGACTGGCACGCCATAGGCCTTTATAAAGGCTATGGAAGCCATGGTGACAAAGGAATACTATACAACTGTGTTCGCATTGAATTACTGTGTTGTTCTTTCTGACTTTAGATTGTTATTACCGATGTGACAACGGTACCTGTTTGTACGATTACCAATGGTGTAATGGTTACAACGACTGTGGGGACTGGAGCGACGAACGACAATGCTCTAGTGAGTGTTGTTACCCATAACTACAACTTAAAGGAATAGTTTAGTCCGGTTTTTGGGCCAGCAAGGCGTAGCATGTTACATATAGATCAACATGCAAACTATCAGTCTAAAATGTATGTTGCTACCGGCTCCAGCAATAAGTATTAGTATTTGGCACTGAAACCTTCACATTTACCGCTTCGTCATAGGTTCCAGGCGGCCACACAGCCTGCCCTGTCTCAGCCTTATCATGATCGCAACGTAGCCGCGGTGAACGCGGGTCAAACGTGAAAGAATAATAAATTAAAAGGCAAAATCAACTGCTGGTTCAGGAAATCACTCCCGTATGCAACAAAATGACTTTCCACTCAATGGCGAGCAAATACATTGTCTCAAGCGAGAGATGCCTTGACAGAGATGTATGGACACTCAGCATCTTTTCGATACACGACAGCAGTACATGTAGAAGACATGTGTGACTTATACCTAAAACTGCAGGCCTGTCGGAAACAGTTGTTTCCCGCTACATAAAACAGTATTCAAAGTATACTGAATTCAAGGAATAGTGATTACCATTTAAAAGAATTGTAATATTTGTTGTGAGTGCAATGGTAAATCTGACACTGCTTGAAAATGACCGTAAGGTGGAAATTGTGTCCAATGTAACAGTTTTGTGTGTAAAATTGATTAAGGATGCAATAATAATTAATTAATAATGTAAATTAAAATTTAAAACACTTTATAGAATATTTAATATTATGGAATATTTCAATTTTGTATTCACTTCGTCCAAAACTTATTTTTGTAGTGAGTAGACTTGTTTTTTGTCAAGGCACTGATTTTCCCAAATGAAAGTATTTCATAAAATTTTGCAAAAGAAATATGAAAAAAAACATGAAACTACTATTACGCTTGAAGTAAATCTTTTATTCACCCATACTGTGATGGTGTCCAAAGGAAGCAGTTATTTGTTTTATAAAAATCACAACAAATCAAACTGATGGCTACATTTTCATGGGCATTATATCAAAAGCACCTCAATTGCACAGTTTATTCGAATTCTGATAAGCATAAGGCAACATTTGGAGTATTTATCAAGCAAGTCACTGCTGAGTCCAATTGATTATGTGAAGGATATCAAGATCAAGCAAGCTCTATCCAAGTCACAATAACTGACATCCAGCAAATTAGAATTGGCACAGTAAAATTAATGGCTTTTAATTCAGTTAGCCAAAAGAACACTACATTGTATATGATCAACATTGAATAAACCTTGCACATTGTTTCAGTGATCTGGGTCAGTCTCACCAACCAGTCGATGAATAATTACACTGGTTACAATATCCTTATTAAACAAATCAATGGCTTGTGTATGTATATATGCGATACAGTTAAACCATAATAAAATGAATCTGGACCTGGCATCTTATGTAACCTATATATTGTTATATTTACCCCCCTCAGGTCAGGTCTCATTCTGCCAAACAACGTAACTGCATCTGGCAATCCATGTGCAATCAAAAAAGGTTTATCAAACTATCATTATTAACCTTAGCTAGACAATAGGGTCAGTATATCCCACGTTATAAAGAATAACCCATCCAGGGTTTTGTATTTCCCCCCACAATATGTGTCAACAGATCAAGGATATGTAATTAAATACTATACAGTATCTCTTGTGTAATTCTGCTCATGCAGCCATTTTTTAATACAATCATCATACTCCAATCTATGAACCTTCTAAGATGCTAAAAATGTCGTCACACTATTCATCATGACATATCAACCCTAAACTAGCCAAAAAGGTGCATTTAACATGCCTTGTTAATCATGGCAAATTATCTATTTGCTCTGATGTAAAAATGACTGTAAAGAAAAAAAAAGTCTACTGATTTTCACAGGAAGGTCATTGAGTTCATTGTGTGACTCAACAACAGAAGTTTCATTAATGCTTGGTATTTCTTCAAGCTCCTGAAGGAGCTGAAATGTAGAAAAAGACATATTTCAATACTTATTCACATATTGTAATTTGCTGAAATAAAAACTAAACACATTTTTTTTTAGAATTATGGCTATGAAGGATTCCACGAATGTGTTTTTTTAGCCGGGTAACAGTTCTCAGTACCGGTAGCTCTATGGGGGGCGGGAGGTCATGATGAATTAAAAGGAGAATTGGCTATTTCTGGATATTCAGTTATTTAATATTAAAATTCCCAGTTCCCGATTACTGAACATAATTGATGACAGCGGTCGGTTAATGCCCCATTCTCCATTGAAAAGAATTATTTCCCTCATTTCCAATTTAAAAAATATGTCCGGTCGATGAGGATTGAAATAAGCTGATATAGATCTAATATATAAACATATAAGCATGATAAGTTAGTAACTTAGCTTACTTGATATATCATAGACTTGGGCTGACACTACCACACTTATATTATTATAAGTTGAGACAGGGGGCCTGCTAAGCTTATCAAACTGTCAAAAGGGCCCAATTTAGCATTAGCTTTGGCTTAGGTGCTTGACCCTGGCCTTGGTGGTTTGTCAACAAACCTGTGAACGGACCGTATCAATCCGCTGTGGGCCTACTAGGCCCCCTCTTCGTGATCTCGCGTTCTCTTCCGATGCAAGGAGCTTTTTTCTTGTTTCCTTCACTGACTTGTGTTGAAATATATCCGCAGTGAGTTTGTGAACAGGTCTCAGGACAGGTATAACTCTGGGGCGATGCGGCTCCATGACGAGAAAACTTTCTTCAAAATGGAGGTGACAAAGCCCGTGTTAGTGGGCAGGTGGGGTGAACAAGATTCAATTTTGCCAGCCACAAACGAATCCTTGGCGCATTATCCCATGGTAAGCGGAAGAAAGAACAATCTGGGCTTGATTCCTTTACTCGGACACAACCAGGAGCACAACACGTCGGCATTTTAAGGCCAGATGTGCTTGTTTGTTTTGAGTGTTGAACGAATGGCTGACCTGGGCGCTCAAAACATTCTAAGCACCAATGACGCGGGATCCAAGGTCAAGGTCGATTTCTCACTCGATCCTTGGAAAACCAACTTTCGCGCCAAATTTTTTTTTGCACAACAAAACCTTCGTAACTTTTTACTTATTTTTTTTTGATATTCAATTTTGATCATTTCAATAGATATTTTACTTGTCTTGCATATGCTAAAAAGAAAAGGACAATCCAACGCACAAATCCTCGGACTAGTCTATTCCTTTAACTGAAGACATGACTTATTGAGTTTATACTTAATTCTTATCATTGTATGAACATTCTGAACGTATCTGCGTTGATCTCGCGGTCGGCTGGCAAGGCTTTATGGGTAAATTGCAAACGCCGAACAATATTGGGCTTCATACATAGGTTACCTGCAGAAAAGATAGTTAAACTTATTCATGCTTTGCGAATAATGTAAGTTATATGATGATATGATGATATTGCATTATATTTGATGAGCGTAGGACTATTATGCTAATGCCCTTAGTTTGCCGTTAGTAAACACGTGTGTAATTTGCTATTGATCAACTAAGTACCTCGTTTTACTTCAGCTGTGACAAGCAGGTCTCCACGTAAGTTCAGACTTATCAATGAGTGACATCAGTGGTAATCCCTATGCTGATGTCGTTCTGTATTGTGACACCCGAGGGTTACGCCTCGGCGATATAGCAACCGTACACGTTATATATACCGGGACATGGAATATGCAATGATTTTATTACAAAGATGAATGACTATATTTATATACCGCTATATGGAATCTCCAATGATACTGATATATTTTCTGCCTGTACAACAAATGTATTCTCTTGAATATTATAAAAAGCATGAATGATAGGATAGCTTATAATTGGTTTTCTTATAACAGCCGTTTGCATAGTGCAGTGGGTTGTTCTTAGTTATTAATGGCATCTCTTCTCATTGCAGCGACCACGACTACAAGGCCATGTGAGTACATATGTATTTATACATACTTCCCGTACCGTCCATACTATATAGAACTGTTCTATGGCAGGACACATACATGTATTTATTGCGGCCCATGGATCAAATTGTCAATTAACGATCGCATAAATCACAGATTGGTCGCACGCGTTTCCAATTCGTTTATTACCCACCCCACTGCATACTCAAGGGGACCTATCTATACATATAGAGGCTACAGACGTGAAGCAACAGAACGCATTCATAGTGCAAGCTTGAATAAAGGATCCAGCCGATGGTTGAAGCTGTACTACAATATATGTATATATCAGCTAGATGCATGCATATATAGCATATGTTGTCTATGTAATATACGGAACCCGAATGTGTATCATATCAACTGGCACGCCATAGGCCTTTTTAATGCCACGGAAGCCATGGTGACAAAGGAATACTATTCAACTGTGTTCGAATTGAATTACTATGTTGTTCTTTGTGTCTGTAGATTGCTATTACCGATGTGACAACGGTGACTGTCTGTACGATCATCAACACTGTGACGGTTACCCCGACTGTCCGGACTGGAGTGACGAGCGAGACTGCTCCAGTAAGCGCTGTTACCCCCCAATGCTGCTTTACTCCATGGCTTATTAAGTTCGCTTTATTTTTTTTATTATATTAACAGTTTTAAGCGTGTCTGCATTGGTCACGTAACCATTCGCGAAGGGCAATATCTATATATTTTATGCGAAGAATAATATTTGGCTTTATACTTTGATTCTGTACAGATAAATGAATTGATGGTTTCATTGACGCCTACCGAAGAAAATTAAGAAATACGAGTTTCCTATGATATAGCTTTTTGTTATTTACGCTAATGCTCTTAGTTTGCCGTTAGTAAATACGTGTATCATTTTGTATTGATCCATTCATGACCTCATTTTACTTGAGCTTCGACAAGTTCGACTCGATGTAAGTTACGACTTATCAATACATGCCGCTAGTGGTAATCCATATGTTGATGGCGCTCTCTATGGTGACACGCGAGGGCTACGCCTCGACGATATAGCAACTGAAACGTTTCATATACGGCGACATGGTGTGTCCAATGATACTGGTATATTTACTACCTGTCCATAAATTTATCATGCGAGACGTTATTACAAACATGAATGACTTCAGATATGATAGTTTTGTTTGTAATTGGTTATATTATCAAATGCCTTTTGAACAATACATTGGACTGTTCTTAATGATTAATGTCTTCTCTGGTAATTGCAGCGACCTCGACAACTGGGACTTGTGAGTACATACGCATTCACGCATGAATACCCTGCAACCAATACTGGACAGAGATGTTCTATTTTGGGAGAAGTATTTGGATATTTATGCTCCCAAAACAGTTGCTAAATTTGACTAATTTGCTGTACTGTTTCTGTAGGTTCTACGCACATTCCACCCGTAATGACGTCAGATAAAGACAATAAAACGATAAAATAGGGATGAACCCATGGAGAAGTGTAAGCTCCATATGCTTTACCTGGAAACAACAGTACGAGTTTCACTAGGACCAAGTCTCCACTTTCCTACCACCCCACCCCCACGATCCGCCCATCCCCCGGGCTATTTCTAATTGCAAGTTATGCAAAATGGTTCGCGACCACTAAAGATGAATGATTATATCTATATACCGCTATATGGAATCTCCAATAATACTGATATATTTTCTGCCTGTACAACAAATGTATTCTCTTGAATATTATAACAAGCATGAATGATAGGATAGCTTATAATTGGTTTTCTTATAACAGCCGTTTGCATAGTGCAGTGGGTTGTTCTTAGTTATTAATGGCATCTCTTCTCATTGCAGCGACCACGACTACCAGGCCATGTGAGTACATATGTATTTATACATACATCCCGTACTGTCCATACTACATAGAACTGTTCTATGGCAGGACACATACATGTATTTATTGCGGCCCATGGATCAAATTGTCAATTAACAATCGTATAAATCACAGACTGTTGGCTGGCGTTTCCAATTCGTTTATTACCCACCCCACTGCATACTCAAGGGGACCTATGTATACATATAGAGGCTACAGTAGTGAAGCAACAGAACGCATTCATAGTGCAAGCTTGAATAAAGGATCCAGCCCATGGTTGTAGCTGTACTACAATATATGTATATATCAACTAGGTGCATGCATATATAGCATATGTTGTCTATGTAATATACGGAACCCGAATGTGTATGATATCAATAGACTGGCACGCCATAGGCCTTTATAAAGGCTATGGAAGCCATGGTGACAAAGGAATACTATACAAGTGTGTTCGCATTGAATTACTGTGTTGTTCTTTCTGACTTTAGATTGTTATTACCGATGTGACAACGGTACCTGTTTGTACGATTACCAATGGTGTAATGGTTACAACGACTGTGGGGACTGGAGCGACGAACGACAATGCTCTAGTGAGTGTTGTTACCAATAACTACAACTTAAAGGAATAGTTTAGTCCGGTTTTTGGGCCAGCAAGGCGTAGCATGTTACATATAGATCAACATGCAAACTATCAGTCTAAAATGTATGTTGCTACCGGCTCCAGCAATAAGTATTAGTATTTGGCACTGAAACCTTCACATTTACCGCTTCCCGCTCGACTGTGAGTTCGGCATGCTGAGCAGAGCGCAAGCCAATCAGCGCGCTGCGTAAAAAACGCGTCATAGGTTCCAGGCGGCCACACAGCCTGCCCTGTCTCAGCCTTATCATGATCGCAACGTAGCCGCGGTGAACGCGGGTCAAACGTGAAAGAATAATAAATTAAAAGGCAAAACCAACTGCTGGTTCAGGAAATCACTCCCGTATGCAACAAAATGACTTTCCACTCAATGGCGAGCAAATACATTGTCTCAAGCGAGAGATGCCTTGACAGAGATGTATGGACACTCAGCATCTTTTCGATACACGACAGCAGTACATGTAGAAGACATGTGTGACTTATACCTAAAACTGCAGGCCTGTCGGAAACAGTTGTTTCCCGGGACATAAAACAGTATTCAAAGTATACTGAATTCAAGGAATAGTGATTACCATTTAAAAGAATTGTAATATTTGTTGTGAGTGCAATGGTAAATCTGACACTGCTTGAAAATGACCGTAAGGTGGAAATTGTGTCCAATGTAACAGTTTTGTGTGTAAAATTGATTAAGAATGCAATAATAATTAATTAATAATGTAAATTAAAATTTAAAACACTTTATAGAATATTTAATATTATGGAATATTTCAATTTTGTATTCACTTCGTCCAAAACTTATTTTTGTAGTGAGTAGACTTGTTTTTTGTCAAGGCACTGATTTTCCCAAATGAAAGTATTTCATAAAATTTTGCAAAAGAAATATGAAAAAAAACATGAAACTTATATTACGCTTGAAGTAAATCATTTATTCACCCATACCGTGATGGTGTCCAAAGGAAGCAGTTATTTGTTTTATAAAAATCACAACAAATCAAACTGATGGCTACATTTTCATGGGCATTATATCAAAAGCACCTTAATTGCACAGTTTATTCGAATTCTGATAAGCATAAGGATACATTTGGAGTATTTATCAAGCAAGTCACTGCTGAGTCCAATTGATTATGTGAAGGATATCAAGATCAAGCAAGCTCTATCCAAGTCACAATAACTGACATCCAGCAAATTAGAATTGGCACAGTAAAATTAATGGCTTTTAATTCAGTTAGCCAAAAGAACACTACATTGTATATGATCAACATTGAATAAACCTTGCACATTGTTTCAGTGATCTGGGTCAGTCTCACCAACCAGTCGATGAATAATTACACTGGTTACAATATCCTTATTAAACAAATCAATGGCTTGTGTATGTATATATGCGATACAGTTAAACCATAATAAAATGAATCTGGACCTGGCATCTTATGTAACCTATATATTGTTATATTTACCCCCCTCAGGTCAGGTCTCATTCTGCCAAACAACGTAACTGCATCTGGCAATCCATGTGCAATCAAAAAAGGTTTATCAAACTATCATTATTAACCTTAGCTAGACAATAGGGTCAGTATATCCCACGTTATAAAGAATAACCCATCCAGGGTTTTGTATTTCCCCCCACAATATGTGTCAACAGGTCAAGGATATGTAATTAAATACTATACAGTATCTCTTGTGTAATTCTGCTCATGCAGCCATTTTTTAATACAATCATCATACTCCAATCTATGAACCTTCTAAGATGCTAAAAATGTCGTCACACTATTCATCATGACATATCAACCCTAAACTAGCCAAAAAGGTGCATTTAACATGCCTTGTTAATCATGGCAAATTATCTATTTGCTCTGATGTAAAAATGACTGTAAAGAAAAAAAAAGTCTACTGATTTTCACACGAAGGTCATTGAGTTCATTGTGTGACTCAACAACAGAAGTTTCATTAATGCTTGGTATTTTTTCAAGCTCCTGAAGGAGCTGAAATGTAGAAAAAGACATATTTCAATACTTATTCACATATTGTAATTTGCTGAAATAAAAACTAAACACATTTTTTTTTTAAATTATGGCTATGAAGGATTCCACGGATGTGTTTTTTTAGCCGGGTAACAGTTCTCAGTACCGGTAGCTCTATGGGGGGGGGCGAGGTCATGATGAATTAAAAGGAGAATTAGCTATTTCTGGATATTCAGTTATTTAATATTAAAATTCCCAGTTCACGATTACTGAACATAATTGATGACAGCGGTCGGTTAATGCCCCATTCTCCATTGAAAAGAATTATTTCCCTCATTTCCAATTTAAAAAATATGTCCGGTCGATGAGGATTGAAATAAGCTGATATAGATCTAATATATAAACATATAAGCATGATAAGTTAGTAACTTAGCTTACTTGATATATCATAGACTTGGGCTGACACTACCACACTTATATTATTATAAGTTGAGACAGGGGGCCTGCTAAGCTTATCAAACTGTCAAAAGGGCCTAATTTAGCATTAGCCTTGGCTTAGGTGCTTGACCCTGGCCTTGGTGGTTTGTCAACAAACCTGTGAACGGACCGTATCAAACCGCTGTGGGCCTACTAGGCCCCCTCTTCGTGATCTCGCGTTCTCTTCCGATGCAAGGAGCTTTTTTCTTGTTTCCTTCACTGACTTGTGTTGAAATATATCCGCAGTGAGTTTGTGAACAGGTCTCAGGACAGGTATAACTCTGGGGCAATGCGGCTCCATGACGAGAAAACTTTCTTCAAAATGGAGGTGACAAAGCCCGTGTTAGTGGGCAGGTGGGGTGAACAAGATTCAATTTTGCCAGCCACAAACGAATCTTTGGCGCATTATCCCATGGTAAGCGGAAGAAAGAACAATCTGGGCTTGATTCCTTTACTCGGACACAACCAGGAGCACAACACGTCGGCATTTTAAGGCCAGATGTGCTTGTTTGTTTTGAGTGTTGAACGAATGGCTGACCTGGGCGCTCAAAACATTCTAAGCACCAATGACGCGGGATCCAAGGTCAAGGTCGATTTCTCACTCGATCCTTGGAAAACCAACTTTCGCGCCAAATTTTTTTTTGCACAACAAAACCTTCGTAACTTTTTACTTATTTTTTTTTTGATATTCAATTTTGATCATTTCAATAGATATTTTACTTGTCTTGCATATGCTAAAAAGAAAAGGACAATCCAACGCACAAATCCTCGGACTAGTCTGTTCCTTTAACTGAAGACATGACTTATTGAGTTTATACTTAATTCTTATCATTGTATGAACATTCTGAACGTATCTGCGTTGATCTCGCGGTCGGCTGGCAAGGCTTTATGGGTAAATTGCAAACGCCGAACAATATTGGGCTTCATACATAGGTTACCTGCAGAAAAGATAGTTAAACTTATTCATGCTTTGCGAATAATGTAAGTTATATGATGATATGATGATATTGCATTATATTTGATGAGCGTAGGACTATTATGCTAATGCCCTTAGTTTGCCGTTAGTAAACACGTGTGTAATTTGCTATTGATCAACTAAGTACCTCGTTTTACTTCAGCTGTGACAAGCAGGTCTCCACGTAAATTGAGTGACATCAGTGGTAATCCCTATGCTGATGTCGTTCTGTATTGTGACACCCGAGGGTTACGCCTCGACGATATAGCAACTGAAACGTTTCATATACGGCGACATGGTGTGTCCAATGATACTGGTATATTTACTACCTGTCCATAAATGTATCATGCGAGATGTTATTACAAACATGAAATACTTCAGATATGATAGTTTTGTTTCTAATTGGTTATATTATCAACTGCCTTTTGAACAATACTTTGGACTGTTCTTAATGATTAATGTCGTCTCTGATAATTGCAGCGACCTCGACAACTGGGACTTGTGAGTACATACGCATTCACGCATGAATACCCTGCAACAAATACTGGACAGAGATGTTCTATGTTGGGAGAAATATTTGGATATTTATGCTCCCAAAACAATTGCTAAATTAGACTAATTTTCTGTACTGTTTCTGTAGGTTCTACGCACATTCCATCCGCAACGACGTCAGATAAAGTCAATGCAAAATTGTTCGCGATCACTAAAGATGAATCATTATATCTATATACCGCTATATGTAATCTCCAATGATACTGATATATTTTCTGCCTGTACAACTAATGTAGTATCTTGAATATTATGAAAAGCATGAATGATAGGATAGCTTATAATTGGTTTTCTTATAACAGCCGTTTGCATAGTGCAGTGGGTTGTTCTTAGTTACTAATGGCATCTCTTCTCATTGCAGCGACCACGACTAGAAATACAAGGCCATGTGAGTACATATGTATTTATACGTGCATCCCGTACTGTCCATACTATATAGAACTGTTCTATGCCAGGACACATACATTTATTTATTTCGGCCCATGGATCAAATTGTCAACTAACAATCGTATAAATCACAGACTGGTGGCACGCGTTTCCAATTCGTTTATTACCCACCCCACTGCATACTCAAGGGGACCTATGTATACATATAGAGGCTACAGAAGTGAAGCAACAGAACGCATTCATAGTGCGAGGTTGAATAAAGGATTCAGCCGATGGTTGGAGCTGTACTACAATATATGTATATATCAACTAGGTGCATGCATATATAGCATATGTTGTCTATGTAATATACGGAACCCGAATGTGTATGATATCAATAGACTGGCACGCCATAGGCCTTTATAAAGGCTATGGAAGCCATGGTGACAAAGGAATACTATACAACTGTGTTCGCATTGAATTACTGTGTTGTTCTTTCTGACTTTAGATTGTTATTACCGATGTGACAACGGTACCTGTTTGTACGATTACCAATGGTGTAATGGTTACAACGACTGTGGGGACTGGAGCGACGAACGACAATGCTCTAGTGAGTGTTGTTACCCATAACTACAACTTAAAGGAATAGTTTAGTCCGGTTTTTGGGCCAGCAAGGCGTAGCATGTTACATATAGATCAACATGCAAACTATCAGTCTAAAATGTATGTTGCTACCGGCTCCAGCAATAAGTATTAGTATTTGGCACTGAAACCTTCACATTTACCGCTTCCCGCTCGACTGTGAGTTCGGCATGCTGAGCAGAGCGCAAGCCAATCAGCGCGCTGCGTAAAAAACGCGTCATAGGTTCCAGGCGGCCACACAGCCTGCCCTGTCTCAGCCTTATCATGATCGCAACGTAGCCGCGGTGAACGCGGGTCAAACGTGAAAGAATAATAAATTAAAAGGCAAAACCAACTGCTGGTTCAGGAAATCACTCCCGTATGCAACAAAATGACTTTCCACTCAATGGCGAGCAAATACATTGTCTCAAGCGAGAGATGCCTTGACAGAGATGTATGGACACTCAGCATCTTTTCGATACACGACAGCAGTACATGTAGAAGACATGTGTGACTTATACCTAAAACTGCAGGCCTGTCGGAAACAGTTGTTTCCCGCTACATAAAACAGTATTCAAAGTATACTGAATTCAAGGAATAGTGATTACCATTTAAAAGAATTGTAATATTTGTTGTGAGTGCAATGGTAAATCTGACACTGCTTGAAAATGACCGTAAGGTGGAAATTGTGTCCAATGTAACAGTTTTGTGTGTAAAATTGATTAAGGATGCAATAATAATTAATTAATAATGTAAATTAAAATTTAAAACACTTTATAGAATATTTAATATTATGGAATATTTCATTTTTGTATTCACTTCGTCCAAAACTTATTTTTGTAGTGAGTAGACTTGTTTTTTGTCAAGGCACTGATTTTCCCAAATGAAAGTATTTCATAAAATTTTGCAAAAGAAATATGAAAAAAAACATGAAACTTATATTACGCTTGAAGTAAATCTTTTATTCACCCATACTGTGATGGTGTCCAAAGGAAGCAGTTATTTGTTTTATAAAAATCACAACAAATCAAACTGATGGCTACATTTTCATGGGCATTATATCAAAAGCACCTCAATTGCACAGTTTATTCCAATTCTGATAAGCATAAGGATACATTTGGAGTATTTATCAAGCAAGTCACTGCTGAGTCCAATTGATTATGTGAAGGATATCAAGATCAAGCAAGCTCTATCCAAGTCACAATAACTGACATCCAGCAAATTAGAATTGGCACAGTAAAATTAATGGCTTTTAATTCAGTTAGCCAAAAGAACACTACATTGTATATGATCAACATTGAATAAACCTTGCACATTGTTTCAGTGATCTGGGTCAGTCTCACCAACCAGTCGATGAATAATTACACTGGTTACAATATCCTTGTTAAACAAATCAATGGCTTGTGTATGTATATATGCGATACAGTTAAACCATAATAAAATGAATCTGGACCTGGCATCTTATGTAACCTATATATTGTTATATTTACCCCCCTCAGGTCAGGTCTCATTCTGCCAAACAACGTAACTGCATCTGGCAATCCATGTGCAATCAAAAAAGGTTTATCAAACTATCATTATTAACCTTAGCTAGACAATAGGGTCAGTATATCCCACGTTATAAAGAATAACCCATCCAGGGTTTTGTATTTCCCCCCACAATATGTGTCAACAGGTCAAGGATATGTAATTAAATACTATACAGTATCTCTTGTGTAATTCTGCTCATGCAGCCATTTTTTAATACAATCATCATACTCCAATCTATGAACCTTCTAAGATGCTAAAAATGTCGTCACACTATTCATCATGACATATCAACCCTAAACTAGCCAAAAAGGTGCATTTAACATGCCTTGTTAATCATGGCAAATTATCTATTTGCTCTGATGTAAAAATGACTGTAAAGAAAAAAAAAAGTCTACTGATTTTCACAGGAAGGTCATTGAGTTCATTGTGTGACTCAACAACAGAAGTTTCATTAATGCTTGGTATTTCTTCAAGCTCCTGAAGGAGCTGAAATGTAGAAAAAGACATTTTTCAATACTTATTCACATATTGTAATTTGCTGAAATAAAAACTAAACACATTTTTTTTTAGAATTATGGCTATGAAGGATTCCACGAATGTGTTTTTTTAGCCGGGTAACAGTTCTCAGTACCGGTAGCTCTATGGGGGGGGGGAGGTCATGATGAATTAAAAGGAGAATTGGCTATTTCTGGATATTCAGTTATTTAATATTAAAATTCCCAGTTCACGATTACTGAACATAATTGATGACAGCAGTCGGTTAATGCCCCATTCTCCATTGAAAAGAATTATTTCCCTCATTTCCAATTTAAAAAATATGTCCGGTCGATGAGGATTGAAATAAGCTGATATAGATCTAATATATAAACATATAAGCATGATAAGTTAGTAACTTAGCTTACTTGATATATCATAGACTTGGGCTGACACTACCACACTTATATTATTATAAGTTGAGACAGGGGGCCTGCTAAGCTTATCAAACTGTCAAAAGGGCCCAATTTAGCATTAGCCTTGGCTTAGGTGCTTGACCCTGGCCTTGGTGGTTTGTCAACAAACCTGTGAACGGACCGTATCAAACCGCTGTGGGCCTACTAGGCCCCCTCTTCGTGATCTCGCGTTCTCTTCCGATGCAAGGAGCTTTTTTCTTGTTTCCTTCACTGACTTGTGTTGAAATATATCCGCAGTGAGTTTGTGAACAGGTCTCGGGACAGGTATAACTCTGGGGCGATGCGGCTCCATGACGAGAAAACTTTCTTCAAAATGGAGGTGACAAAGCCCGTGTCAGTGGGCAGGTGGGGTGAACAAGATTCAATTTTGCCAGCCACAAACGAATCCTTGGCGCATTATCCCATGGTAAGCGGAAGAAAGAACAATCTGGGCTTGATTCCTTTACTCGGACACAACCAGGAGCACAACACGTCGGCATTTTAAGGCCAGATGTGCTTGTTTGTTTTGAGTGTTGAACGAATGGCTGACCTGGGCGCTCAAAACATTCTAAGCACCAATGACGCGGGATCCAAAGTCAAGGTCGATTTCTCACTCGATCCTTGGAAAACCAACTTTCGCGCCAAATTTTTTTTGCACAACAAAACCTTCGTAACTTTTTACTTATTTTTTTTTGGATATTCAATTTTGATCATTTCAATAGATATTTTACTTGTCTTGCATATGCTAAAAAGAAAAGGACAATCCAACGCACAAATCCTCGGACTAGACTATTCCTTTAACTGAAGACATGACTTATTGAGTTTATACTTAATTCTTATCATTGTATGAACATTCTGAACGTATCTGCGTTGAACTCGCGGTCGGCTGGCAAGGCTTTATGGGTAAATTTTGCAAACGCCGAACAATATTGGGCTTCATACATAGGTTACCTGCAGAAAAGATAGTTAAACTTATTCATGCTTTGCGAATAATGTAAGTTATATGATGATATGATGATATTGCATTATACATAGGCCCACCGTCGGCAAACATCGTTGGGCCAGCGTAGTTCTGTCCAGTGGGGGAAATGTTAGTAAACCGCCGGCACGCCACCCGCAACGGCGCCAACTGTAGCCGGCGTTGGGCCAACATCGTTGTGCTATCGGGGATATGTATCCATACATATGATCAAAGATCTGGGTCCGTATCCACAGATCCTATTTAGCGCTGTAGTAGTGTACTTAATGTACTTAGATTATGTAAGGTACTAAGTGTATAGGAGCTCCGGTCTCATGAAGCACATGTTTCCGTAGGAACCTTCGTACGACGATCACCCTAAATCGTTCATACGTGTGAAGGTTGGAACCGTTGCTAATAACTGACGTATTACGTTTAAACAGAGATTATATAAGGTACGATCCCTGGTTAAACCGTCGACATTGATCAATGAAAGCTACTGATTTCGTTCAGGTCAATGGTTTACCTAAGTCTTTAAAATCCACCTAATATATCCATGACGTCACAATGCGAAGCTCATGGCCAAAGTCAAATTCATCCATAATAGACACTGACAGTCATGAAAAAGTATATGGAGGTTGATTATTTAAACCCTTTCGATATCAACAGGAATATATAGTCAAGAGCTGCAATTTGGAAACAGAAACTTTAGTCTCAGATCTGCACTTTGAGAAAAATTGTAGATTTCTGCTTCGTGGATTGGGAGTAGGGGGGGGGCGGCATTTGACCGGCACATATGTATATATCTAACTATACGTAGTGCCCTCTCCTTTTCTCCACCCACAGGACCAAGACATGATTAAGATATATTTCTGAGATAGGTTGCACTATTTCGAATAAAATACTTCGACTAATATGATAGATGTTTAGTATTCATTTTATATGTTGATGAGAATAGTAATGATATGGAACATAAGTGAGTTGTCATTGGACACAGATACAAGATTATCCCCCAAATATATATATATAGACATGCGCAGCAATTTTTAAATAGCTGAATATATGAAAATATTTTCTAAATCTGTTAACAGTTGACCATCTTGGAATTTGCGCGTCTAATTGCCAAAATTGCTGACCTGCCAAAATCAGTGGAATCTACGTGCAACATGTTCCCACGTCACACACAGGTGCAATGGTGAAAACGATGCTTACATAACGACCCAGAGAAATTAGCTGACTGTTCCGCAGAGTGGCTGTTACTTCAGTATTGATAGCTAAAAGTTATGTACATAGTATGAGATATGAAGGAGGGCGATGCCAGTATGGATAAAACAGACCTGACAGGACCTTCGACCATGTCTCTCTACCCCTAACTGAATTTCTCGTGTCATTTCACACGTTTGAAGTCAAAGAATACAGGTAAAGTTAGGAAGAAACCTAAAAGAACGACAATGGTTGAAAATATAACTGTCTACAATTGTTTCCTTTTTTTGCAGCAACTGGTCGACCCTATTCAACAGAAACCAGTAAGTTATTTCTCATTATCATTCCGACTTTGGTATTTGATAGGGGGGGGGGGCGCAATTTAACTATTGCGGATGATAATGGAGATACGTGATACCATGAAATAACTATCGTAGAAAACAAGATAAGACGAAGCTCTATTTACTTGCCAACCTGACAAGTCACTAACTATCCTTCGTTGGAGTTCCCAAGCCATGTGATCGAGAACCCCAAGCAAGAAAACATGTTGCGCAGCCACTGTACGCTACAAGTCCTAGCAGAATGAATGAGTGCTCTGGTCACCTGAGAGCCGAACGGCACGTGGATCTACGGTTTGAGCCCTGCTGTAGCCATGTCTATGTGGCCGCAGGATAAAGATCCCATGTCCTTTTTCGCAAAGAGTTTGGGGTTGCCCCCGGGGACATGGCTCCGCTCTCGCTTCCTTCTCCCAATGTTACGATATCTACCAAATCAGACTGGCTGTGTTTATTCAATAAAAAGGGAAAACGCAATTGCAATTTATTGTTTCCAACACTAGGAAACGTCATTGATTTTCACACTCAGTTACTCGGCATTTTATTATTTTACATCACAGGACCTCGGTAGCTTTTGATTGAAGTTGATAATATCGCTATGCGATCGCTGACAGACGCGGAAAAAGACAAAAATAAGAGGCTCAAGATTTTCAGTTTAATTCCGAATGCCATTAAGACACGTGGTGCCATGCGGTGAAGGATTGACCCGCCCGGAGCATGTACAAAATGTGGCCCGCTATACAGGGGGTGACTGTGAGATCATGAGATCGCAACATTATACTATGCAGTACATTCGGCAATGAAATAAAAAGAAAAGATTATCTCCTGTTAAAGTAAACGTCGTTGACGAGTCTTGTAAGCGACAATGGTAAATTAATTGAATTTGGCAGCAAATAGAATTGTTCCTGCTGGTTATGATATGCTTGAATTAAACGGTACATAGAGAATACCATTTTTTGATGGGGGGTATTACATTGTGTTTGCCCATGTATGTAATTTGCCCATATAACATGTACTTAGGATAAGAGGGTACTTTAAGATTAAGTTGGGTGAAGGTGTAGCGGTTATTATAAAGACAAGTATATTTCAGCAGGACCGACCACCACGACCACACACTACCCGACAACAGTTCCTTGTAAGTGTGTTTTCTATCATATGAATAACCCGATCTTCAACATTTATTGTTTGATATATTTCCCATTATTAGGCTGATTTTTGAGACCGCCACCAGTCATTGTACATGTCATATATATGGTTACATATGACAGGCGGATCTAGGGTTTGGGGGGGGGGGGGGTGGTGGGTGGTAGGTGGTGGGCAGCTTAAGAGGCTTTAGATCGCCCACTGCCATTGTTTATTTGCTGGGTGGGGCCAATAGATCTGATTTGGTTTGGGCACCCTCCCTCCTACTTTACTTGTTGTGAGTCACTAAAAATGTTGTTACGTATTGAAAGTCCGCCCTCCCCCTCACCCCCCCCCCCCGCCCTTTGTCCCATAGGACCATCCTGGATCCGATTAAATGTTGCTTTAATAGAAGACTATAAGTGCGAATTTATGGATACATTGCAACAGTCTTTCTGTGTAGTATATTGACGCGTTCTTCCCTTTTTAGATTGTTATTACCGATGTGACAACGGTAGCTGTCTGTACGGCCACCAATATTGCAACGGATACAACGACTGTGGCGACTGGAGTGATGAACGCAATTGCGGTATGCATTAATAGGCATCACTAGAAATGTCTACAGTACAGAAATAATCAGAAATCCGGCCCTGAAAAACGATGATGACCTTTTTCAAATAATATTCCACTTCGGTGTACTTTAACTTAAACCCAGGTCCGTAGCGTGGTGCTAGCGGATAAAACAATATATTGATATGCATATTTATTTACTTGGTAAGTAATTTGCAAATAAATCTTGTTTTTGTCTTTTCAAGGCTCCAGCACGGAACCTCTAGGTAAGAAAACCCGTTGAATCGCCACTGTCGACTAGCAGTCATCTCGCGCGTCAGGATCTTGTATTTACATACTGCAGTCACTCTTAAATCCAAACCTGGTTAACATTTTAATATATAATACAAAATGTAGTTACAATTAATTGCTTGAAGCTGTGCTCACCCACTCAGGAGATGTAGAGGCAGTACGCATGAATGAGTGTGAGTTTAAATAGTGGTATTTACCTATATCATGATTCGTGCAATGTATTATTGACATGATGTATTATGAATAGTATTTATTAATATTCATACTAATCATGAATATTTAGTATTAATGTTTGCTTTATTGGTTGTTATTATGAAGCCATTCATTTTTTTGCCTTATTATATTCCCCAAAAATGGCTCGGACAGTTTGTTAAAGGCATATCTAGGTCAAATTTCAAGGTCACTGACCTCGAAAACAGTGAAATCAACGTTTTTAGCATTTACCTATCCTAATATTCATGGTAGCGATGTGCAATAACCTTCATATGAAAGCTCAAAGGTAGCCGCCGTGAAAATAACGCCGTCAAAATGACGTACGATGTACCGTTTTCGACGACGTCAAACATATTCCTAATCATTGGCAGCAATTGTAAGAGAGTGACCTAAGTCTAGTCTAGGCCACTCTCTCACAATTGCTGCCAATGATTAGGAATAAGCCGTTTTCCCGGCGGCCGTAGCACTGATGCGCTGGGTTTTCTTAACGATGATTGCGATCGGTTAGTGCTAATCAATATTACCAAACTTCGTCAAATGTTTCTCATTGAAATACCTCCTGAAATTTTTTTTGTGGCATATATAGGTCAAAGGTCAAGACCACAGAGGAGCCAAATATCCGAAATCGACTCTTGCCTATAACTTTCGTAGCAATAAGGCAAACGCTGGTCTTTCGATCTTTCGAATTCTATTCGTTTCCAATGTATCGAACGCCATATTGAAATATATGGCGTCAAAATCACTTAAATTCAAGAAGAAAGGTTGTCAATGGGCTTCCAATATGGGCTTATGTGATTATATGTCTTTCTTTGCCGCAGAGTATCTACCTGATCTTTCTGTGGATAATTCGTCATCATTATAATCATAAGAAATGTTCAATGATCATTGAGAAAGTTGCATTGCACCGTTTCAATGTTTTGAGAACTCTGACCAGTTTCTCTTGCGTTATGAATGCTTCAGGTCCCCAGACGTGCGCCATCGGCCAATTCGTTTGCGCTAGCGGTAGGTGCCTGGCTGCCTCTTGGGTCTGTGACGGCGACAATGACTGCGGCGACGGTAGCGACGAGCGCGGATGTGGTAGGTACTAGAAACATGCACCAGTGCAATGCGCAGTCTCCACCACTAGGGGGGGAGGGGGCGTCCATGTTAGAGCGACAGCGGCCACCCGCCCGGCCCGGCAAAATGGCAGCATTGCTACTATATACGCTGATTATCGCAGGGGTTTTGCCGGGCTCTTCGTAACTCCGTTGGTATGTCATCCAGGCCACCCAGTCCTGAAAGATAATTTACCATGCGTAAAGCTATATGTATAAAGATAGCACAGTGCCAATACCCGAAGTTTGGTAATATTGATTAGCACTAACCGATCGCAATCATCGTTAAGAAAACCCAGCACACCAATGTGTTGCCTGTAGACATCTGGCCATCAGCGCGTGTTAATATACATATGTGGTGGTATTCAGTTGTGTAATAACAAAACATACGTCGGTCTGTAGAGATTTACAATTGTTACATATTAATGAAACTCATGGCGATCCATACAGCGTACCTTGGAGTGGCATTACATTTTTTTAATGGTTGCTTATTAATGAAACATAGGCGACCCATAGAGCGTATCCTGGGTATAACATGCCTTGTTTTTAAATCACATATTGATTTAACCCATGGCGACCCATAAAATCTACCTCTGGTGTAACATGAATTGCTTTTAATTGTTGTATATTAATTACTATATTATATATATATATGATATATTAATATATTAATGAATTCCCCGACGGCGATCCATACAGAATGCGACCTGACCCGGCAGAACATGTGCAATGATGGTCTCTGCCTGAACGCCCACCATTGGTGTAGCGGAGTCCCTAACTGTGTGGATGGTTCAGATGAAGCTGGCTGTCGTGAGTGTTATTCTCAGTAAAGCGCCCATCGTTGTCTAGGCCGTTGGTCTGTAACCATGGTTTCATGGCTGTAGGAATATCATGGGCAAATATCCCAACTACAGAAATGAGCCGGCCGCCCGATAGCTCAGTGGGTTGGAGCGCTCGCATTCAGCACTCTGGTCACCTGAGCACGCAATATTGTGACAAAACTGATGATACTTGTAGATTCATATAGATCAATGCGATAGAAACCGTGCATTTATATGTATGGTTTGCTATGCTGTTGCGATAGATGTCTCTACCCAATGTTGTGACAAAATGGATAATTTTGCGACAAAACTGATAATACTTGTAGATTCATATAGATCAATGCGATAGAAACCGTGCATTTATATGTATGGTTTGCTATGCTGTTGCGATAGATGTCTCTACCCAATGTTGTGACAAAATGGATAATTTTGCGACAAAACTGATAATACTTGTAGATTCATATAGATCAATGCGATAGAAACCGTGCATTTATATGTATGGTTTGCTATGCTGTTGCGATAGATGTCTCTACCCAATGTTGTGACAAAATGGATAATTCTTAATTAAATTTATTTAGATCAATGCCAGAGAATGACAATGTGTAAATATAAGTAAGGCAGATCCACACCATCTTGAAGTACTGCTAAAACCAGTGTTTCATCTTCGACCATGATGTAACTGTGATGCATCAATATGTACAGGTATTGCAGAGGCGGATCCGGACGTTATGGGGGGGGCTGGAATTTCGTAATTACACTGCATAAGTGTAGGCATCCCATTTAATTATGGATGGAGGTGTGGGGGGGGGGGGCTTCTTTATTCTCGGGGCTAAACCTGTCGGTGGGAGGGGGCTTCTGTGGCCTGAACAGGGGTTGGGTGGGGGGGCTTAAGCTGCAGTAGCCCCCCGCTAGCTCTGAAACTCTATTGTGAGGAAATTCCCCCCGTTTTGCGCCTTCTTACGGAGATGGAGTAATTAGCCAACTGTGTGAAAAAAAATGTCCCTGCTATCTGAAATTTGTTGAGCTTCGTTTATTCCACCCCCCCCCCCCCCTCCCACCTGCATCACTTTTGCAAATACTAGATCCGTCCCTGAATCATATATCAAAGTCGTGCACGCATTGCTCCATTCATATATCTGATTTCTCATGTTCATACGATGTTTCGTTTCAGCCTGCTTGTCCTATCAGATTGCCTGCAGCAATGGGACCTGTCTGTCGACCTCCCTGTCTTGCAATGGCGTCAACGACTGCGGTGACTGGAGTGACGAGAGAAACTGCTGTACGTACATCTATCGCCACGTGGTGTCCAAGACACAATGAACCATGTTAACAATGACGTTAAAGTTGCATATCGAGCTTGTTGCTGTTTTGGAATGTCGATTTTGCGTATAAGAACAAAACCTAAGCCCTTAAGGTTTATTGCAAACTATTAACGCCTACCATATCCCGCACCAATTATCTGCCAATGACCAAAACTATCCAACTTCTTGAATTGTTCCTTCCCATTTAGACACCGAAAAAAGAATAAAACGTTTATTTTGAGGCACCCGTTGCAACGGTCAGCTCGATATGCAACTTCAACGTCAAGCGTAATACTCGTAAAAAACGCAAACCATGTAGTAACAGGTCACAAAAACAAACACACACAACTTGCATGTTTAAAAAAACGCATAGAGTTGCCACAAACATTGAATTAACTCAAACATTCAAGCAATTCTACAAACGTATATGATCTTGATATGATATGACCACAAGGAAGCAATGTGACATTGGAATCCCTCCTGAACTAGTTCTTCAGTATATTTCGCGTTTCAGCGTCTGACGTTTGCAATGCAATATTTATGTTTGTGCTCGATGCTTTCATGGACATTTACTTCGTGTATTCCTTATGTAGTTACTGTCAGTCAGTTTGTGATTGTCCAGTGCGCTCTCTCTCTCTTCATATATAATATAAGTTTATATGTTGTTTTAGGATCCACCAATCACGATAATAATGCTACATGTATCAGTAGTTATTGCTGAACAAGTAAACGTGTCAATATATTAAAAATTTAATTATTAAAAATGCCAAATATATTTACAACACGTAGGCCTATGCCATCTTATTATCATTGCTTGTATTATAACAGATATTCTATGACCATATCATATTTGCTGACGTGTTTTTCGTGTCCCTTGTAGCGTGCAGCCCTAATGAATACAGATGTGCGAATGTTCCTGTGTGCCGTAACAACGACACGTGGTGCAATGGCGTCAGTGATTGCCCGGACGGTAGCGATGAAATGCCAGGATGTGGTATGCCGTTTACGCGCTGACTAGTCAACTGTCCTTCAGTTCTCTTATTTGTTTTACATTTTATTGTATATTATTTTTTATTTTTGTCATTCCATTTTATTAAATTTTAAATTTTAAACTTTAAATGCCATTCTTGGATAATGCTTTAAGGTGCTAATTTTTTGCGATATAATTAATTGCAATATATATATATATAGGCATATATATTATATATATTAGTCAAAAACGGGAAGGAGTTCAACCAAACATTAATCATTTTTACTCGAGGCATGTCTAAGTTTCGACAAGCGAGTTGTGTTTTTGGTTAAGTGTCAGTAGTATCTTTTTATGTCTTAATGTTAATGTTTTATTGTTTTGTCTTAAGTGTATGCCCTATATATATATATATCAATACTTTCAATATATCAATACTTTCGATGATGTCAATCTGTATTTTTGATATGGTAACGACTTGTAAGTTACACGTATTATCAGTTGTATTTTATATGTATATGTATCAATATATTAGAAATAGAAAAAACAATATACATATGGATCAATTTTGAATTACGTATTATACTGTCATGTAAATGTCACGTCATGTCCTCAAACATATATTTCATATGCGTATTTCACAGTTACAAGACCTAACATCAAAAATATATTTTAAATACGAGTTTCCCTGTTATTAACTGCAGGAATATATTTCGAATACGCAGTTTTTTATGTTATTAACCCAGAGCAACACACTTTAAATGTGTATGTCACCGTTATTAACCTCATATAATTCGTGCCCAGTTAGCTTACGATGAACTTATTAATAATTAATATTCTGTTTGCAGAGGATACTTGTTTAACCGGTCAAGTTTCGTGCGACGGTCACTGCCTGCCAGAGATGTATGTCTGTGATGGCAGACCTCAGTGCACGGACTTCAGCGACGAAAGTGGCTGTGGTGAGTTGTAACGGGCTGCCTGAAGCCATATTGATGCATACATAAAAAGCTGTGTGTGGAATAGTGCCTACCGGTCCCAGCCTCTCACAGCTAGCGACGGTGGTAATCATTTAATTACCATTTAATTACAAGAGAGGGGAGGGGGATGGGCTATGACGTTTAGCCCGACCTCTGGTTTTTTCCGTTGATTGGAAACACGATGTCCTTTTTTTCTGGTAGGAGAGTAAGACTTCAGATTTTACTTTACCAGGTATATTTTTGTAAATGTGCTCGGAGTGTTGGAGGCAAATTCCAAGGCGAGTGTTGTGTGCGACTCTGACCCCCCTCTCCCACCAATGCACCCACCCATCGATATCAAATGGGCTGTCCCTTGTAGCCGTTCCGTTAGTAACTGAAAGTTTTGATGCCAAGTTATGTCGTAGTTCAAAAGTTACTGTATTTATTAAACATTGTAACCATTGAATGTTACAGTTCAGTGAAGAACACAATAAACATATGTTGATTATATAACATGCATGATAAATGAATAACATGTCCAAATGCGGGAATGGTTTAGTATGTCTAATCCAATTACACAACATATGATATAGACGGTCATGTATGCCTTAACGTGAGGCATACAACTGTGACATTTATATAGTATGTGATGACAAATGTTTCCTCTGCATGCATGTATATACATACAACGATGATTAAATGCGATGCAAACCGTGGCAATAATTGAACCTATTGATCTATCCGTGCCTTGTGTGTCTTTCAGATTGTTTCTACAATGAATTCTCTTGCGGGAATGGACTTTGCAAGTCGATCGCGACGTGGTGTGACGGAGTCTACGACTGTTCAGACTTCTCGGATGAACCCGAGGATTGTTGTGGAAGTAAGCAAGTCTATCTTTGGTTCCCGAAGCCGGACGCAATAGACCGATCCAGGCTGTCAATCATTCACTAACGTCACTAACGCAAACAGGTCTTCCACGTGCGTTAGGTCGGACAAACAAAGCAGCATGTCACTTTCTTGTCACTTTTAGAGATGAGTACTTCTCTCTTGTACCTACCATCAGCTATGATTGTCAATTTCATACTCACGATTAAAGAAAGCGTGGTCGGTTCTTAGTGTCGGAGCCTGAATCGGTCTCTTGGGGTTGCCTCATAATGAGGTATGCGATCTTTTCTCTGTTTAGTTTTATGCAAGTTTCGAAGGATTGTGCGACAATGGTACGCGACGGAGACTGGATAGCGCCGTACGCGATCACCATTATAGTGAATATTCCTAATATCTCCGTATAAAGATGGCGACTCAATGTGCGTATCATGTGTAATATAACTTCATGTTACTGGGGCTGGGTGTATGAGTGTGATGGAATAGGATCATGGTTCTAAACACGGCCTTAGGGATCTAACCTGGGGCCTATTTCATCCTGATCATTTATCATCTCCAGTTCCCATTTAGCATTCGTCTTATATTATATGGCTATTTGCAGTGATTCTAGAGATTATCTTAGATAGCTAGTGCAAAGATTCTAGAGATTATCTTAGATAGCTAGTGCAAAGATTCTAGAGATTATCGTATATGGCTCTTGCCGCGATTATAATGATTATATGGTTATTGCAGCGATTCTAATGATTATATTACATGGTTATTTCATGTATGCTATTGATTACGTTTTGTTTCTATTGCAGCGATTATGGTGATTATTGTTATGTTTCTATTGCAGCGATTCTGGTGATTCACGTTACATCGTCTGTTTCAGCGTGTCCGGATGGTTACCTTCAGTGTCTGGACAACCACGAGTGTATCGCAGTCTCTTCATGGTGTTTCGGCTTCACCACCTGCAGCAACGTGTCGACCGAAGTCAACTGCAGTGAGTTTTATTTTACATGTCCTCCTCCGCTTATTACATGTTTATTCTCAAGTCTCATTTGTCCCCAAAATGTTGACTGATATATTATTGGCCTCGCCAGTGGAAATTTAATGTTGCACCATGAATGTGAAATGGTGTGTGGGTATACTTCTAGGGATCAAATGCAAAACCTATCCACAGATGGGTCAGAAACGGATGTTCAGGTCTTCTACGCAGCTCACTATGTGTCAGACCAGCATTCATCGTATATAACCATATATTCATACCCTTAAGCGCTATAGATTACAAATTTAATGTGTTTGCACAACTAAATAGTATGATCTTGTAAACTATGAATGTACACACGTCTTAGAAAGGGTAATTAACGTACACGTTATCACAAATGGAAAATGGACAACATGTGAGTAACGCCCCTTAACTTACCTTTTAAACTGACATGGCATTAATCAACTCCGTCTTGCGCTTTCAGCTGGAGTTGAACTTCCAGAGGGTGAGTAACAACTGACAATGGGTCTTTTCTTTTGCAAACTTCTTTCATTTAGCTTTATCATTATTCTGTTATATGCTGTTATATACAGTAACTGGGCAGTATGCCTGCAATATAATCCGGCAACATTGAAGTTTAAAATGATAATCAATATTTATCAGTGCAACCTTGAAATAGCTGTCTCAGTAAACTCTGTCAATTAAGCGTTATACAATTATTGGTATAGGGTGCAGTCCACTTAACGCAATCCACGTCTCATCCAATATATGATTGTTAATTGTTTCCATACATTGGTGATCAATACACTATCGGCCGCTCCTCTTCCGCCCGTCAATAGTATTTAAAGACGTGCAAAGGCAAAAGGTACACAAGATCAGAAGATCAAATGACACGAGGAGTAATTTATGACGACAAAAACTTCTCGAAGCATAATAGTATGGCTATATATGATGACAGATTGGACTTTGGTTTCGGTTTCGCTTTTCAGTAAGTTGCGGACGTCCCCAGATCCAGCCGTTTCGGTCTAAGGTGGCGCCATCTCTGTTCATCTTTGGAGGTGATGAGGCTCGGCCCCACTCGTGGCCCTGGCAGGTCAGCCTCCGCTACTCTGGTAACAGCTGGAATCACATCTGCGGCGGTTCCATCCTCAGCAACAAGTGGATCATCACAGCCGCTCATTGCGTGTACGTTTACTACAGGAAGACTCTAGTTGTCTGGTGCCACATGTATTTAGGGACCGACCACTTAATTTTGAGGGGGTGGAGGGGCGGTTTACCCCCCTGGCTCCGTGGTTTATGCCAAATGGTCCACTTTACAAACATTTCGTTAGCTTGAAGCACTTTCATTAGCAGCTTCCTCCAGGCATCAAAATCGACTTGTTACGACAGATCTGGCATTACGTAAAACCTGAACATACATACATACGTGCCCGTATTTCCATGGCAACTGCTTCACGACGATGTATCTTTTCTTTTGCTCCATTTCTAGCGACAGCTATTATTCTCCGACTTCATACAAGGTGATGCTAGGCAACCATAGACAATACGAAACTGAGCCCTCGGAGCAGTACCTGAATGTGATTCGCATCATACCTCACCCCCAGTGGTCGTCCCGCTTATCGCAAAATGACCTGGCACTGATTGAGGTGGCTCAAGATATTGTCTTCACCCGCGAGGTTCAGCCGGTTTGTCTGGCCGGAGTTGACTTCCCAGAAGACTACCCATGTACCGTGACTGGCTGGGGAGACACGCGAGGTAACCATTGCAAAATCCATCGCCTAATTAGTCCTATTGACTGTGGTTTTTGACTGAATTAATTTAAAAGTGCAAAAAAAAAATTTAAAAGGGTGTTGTCAACGGGCTGTGAACAAATATGTCTACAAAGTTACTTACAAACAGGATCGACCGACATGTGTCGAAAATCTGATATTTTCGTCATAACTAAAATGCGACAGGTACACGTTGGTACAAATGGTGATAACGTTTATGTTTGGCATGTAGTCTTGAACTTTTGTGACTGGTATTGACATGATACACATTGGGATCGGACGAAGGCGTTCAGTTGTATAAAGACTGCCTTTAAATGTTGCCAAAAATGACTTTACACAGTGGTTAAAGCGCAACGCAGCATAACAATAATTCATTGCATTTCAAGGCTCCGGCGATCGCACCGTGCTGAACCAGGCGGACGCACCTATCGTTGGGCACGACACGTGCGCGTACTGGCATCGCGAGGAACGTAACGCGATCACAGAGGACATGGTCTGCGCCGGTTTCGAGGCGGGCACCGAGGGCGCCTGTTACGTAAGTCATGCAGACGCTTTTCTACGCCATTTGCAAAATGTATTTCCAGCCTCCGAAGGGAGTCCTCGTGGTCTGGAACACTCGATTGCAGATAAACAGATCCCTAGTATCAACGCGGTCAGGACGGTCTTATCTGGTTACATATGTCGTCCAAGTCAGTTATTGTTTCCGGAGGTGCGTTTGCTTATTATATGTGCACACAACGAACCGGCCTTCAAACAACAGTCGTTTCCACGAATTGGCGCATTATGGTCCCAAAGGTTGTGGCTGCACACTGCTGACGGTTCATATGAACTATTAGATTATTTATTTCGGGGGCTATGCGCGATTTCGGCCATAAATATCGAGTAAAGCTGTTACAGTAGTAAAAAGAACGGTTTGTTCCATAATGAGCCAATTTGGCTCACTCTTTTGTCAGTACAGATTACGCCCGGTGAAATTCTTAGTTTCGGGCATGTGACAATAACGTAGCGGCAATGGCATGCGGCAATAACATAGCAGCAGTAACATGCGGCAATAAAGTAGCGGCAGTAACATGCGGCAATAACGTAACGGCTATAACGTAGCGGCAGTAACATGCGGCAATAACGTAGCAGCAATAACATGCGGCCAAAACGTAGCGGCAATAACGTAGCGGCTATAAGGTAGCGGCAGTAACATGCGGCAATAACGTAGCAGCAATAACATGCGGCAATAACGTAGCGGCAATAAAGTAGCGGCAATAACATGCGGCAAGAACGTAGCGGCAATAGCGTAGCTGCGTTATTGTAATAATTACATAGCTTAAAATGAGTCTTACATAATTTTTTTAATCGCCTTGTTGATTTTAAACTACTGAAGACGAGATATCCTCAAGATATCACCCACACTTCAGTGTGAACAATTTTGATAATTGTATTAATGTTAGCATAAAGTAGATAGTAGGCTGCCATGTACGCTGCGGTATTAAAGGGCGCTAGCATATATCATATAAACCCACTTCGTTGTCATGGCCTAATTTAGCCTTCATAGTCATGTGCACAAAAGCGCCCTAACACACAAAAATGGATAATTTTCTTGGCCTAACTGACTGACTCTTTGTGACATAAAAGCGGACTAAGATAAAGACACCAAATGTTCTTGCATTTCTTCCTCGTCTCAGGGTGACTCTGGTGGCCCACTGGTTTGCCCGGTCAACGGTGTCTACCGCCTGCAAGGCATAGTCAGCTGGGGAAAGCCCGGATGTCAATTCCGAGAGGCCCCCAGTGTCTACACTCGTGTAACCAGTTACCTGGACTGGATAGCATCTTACACCGGGGGTAAGTCATCGTCAGTGTGGCCTTGTAGGTCTTTATCTACTTAGAAATTAGAAAGTACTCAATTTGGTATCACATTGTGAAGTTATTGTAAAACTTGTACAAATATAAGGATCTGAATGAGTTCTAATCCATATGGGTCCGTAATTGTAAATGACAAATTCTGTTTTGTATTAAAATAAAAAATTTAAAAAATCAGTGTGGCCTTGGCGCGTATGGTAGCTAACACGTATGTCTGTCCAAAGTGGAAACATTTCGTTTCGACTGGGTACAGTTTAAACCTATTTTATATAATGAATGACTTTTGGTGGCGACTAAAATCTTGACGCCCAACAACAGTAACGAATTGGTGCTAAAACATTTGAGATTTTGATTGAACTATAAATATATAGTTCGATCAAAATTTCAAATGTTATATATATGATATATGATATTTCTGGGGCGCATTTAATCAAGTGCAACAATCCCATTCACAATTGTTATACAGATTGTATTCTTTTCTATTTGAACTTCCAGTGCAACCTGTGGTCTGAAGCGACCAGTTACAACACATCCCGGTGACTTCGGCATCAGGCTTTAGTTAAACCCATGCCTTAGTGGGTTATCATGACGACACAACTGACACCTTATATATCAAGGACGATATGTTATAAGTTTCGAACTGTGTTTTTAAGAAGTACTTCTATTCACCAATTATGGGTGTATATAGGCAGTCTGGCTGCGGGTTTTATTCCTCACCTTATATCCATCTTATTTCATTCGTTTACCTTGGCAGAATAGTGTCTCACGCAGCGTAACACTTGATATGCAGGGGTGCTATGTTTTTTGGGTGGAGGCCAAAACTAATTTTGGGGTTCGATTAGGGCTAAAAAAAATGTTGTGGCAGTGGAAAGGTCCGAATTATTGCGGTTTCTTTGTGATTGCTTGCTTTTATTTTGTCATCTGCAAAGTTTAATTGTACGATGGCATGAGTTGTCGATCACTAATGCCAGGGACAATGTTAATATCGATGGTCATCTTATTATCATTATGATGATGACAACGATAATGCTAGTGATATTGTTGCTATCGATGGTCCTCTTATTATCATTATGATGATGACAACGATAATGCTAGTGATATTGTTGCTATCGATGGTCCTCTTATTATCATTATGATGATGACAACGATAATGCTAGTGATATTGTTGCTATCGATGGTCCTTATAATTATTATCATTATGATGATGACAACGATAATGCTAGTGATATTGTTGCTATCGATGGTCCTTTTATGACCATTATGATGATGACAACGATAATGCTAGTGATATTGTTGCTATCGATGGTCCTCTTATTATCATTATGATGATGACAACGATAATGCTAGTGATATTGTTGCTATCGATGGTCCTCTTATTATCATTATGATGATGACAACGATAATGCTAGTGATATTGTTGCTATAGATGGTCCTCTTATTATCATTATGATGATGACAACGATAATGCTAGTGATATTGTTGCTATCGATGGTCCTCTTAATTATTATCATTATGATGATGACAACGATAATGCTAGTGATATTGTTGCTATCGATGGTCCTTTTATGACCATTATGATGATGACAACGATAATGCTAGTGATATTGTTGCTATCGATGGTCCTCTTAATTATTATCATTATGATGATGACAACGATAATGCTAGTGATATTGTTGCTATCGATGGTCCTTTTATTATCATTATGATGATGACAACGATAATGCTAGTGATATTGTTGCTATCGATGGTCCTCTTATTATCATTATGATGATGACAACGATAATGCTAGTGATACTGTTGCTATCGATATTGCTCTTATTATCATTATGATGATGACAACGATAATGCAGGTGATATTGTTGCTATCGATGGTCCTCTTATTATCATTATGATGATGAAAACGATAATGCTAGTGATATTGTTGCTATCGATGGTCCTCTTATTATCATTATGATGATGACAACGATAATGCTAGTGATATTGTTGCTATCGATGGTCCTCTTATTATCATTATGATGATGACAACGATAATGCTAGTGATATTGTTGCTATCGATGGTCCTCTTATTATCATTATGATGATGACAACGATAATGCAGGTGATATTGTTGCTATCGATGGTCCTCTTATTATCATTATGATGATGACAACGATAATGCTAGTGATATTGTTGCTATCGATGGTCCTCTTATTATCATTATGATGATGACAACGATAATGCTAGTGATATTGTTGCTATCGATGGTCCTCTTATTATCATTATGATGATGACAACGATAATGCTAGTGATATTGTTGCTATCGATGATCCTCTTATTATCATTATGATGATGACAACGATAATGCTAGTGATATTGTTGCTATCGATGGTCCTCTTATTATCATTATGATGATGACAACGATAATGCTAGTGATATTGTTGCTATCGATGGTCCTCTTATTATCATTATGATGATGACAACGATAATGCTAGTGATATTGTTGCTATCGATGATCCTCTTATTATCATTATGATGATGACAACGATAATGCTAGTGATATTGTTGCTATCGATGGTCCTCTTATTATCATTATGATGATGACAACGATAATGCTAGTGATACTGTTGCTATCGATGGTCCTCTTATTATCATTATGATGATGACAACGATAATGCAGGTGATATTGTTGCTATCGATGGTCCTCTTATTATCATTATGATGATGACAACGATAATGCAGGTGATATTGTTGCTATCGATGGTCCTCTTATTATCATTATGATGATGACAACGATAATGCAGGTGATATTGTTGCTATCGATGGTCCTCTTATTATCATTATGATGATGACAACGATAATGCAGGTGATATTGTTGCTATCGATGGTCCTCTTATTATCATTATGATGATGACAACGATAATGCAGGTGATATTGTTGCTATCGATGGTCCTCTTATTATCATTATGATGATGACAACGATAATGCAGGTGATATTGTTGCTATCGATGGTCCTCTTATTATCATTATGATGATGACAACGATAATGCAGGTGATATTGTTGCTATCGATGGTCCTCTTATTATCATTATGATGATGACAACGATAATGCAGGTGATATTGTTGCTATCGATGGTCCTCTTATTATCATTATGATGATGACAACGATAATGCTAGTGATATTGTTGCTATAGATGGTCCTCTTATTATCATTATGATGATGACAACGATGATGCTAGTGATATTGTTGCTATCGATGGTCCTCTTAATTATTATCATTATGATGATGACAACGATAATGCAGGTGATATTGTTGCTATCGATGGTCCTCTTATTATCATTATGATGATGACAACGATAATGCTAGTGATATTGTTGCTATAGATGGTCCTCTTATTATCATTATGATGATGACAACGATGATGCTAGTGATATTGTTGCTATAGATGGTCCTCTTATTATCATTATGATGATGACAACGATAATGCAGGTGATATTGTTGCTATCGATGGTCCTCTTATTATCATTATGATGATGACAACGATAATGCAGGTGATATTGTTGCTATCGATGGTCCTCTTATTATCATTATGATGATGACAACGATAATGCTAGTGATATTGTTGCTATCGATGGTCCTCTTATTATCATTATGATGATGACAACGATAATGCAGGTGATATTGTTGCTATAGATGGTCCTCTTATTATCATTATGATGATGACAACGATAATGCTAGTGATATTGTTGCTATCGATGGTCCTCTTATTATCATTATGATGATGACAACGATAATGCAGGTGATATTGTTGCTATCGATGGTCCTCTTATTATCATTATGATGATGACAACGATAATGCAGGTGATATTGTTGCTATCGATGGTCCTCTTATTATCATTATGATGATGACAACGATAATGCAGGTGATATTGTTGCTATCGATGGTCCTCTTATTATCATTATGATGATGACAACGATAATGCAGGTGATATTGTTGCTATCGATGGTCCTCTTATTATCATTATGATGATGACAACGATAATGCTAGTGATATTGTTGCTATAGATGGTCCTCTTATTATCATTATGATGATGACAACGATGATGCTAGTGATATTGTTGCTATCGATGGTCCTCTTAATTATTATCATTATGATGATGACAACGATAATGCAGGTGATATTGTTGCTATCGATGGTCCTCTTATTATCATTATGATGATGACAACGATAATGCAGGTGATATTGTTGCTATCGATGGTCCTCTTATTATCATTATGATGATGACAACGATAATGCAGGTGATATTGTTGCTATCGATGGTCCTCTTATTATCATTATGATGATGACAACGATAATGCAGGTGATATTGTTGCTATCGATGGTCCTCTTATTATCATTATGATGATGACAACGATAATGCAGGTGATATTGTTGCTATCGATGGTCCTCTTATTATCATTATGATGATGACAACGATAATGCTAGTGATACTGTTGCTATCGATGGTCCTCTTATTATCATTATGATGATGACAACGATAATGCTAGTGATACTGTTGCTATCGATGGTCCTCTTATTATCATTATGATGATGACAACGATAATGCTAGTGATATTGTTGCTATCGATGGTCCTCTTATTATCATTATGATGATGACAACGATAATGCTAGTGATATTGTTGCTATCGATGGTCCTCTTATTATCATTATGATGATGACAACGATAATGCTAGTGATATTGTTGCTATCGATGGTCCTCTTATTATCATTATGATGATGACAACGATAATGCTAGTGATATTGTTGCTATCGATGGTCCTCTTATTATCATTATGATGATGACAACGATAATGCTAGTGATATTGTTGCTATCGATGGTTTTCTTATTATCATTATGACGATGACAACGATAATGCCAGTGATACTGTTAATATCGATGGTGCTATTGTTAAACTGTGAGCTCTTCCATGAACTTTCGACATGACGTCTTTATTGTCTATGAATCAACCAGTATAGCCAAGTACAAGCTGCAGGACATGACATTCCCATGACATTAGTCGTCCATTTTACAACGATCCTTGTATCAGTATAACTCACTTATTACTCGATAGCCGTATCCAGGACTTATATATTCGGTAATGACGTATGAGAAGTAGGGTGCAACATGTTTATTGCATCCTGCAGTGCATTTGTATTATTCCAGAGAGGTCAGATATGTGTGTTATTTTTTCTGGGTGTCATTTCACAAGACAAAATTAAGGAATGAATGGCCGGCCCGAAGCGAAATGAAGAATGTGGAATTTATCATAAATGTATGGTAAAGATGTTTTTGAATAATATTGACGGAAAATGAATTGCGGGTTTCCGTTGCTCGTAAAATTACGAACGGTCGTTAAATTAGCTTGTTAGAGATAGTGTTTCCAGCTCGTAACGTAGTGAAACACCCAACACTCATGGCGTGAGCTTTATTGTCCTTCGCAATGATCAGGCAGATCAATACTGTTACTCGCGTGTCTAAGTTTTGATAAAAATGGACCTGCACGGGCGGATACCCCGGTCAAGCAGGTTTAAACCTCCTTTAACGTTACGAGAGACAAGTGGGGGATCCAACCCCCCATACCCAGCACCCGGTTGCAAGCCACCCCCTCCTCTCTAAGAGTAAAGAGTAAATATTGCATGCCGGAAAACGCACCGTTGATGGTGTACGTGGCACAAATCGACCAGGACTTAATCGGAACGAGTGTTTAATATGTTCTCTTGTGTTTAGTACGAACACGTCTTTTCGTTGCATATGGGAATGATTTTATTTAGCAGATATTTCTATGCGTTGGGCTATTTCCAAATCCACATAATTATAGCCAATGTTTATACCTGATGGATTATGAACATTCTGAATATGGTTGCTATTATTGCATTAAAACATGACGTTATCTTGTTGTCAAGAGTGTTTGTAAGCATAGAAATACGCCAATATGTTCCAATTCTGTGATCGATGTATAAAGCATTTAAAGCAATATACTTACATGCGCCATCTTAGATTTTTTACATTTTAGAATCAACACTAAAAGTATCTCAAAACTTATGATGCATATGTTTTATATCTCTTTGAGTCTGTAAAACAAACATTTCAACATAAAACTGCGCTGTCTATTTTTATCGCGCGCGGACGTGATAGCGAGCCGCGGTCGACATCACACACAAAATACCGAACGGCGAACAGGCGCGCAGGGATATAAAGCCGGCCACCAACTTCTGCTCCGGTGACCAGATTGCTTCTCTCTGGATAGCCCACAGGCTTTCAGGATTTAAATTCAAGACAGAATCTACTTATTTCACATGAAGAAGAGGTTGGTAATACAAGAAATTACGGAATATATTGCTTTAATAAATTAATGACTACATCGTTTGCGTCATTTACAAAATATAAAATTCTTCGGGGGGCAGGTTATCAAAGGGACGTCGACTGTCGTGGACTGAAACCAACTGTGAACAAATGTACAAATCCTGAATACAGAAAATATAATTACACGTTGATATGAAAAGACCAATCTTATATAACTTTAAGCTTCTCATACAGCAATAATTTCAATTATATTATGAATTTCGTAATATTTTGGAAAAACGTTCTGGATACAAATTCATTGTGCGACGGGAAAAAGTGTGTCATCACATGTTAATAAACTGCAGTAATGTGCAAATGTTTATGACATAATACGCAAGAGAGCGGCACTTTTCCACGTGAGATTACCTAATTTGACCAAGAAAGTTTAGCAGCATGTCCAATAATTTATTGCACATAATATATGTATATATATTTTTCCCTTCAAGAAAGGCGGTGGGATGTTAAGAACCGTTGAAGACCCCACCCGGTCATTTTCAACGCCCCCCCCCCCTCCCCCAAGTTTTCAGTGACCCCCCCCCCACCCCTTTTTTGACATTTCTATATCCGCCCTGACTTTTATCGTTATTTCTGCATTTGTAGCATTTCTTTCTGGCCCAAGGCCCGAAATCCCATGCCCTCACGCCACCTGATAAATAGAGAATGTCTCTACAAGACCAAACTAATCCCAGTTGAAAAATATTTCTTATTTGTTACGAATCGACAGCCGCAGTTATTTCCAGTCAGGAGCAATAAGTGAGCTTCTCAAATACAAGTCACAAGCACAATGGATGATGAAGTGGAAGCTTGACGCCCGAAGAAATGATCTCGCAAAATTGCTAAACTATATTTGCCCTCCCATTTGGCATCAAAGGTTGCGGTCAACATGACGTTATGTACTTAGCAATCCAACAAAAACAGAAACACATTTTTGCTTAAAACAAACGCAGATAACAAAATCTATTTTTAGAATTTAAATTAAGATCACATGTAATTTCTGATGCAAAATACATACAGATATTTCCTTCAGTAATCACACTATAAATGATTTTCTTCTCGCAAATCCCTAAATAACTCATTTTGCAAACACCATCGCAGCATATGTTTTTATTTGTGTACATTGACACACACTCCATGTAAAGTAGCCTTCGTGCCTTGATTTTTTCAATCCGTAGATGAACTAAACTGACTTGCGGCTGCATGGTCCGATGGTTTCGCCCATGTTAGGGCGCACCGGGGGAGGGGGGCGAACCGGTGTTTAAGCATAGCTCAAGTATGATATTGGGGGGGGGGGGAGCAGGGGAGAGGATGGGTAGGAGGGAGGTGAGAGGTATCGGTGAGCGCCGTCGCACACATGACCTTGTTGGGCGTCCGGCTGCCTCGAGGGGTTCCAAAAGACCCGGATGAGGAATGAGAGAACGGCATGGAGAGTGACGCTCGGCCGATAGGCGGCGTGTGATTTCAGACAGACGCGACGTCACTTCCGGGTACAGCGGGCCGGCGAGGCACGTGGAGTGGAGCCGAAGCCACGCCAAGGGTGAAGGCGGGCGATAGGCCGGCCGGCCTGCACCGTCTGTCTGCATGCCGCATGGGACCAGGCGGGGACCACATACAGCCAGGGACAGGGGGGCCCGTCAAGCGCGGTAAATGTGCAATACTGGGGGTTGAAGCGGGGGGCCTGTCACTCAGTTCCAGCCTGTGGTTGTTCCCCATTATCATCGTCTGGCATTTCGGCAGATGTCGACTACCTGACAATACAGGGACGTTACAGTTCTTATGAGAAGGAACAATATTCCCTGTTTCGGCTTTTTCAGGGGCTTCGAGACTCGCGGTCCCGCAGTGTGGTAACTGCTCAATTATCGCTCACCGTCCATGTGGTCTACACTTCAACGGATTCTTCTCGTTGTAGTTCAGGATACAACTGGACCTTCTGTCATAACTTGACGAACTGTTATGTGACCTTCTTCATGGCAGAACCGGCTTACCATCCTCGTCGCCAATATAATCTTATTGAAGAACTAACTCAACACACAAAGTGCAATGCATGGTTGTGTTCTTTTTCTTAAGGTCTCTCACATGTAACTCATAAACACTACAGATACCATAACGCTACTAAAGCAACTATAAGTAGAATACAGAAAGGAATGTAGCATATAAAAAAAGTAGTTGTAACCTATGTAGCATCAACGTGCTATACCACTTGCTTGCATTATATTTCTCTTTCTGAATAAAGTTTACTAAAACTACAATAATACATTTCGTGGGTTCTACATTTTGATGGAAGATGGATCGCTATTGCTATTTATTGCTTCAGGAGGCGAGAGTAAGCTAACTTCTATAATGACTCATCTTGACGCTACGAGGAAGAGGTGACGCAGCGCACATTCTTTTTTAAGTATGAACGTACTGTTACATGGGCATTCTCCTTCACTAGTCACGACATCACTAACTTTGTAATCGGCCTGCCACTTGTCATGCCCTCCCAGATTCATTTCAGGTGTGTACTCCGGGTAAAACCTATATTTTTATGAGCAACAATTTTATTGTACTAGTTACGTTACCATGTATTGAGAGCTGAGTGCATCCGACCGAACCAAGCGTGTCGACCTGATAACATGTAGGACCCGTCGCTGGCAATAAAACGCTTCTCACAGTGTTATAAATTGTAATGAAAGTTCTTTAAATTGACGTAAGCACAAATTGGCCGCTCAACAGCTTCCAGGTGACAACAGCTTGGCCGAATAAACCAAAACAGAACGTTAGTATACCTAACGCGGTTTCGCAATGCGTGGAGCCGGTTCACATTACCACAGATACACATGAAATGTCTTTGTCATTGTCATCGTTCTCAGAACGTGGTAAAGCAAAGCATTACCAAAGATACACAAGAAATGTCTATGTCATTGTTATTGTTCTCAGAACTTGGTGAAGCAAAACTTTACCAAAGATACACATGAATTGTCTATGTCATTGTCATCGTTCTCAGAACGTGGTAAAGCAAACATTACCAAAGATACACTAGAAATGTCTTTGTCTCTGTAAAGCAAATTACGCCTGGCACGTGGGGCGAGATCGCGTCAATGCGAGAATGCGCGAAGGTAGAGCGCGATATTGTGCGAGGTGAGAATGCGCGAGGCGAGATCGCGAGAATGCGCGAGGTGTGTGTCTTTCAGCCTTGTGTAAATGAGTCACGTGTCAAGCTGCACCTAGCTCAGCCCTCGCCTCGCACGTGTATCGCGCATGGGTAATCACAGCGATAATAAACCACCCATACGGTTACGTCATCAAGCTAAAAAGAAAAACAATAAGTAGCTGAGGTACGCCAGATATCGTTTCTTCGGTGACACACTAGTTGCCATTTCTTACTCCTTTCAAGGTGGGTGTGCAGACCAATTTCACTTTTGATCTCCAGAGTACGAGAATTCGCTACATTCCGTTGTTCCTGTGGTACATTGTTTGACATTCTTCACTTCTTTCAAGGTAGGTATGACGACCTATATCAGCTTTACTGCAGTCCCGTGTTATACTAATGGTACCATATGGTACGGTGCCCAATAGTTCAGTGGGTAGAGCGCTGACATTCAGCGCTCTCGCCACCTGGGAGTCTGCCTGCCAGCATGCGGATCTGTGCTTCCGGCTCCGTTGTGGCCATGTCTAGGTGATCGCATAGTAAAGATCCCATGTCCATCTTCGTCAAATGTGGTTATACCTCGAGGAAATGGCTCCGCTCTTCCCTTCTTTCACCCATTAACGCGACGACGCCCTATGTCTAAACTGTTGAGAGGTTTACATACATGGTTCATGAGCCTAACAACAACAATATATCGAGTTGTTTTGCGATTTTTGAATGACGATTTTGCGCACAAGAACACACACCTAAATTCATAAGAAACTGTAAACATCTACCATACCCCGCACCAATTATCTGCCAATGACCCCAAAAAATCTTCTTAAATTTTCCCTCCACAAGAGTCAAAACTTGTGCCGGTGGCGAAACGTCATAAACGTGTGCACAACCAAAAACGCCTCGACCGCGTCGAGCGCCCTAGCGCGCCAAGCGGCGGTAATCGTTATGTTTTGTATAAGCTTCATTTCTTTATCGAGATTTGCAACAACGTACAAAATTGAATACGTTCTTGAGTGACGTTCTAAGAGTAGTATGTGCTTGTCGATCGTGACCAATCGCCCTTGAAAACATGAAAAGGTCGGCAAATATCGCATGGTGTCGATGCTGTCGATGGTGTCGATGATGTCGATGGTGTCAATAATGTCGATGGTGTCGATGGTGTCGATGATGTCGATGGTGTAGATGGTGTCGATGATGTCGATGGTGTAGATGGTGTTGATGGTGTCAATGATGTCGATGGTGTCGATGGTGTCGATGGTGTCGATGATGTCGATGGTGTCGATGGTGTCGATGCTGTCGATGGTGTAGATGGTGTCGATGGTGTCGATGGTGTCGATGGTGTCGATGGTGTCGATGGTGTCGATGGTGTCGATGGTGTCGATGATGTCGATGATGTCGATGGTGTCGATGGTGTCGATGATGTCGATGGTGTAGATGGTGTCGATGGTGTCAATGATGTCGATGGTGTCGATGGTGTCGATGGTGTCGATGGTGTCGGTGGTGTAGATGGTGTCGATGGTGTAGATGGTGTAGATGGTGTCGATGGTGTCGATGATGTTGATGGTGTCGATGGTGTAGATGGTGTCGGTGGTGTCGATGGTGTCGGTGGTGTAGATGGTGTCGGTGGTGTAGATGGTGTCGATGATGTTGATGGTGTCGATGGTGTAGATGGTGTCGGTGGTGTAGATGGTGTCGGTGGTGTAGATGGTGTCGATGGTGTTGATGGTGTCGATGGTGTCGATGATGTTGATGATGTCGATGCTGTCGATGGTGTCGATGGTGTAGATGGTGTCGGTGGTGTAGATGGTGTCGATGATGTTGATGGTGTCGATGGTGTAGATGGTGTCGGTGGTGTAGATGGTGTCGGTGGTGTAGATGGTGTCGATGGTGTTGATGGTGTCGATGGTGTCGATGATGTTGATGATGTCGATGCTGTCGATGGTGTCGATGGTGTAGATGGTGTCAGTGGTGTAGATGGTGTCGATGGTGTCGATGGTGTCTATGATGTCGATGCTGTCGATGGTGTCGATGGTGTAGATGGTGTCGGTGGTGTAGATGGTGTCGGTGGTGTAGATGGTGTCGATGGTGTTGATGGTGTCGATGGTGTCGATGATGTTGATGGTGTCGATGGTGTAGATGGTGTCGGTGGTGTAGATGGTGTCGATGATGTCGATGGTGTCGATGGTGTCAATGATGTCGATGGTGTAGATGGTGTCGATGGTGTCGATGGTGTCGATGGTGTCGATGGTGTTTAAGATGTCGATGGTGTCGATGGTGTCGATGGTGTCGATGGTGTCTAAGATGTCGATGGTGTCGATGGTGTCTAAGATGTTGATGGTGTCGATGATGTCGATGGTGTCGATGATGTTGATGGTGTCAATGATGTCGGTGGTGTCGATGGTGTCGATGGTGTAGATGGTGTCGATAGTGTCGATGGTGTAGATGGTGTCGGTGGTGTCGATGGTGTCGGTGGTGTAGATGGTGTCGATGGTGTCGATGATGTCGATGGTGTCGATGGTGTCGATGATGTCGATGGTGTCGATGATGTCGATGGTGTCGATGGTGTCGATGGTGTCGATGGTGTCGATGATGTAGATGATGTCGATGGTGTCGATGATGTCGATGATGTCGATGGTGTCGATGATGTCGATGGTGTCGATGGTGTCGATGGTGTCGATGGTGTCGATGATGTCGATGATGTCGATGATGTCGATGGTGTCGATGATGTAGATGATGTCGATGGTATCGATGATGTCGATGATGTCGATGGTGTCGATGATGTCGATGGTGTCGATGGTGTCGATGGTGTCGATGGTGTCGATGATGTCGATGATGTCGATGGTGTCAATGATGTCGATGGTGTCAATGATGTCGATGGTGTCTATGATGTCGATGGTGTCGATGGTGTTGATGGTGTCGATGATGTCGGTGGTGTAGATGGTGTAGATGGTGTCGATGGTGTCGGTGGTGTCGATGGTGTCGATGGTGTCGATGATGTCGATGATGTCGATGGTGTCAATGATGTCGATGGTGTCGATGGTGTCGGTGGTGTCGATGGTGTCGATGGTGTCGATGGTGTCGATGGTGTCAATGATGTCGATGGTGTAGATGGTGTCGATGGTGTCGATGGTGTCGATGGTGTCGATGGTGTCTAAGATGTCGATGGTGTCGATGGTGTCGATGGTGTCGGTGGTGTCGATGGTGTCGATGGTGTCAATGATGTCGATGGTGTCTAAGATGTCGATGGTGTCTAAGATGTTGATGGTGTCGATGATGTCGATGGTGTCGGTGGTGTCGATGGTGTCTAAGATGTTGATGGTGTCGATGGTGTCGGTGGTGTAGATGATGTCGATGGTGTCGATGGTGTCGATGATGTCGATGATGTCGATGATGTCGATGATGTCGATGGTGTCGATGATGTCGATGGTGTCGATGGTGTCGATGGTGTCGATGATGTCGATGGTGTCGATGGTGTCGATGGTGTCGATGATGTCGATGGTGTCTATGATGTCGATGGTGTCGATGGTGTTGATGGTGTCGATGATGTCGGTGGTGTAGATGGTGTCGATGATGTCGATGATGTCGATGATGTCGATGATGTCGATGATGTCGATGGTGTCGGTGGTGTCGATGGTGTCGATGATGTCGATGGTGTCAATGATGTCGATGGTGTCAATGATGTCGATGGTGTCTATGATGTCGATGGTGTCGATGGTGTTGATGGTGTCGATGATGTCGGTGGTGTAGATGGTGTAGATGGTGTCGATGGTGTCGATGGTGTCGATGGTGTCGATGGTGTTGATGGTGTTGATGGTGTAGATGGTGTCGGTGGTGTCGATGGTGTCAATGGTGTTGATGATGTCGATGATGTCGATGATGTCGATGGTGTCGGTGGTGTCGATGGTGTCGGTGATGTCGATGATGTCGATGGTGTCGATGATGTCGATGGTGTCGATGATGTCGATGATGTCGATGATGTCGATGGTGTTGATGGTGTTGATGGTGTCGATGATGTCGATGGTGTCGATGGTGTCGATGGTGTCGATGGTGTCGATGGTGTCGATGATGTCGATGATGTCGATGATGTCGATGATGTCGATGATGTCGATGGTGTTGATGGTGTTGATGGTGTCGATGATGTCGATGGTGTCGATGGTGTCGATGGTGTTGATGGTGTTGATGGTGTAGATGGTGTCGGTGGTGTCGATGGTGTCAATGGTGTTGATGGTGTTGGTGGTGTTGATGGTGTCAATGGTGTTGATGGTGAATTCAGTACGAAATCTAGGGAAGTCACAATTGACACCGCTGTACCCCTAGAGAACTTCAAGCGTCTTCTAGAAAAGTACATAAGTGTTATAAATATTAGGAAATACAGAATAGTCCTAACGAAACTTTGATGTTCAAATCGTGGTTTATGTATTGGATCAGGGAGAAGAAATAACATTCTGAACCTATCAAGAGTATGTATATTTTGCAAAAGACAGCATTTATACATTATAGAAGATGAATGTCAATTTCATGTACCTGCCCCTTATACAATACTCTTAGGACCCAGTATTTGCAGCTAATGACAAACAAACCCTCTGACATAATATTAAAGCTATGTTGCTTTGCATATCAAGCTCTGCGATGGATAAAAGTATTGCTCCTAAATTGCTTGTGTATGTGTAAGTTCACATATATATTTTCAATGTACTATGAGTTTGGGCTATACGGTACAATAAACTGTTTTATTGGTAGGAAATCGACTGAAGTTTTATCACAGTACTAAAGAGACTTTTTTCGTCATATGGCGTTCTGGTCGTGTGTATGGCTGTCTAACCTTTTTAACGCCTTCAGATATCGTTGGCAGACTTCGCCAAAAGATTCTTACTTCAAAAAGTAAGATCAAGTTAGTTATCGGGAAAACTCGAACCAAGGTCAAGGTCACGATGGCGTCATTTGTGTCAAAAAAGTGTCCGGCCTGTCGTCAATAATATTAGACATAAACACGTGGTCCAGCGTAAAGCGTCGATTTTGCAAAATTGCCAGTGTCGAATGTCGATTAATCCCGACGTTTCGTGTCGCTTTTGTGGCAAAGATCAGTGTCGTTTTGTTCCAACATCTGTGTCGATGTCAAATCCTTTTCAGATCCTCAGTGCCGGAATTTCGGGGTCAATGTCGAATGTCGATTTTTCAAATATGCCTGTGTCGCGTGTCGCCATTTACCCCTTCCAGACCCCTAATACTAATCGAGCTAGTTTCCGATGTCCAAAAAATCCGATCCCTTGTGAATGATGCAAGAAATACAGTTCCCTGCCATATTTATTCATTGCATTTTCAGCAAATGTTAAGTTCCAGTTAATATGAATGTTAATCTTTCGTTGCAGCATATAATGAAAATAATTTGATTTTTTACCTGTTTTTTGGTGCAACAAATGGCGAGAAGTGTATACCTGATTAACTTTTGCACGTTGTGTTTCTCCTGATATAGGTAGACCTGTCCTGGGTAACAAGGTGACCCCGCCACGCTGGTCACCGCAGACAGCACGATGTCTGACGATAAACCACGTAGCCCGGAAACGTTCATCAGCGTTCATCAGGAACCGAGGTAAGTATATATATATATATATATATATATATATATATATATATAGATCAATATATATATATATATATATATATATATATATATACATCCTGTGTGGGGCTTTGGTTGAGTGAATAGACATACACTAAATATAAGTAATCATTCCTCCGCCCCCGCCCCCCGCCTCCTACGTTTTACAGAGGAGTGGGGTAGGGGCGAGGAGGTGCGGCGTCTTCAATACCGGGTCGTTGTGACGCATCCTTTCAACAATTTTATTTGGTCGTGACCAGGAAGTCACGGTTTACATTGGTGAGTCAGGGGTTAGCGGTGTGTATGCGTGCCGTGGCGGATGCACGGAGGGGCGGGGAAGGGCGGGGGTGGAGGCAGGGCTCGACAGTCACATGGCATGGCCCTGATGTGTGAGATCCTAGAACTGATCGCAGCGTATACCAGGCATGTAATGGGTCATGTTTAAACCCTCGAGGCGGAGCGCGAGTAGTCGTGCAGAAGCTACGACGAAACGAAGTAAAATTTCACTTATGTAACATTATTTTATACATATCTTTAAATGAGTCGGACATATGTCCAAGTATTCACACTTACACGTATGCCCAATTAGTTATACGTGTATTTAAGTACAATTATGTATAAATCTGTGAATTGAGCACCATTATAATTGAATCACAAGAACGGTATTATTATTTCGTTCAAAGCTATCATAAGCTATCATAGCGAGTAGACTTTGGTGACTGCAAGGCACTGATGCGTTCGGCAGAAATACACATGGTTGGGTGTTGGATGTGCAAAATGCCACGGCCTGAAACTTAAATTAGATTAATTTACTTCGGCTTTCCATGGTTTTGAGGCTGGACCCTGTCTTATGTGCCAGTGTATGTCGCCATTTCCCTTGAAGATATAAAAACATAACATTACAGCGGCGTCTTTTCCTACTTTTCCTACTCGCTACTAGTGGTTACGCTATTCAACATGTTGACCTTTTGTTAAAGGCTTGCAGCAGACAGATATGATACGATTTCCCGGTAGAGGGCGGTCCGCGTACGTTAAACCACGATCTGCCATAATAGGGTGTACCGCTTGCGTTCTAAGTGTCTCTCTGCCTCACGTCAAGTTTGACCATCAGAATTATCATCCTTCATGCGCGAAATTTGAAAATGAATCTAATCGAAAAAATGCATCGAAGTCGGGCATCGATACACCACTTTTCGCATTTACTGTAATATTGATATTGTAACGGACGAATTCCTTCCATTTTGATTAAATGGAAGCCATCTTACGTTCGAACAATTTTTTTCACATATCTCTATAATTTTCCAAATTCTGACTTAAAAATGTAAAATTCAAGCAGAGAACCACCGTGATCCCAACATCGTTAATAGCAACCGCGAGGTTGTGTCAGGGTTAGGGTTAGGGGCAGAGATGATGTGAGGAACGAGCTACACCTGTTCGGGGAGTAATAACGTTAGCTCTTGTCGCCCATTTCGGGGTTTTAGCAACAAACCGAGAAGGACGTCTACGGCAGTGAAGAGCGCCATTGTCATACTAGTCATCCTGGTCCTGGGGGCTACGGCCGCCGCCATCACAGTCTACGTCATCTACAGCGCCAAGCCGGGCACCGGTAAGGCTAAGATACAGTGTAACCGTCCTCAAACACGACGGGAGGGGTAAGGCTAAGATACAGTGTAACCTCGCTCACAACAGCACGGGAGAGGTAAGGCTAAGATACAGTGTAACCTTGTTCAGAACACGACGGGAGAGGTAAGGTTAAGATACAGTGTAACCTCGATCAGAACACCACGGGAGAGGAAAGGTTAAGATACAGTGTAACCTCGCTCAGAACACCACGGGAGAGGTAAGGCTAAGATACAGTGTAACCTTGTTCAGAACACCACGGGAGAGGTCAGGTTAAGATACAGTGTAACCTCGCTCAGAACACAACGGGAGAGGTAAGGTTAAGATACAGTGTAACCTCGCTCAGAACACCACGGGAGAGGTAAGGCTAAGATACAGTGTAACCTTGTTCAGAACACCACGGGAGAGGTAAGGTTAAGAAACAGTGTAACCTTGTTCAGAATACCACGGGAGAGGTAAGGCCAAGGTACAGCGTAACCTCGCTCAAAACACGACGGGAGACGTCAGGCCAAGATACAGTGTAACCTCGCTCAGAACGCCACGGGATAGGTAAGGCTACGATACAGTGTAACCTCGCTCAGAACACCACGGAGAGGTAAGGCTAAGATACAGTGTAACCTGGCTCAGAACACGACCGGAGAGGTAAGGCCAAGATACAGTGCAACCTTGCTCAGAACACCAGAGGCGGAGTAAGGCTAAGATACAGTATAACCTCGCTCAGAACACCACGGAGAGGTAAGGCTAAGATACAGTGTAACCTTGTTCAGAACACCACGGGAGACGTAAGGCCAAGATACAGTATAACCTCGCTCAGAACACCACGGGAGACGTAAGGCCAAGATACAGTGTAACCTCGTTCAGAACACCACAGAGAGGTAAGGCTAAGGTCGTGTGTAACCTTGTTCAGAACACCAGAGGCGGGGTAAGGCCAAGATACAGTGTGACCTCGCTCAGAACACCACGGAAAAGGTAAGGCTAAGATACAGTGTAACCTGGCTCAGAACACGACCGGAGAGGTAAGGCCAAGATACAGTGTAACCTCGCTCAGAACAAGACGGGAGAGGTAAGGCCAAGCTACAGTGTAACCTCGCTCAGAACACCACGGGAGAGGTAAGGCCAAGATACAGTGTAATCTCGCTCAGAACGCCACTGGAAAGGTAAGGCCAAGACACAGAGTGACCTCGCTCAGAACACCACTGGAGAGGTAAGGCCAAGATACAGTGTAACCTCGCTCAGAACACCACGGGAGAGGTAAGGCCAAGATAAAGTGTAACCTCGCTCAGAACGCCACTGGAGAGGTAAGGCCAAGATACAGTGTAACCTCGCTCAGAACACCACTGGAAAGGTAAGGCCAAGATACAGTGTAACCTCTCTAAGAATATTAACGTTGATTTAACACAATGAAATTTAGTTTCTCTCTCTTGATAAGAAAGCTTTAATGACAGACATGAATGATGAACGGGGTATATGCAAGATACGAGATATTCACTAAAATATTAAGTAGCAAGATAAATCAATGAGTTGATCAGAATGGCTTACATTCAGAGGAACAGGTGGGTTGATTTTAGCCTCATGTTGGCTACTCACTGTCCGATGACACATCCCTAGCTCATTTGGTAAGTTAAGTGAGTTGTAGATTAACAGGTCGTGGGTTGGCATCCTACCTGGCAACTTACATCTAAGGCAGGTTTGTTTGATCTAACTCTATCCCATTGTCCGTTGAGGTTTCTAGAATTCTAATTTAGCCTTCATTTGTAGCAACATCTTAGTGGCTAAAAAAGACGCCGCGTTGCCATGTTGCTCGCTGTCCGTACATGTTCTCTCTGTGTCTCCCCAGATATCGATGAGTGTATGGAGGGCTTGGCCATTTGTAGCCACAGCTGTGTCAACACCCCGGGTGGCTATCGGTGTGACTGTCCAGCCGGCTACACTCTCCAAGGCGATGCCAACTGCACAGGTATCGTACATCGTTCATTTCACGCTCTGTCACTTGGCTGCGGTCCATCGCGACAAAATTTTCGGCCATGAATATCCTGCCTACTTGACACCGAGGAATTAATGAAGCAGTCGACGGAAACGTGATTAGAACGTTACGTTCCCCATCAAATGTTAAAAGCAAACCATGACGTCAAGGAGATTTAACTCATTTCGTGCATTAGTCCATGACCCGATAGGTCTGTGGTTGATCGGTCTACCTCCATGGAGAGGAACATGATATTGAATGAATAGCACAAAGAAAATTAAAAGGTTTTCCACAGATGTGAATGAATGCGCTGTTGACAACGGAGGCTGCCAGCAACTGTGCAGGAACACGGAGGGCTCACATGTGTGCACGTGTCACGACGGATTCCAGAAGGAGGCTGACAACTCCTGCTCAGGTAACGACCGTCACGTGACCAGAAGGAGAAGGAAGGGAGAGTGAAGCCATGTCCCCGTGGGTAACCCTCTACTCTTTGCAAAGTAAGACATAATATCTTTAACCTGCGACCACACAGACATGGCCACAACGGAGCTCGAACCATCGATCCACGTGCCGTTAGGCTCTTGGGTGGCCAGAGCAAGGCGGGCGCTCTAGCCCACTGAGCTACCGGGCCCGCCCCGAGTAAGTGTTTGGAAATTTAATCATATTATATAACATTAGTTAAGCACGCGCTGTATTTCCTGACTGACGTTGTGTGGGGGCATTAATTTATTTTTATGTGAACAACTACTCATACCCTGGTTTAGATAACCTAATCCTTTGTTCTACATTTGATGTCAATAAAATTCTTGACATTTTATATTCTTAACAATGTTGTATTTTTATATACCTCAGCAAGAGATATTAATCTAGGGCCGGTCGTAGACTGCCGACCAAGGGCTGATGAAGTGTTCACTAAGTCGTCGCCAATGTCTTCATGTTGTATATCGTATATGTTTCACACCATGTCATTCATTTGCTTCATATTATCTTCCGCGCCTGACACTACGTCATGTTCCTCGCATTTAGTGCATAGCTGCAGCAACGACTATATTTTTACTTCAACCTCTTCTCTCTTCCGCCTCAAATGGTTGGAGTGTATAGCAAAAGAGCTTACATGACGGAGATATCCATAGTTTACAATGGATGAATTGCGTTATTATGCACAGCCCATAATGCATATCCATCAACAGAAACAAGTAAGCTTTTGGTCACATCAAAAAAAAAATTGAAGTCATACTTTTGTATTGCAGCTGTGACGTCATCAGCGGACCCACCGTTGACGTCTACGTTGCCCCCGATGACGTCAACATGGCCTCCCGAGCTGGTGACGGCCGAAAGTAAGGCGATCTTACCTCTTTTTCGCTGCACCGTATTGGGTTTTGTTTACTCATCTAAACGGTCACTTATTGTCTGTCGGTTGGTCCTATGCTGAACCCTCGTTCTCGTCATCAGTGTACAGTTACAGATACAGAAGTTGATAGTTGCAACAGTTACACATTCACAAAAAGCTTTGTGGGATGAAGTAGTGGGATTGAGTAACCCCCCCTCTCTTTTCCGCCTCAAATGGTTGGAGTATATAGCAAAAGAGCTTACATGACGGAGATATCCATAGTTTACAATGGATGAATTGCGTTATTATGCACAGCCCATAATGCATATCCATCAACAGAAACAAGTATGCTTTTGGTCACATCAAAAAAACAAAACTTGAAGTCATACTTCTGTATTATAGCTGTGACGTCATCAACGGACCCACTGTTGACGTCTACGTTGCCCCCGATGACGTCAACATGGCCTCCCGAGCTGGTGACGGCCGAAAGTAAGGCAATCTTACCTCTTTTCCGCTGCACCGTATTGGGTTTTGTTTACCGATGCTACTCATCTAAACGGTCACTTATTGTCTGTCGGTTGGTCCTATGCTGAACCCTCGTTCTCGTCATCAGTGTACAGTTACAGATACAGAAGTTGATAGTTGCAACAGTTACACATTCACAAAAACCTTGGTGGGATGAAGTAGTGGGATTGATGCGTGTCTACGAACGTGCTAAAACATAGTACGATGAAATTCAAAGCCTGAAGGCTCAAGGTGCACTAGTGAGAGCTAGGTCACTGGAAATTGCTGAAAACGAGAAGAATACTAAATACTTCCTTAGCTTAGAGAAATATAGAAGCGCAAAAAAAATATAACAACACTCATATACATGACGGAGATATCCAAGGTTTACAATGGATGAATTGCGTTATTATGCACAGCCCATAATGCATATCCATCAACAGAAACAAGTATGCTTTTGGTCACATCAAAAAATAAAAAGTTGAAGTCATACTTTTGCATTGCAGCTGTGACGTCATTAACGGACCCACTGTTGACGTCTACGTTGCCCCCGATGACGTCAACATCCCCTCCCAAGCTGGTGACGGCCGAAAGTAAGGCAATCTTACCTCTTTTTCGCTGCACCGTATTGGGTTTTGTTTACTCATCTAAACGGTCACTTATTGTCTGTCGGTTGGTCCTATGCTGAACCATCGTTCTCGTCATCAGTGTACAGTTACAGATACAGAAGTTGATAGTTGCAACAGTTACACATTCACAAAAACCTTGGTGGGATGAAGTAGTGGGATTGATGCGTGTCTACGAACGTGCTAAAACATAGTACGATGAAATTCAAAGCCTGAAGGCTCAAGGTGCACTAGTGAGAGCTAGGTCACTGGAAATTGCTGAAAACGAGAAGAATACTAAATACTTCCTTAGCTTAGAGAAATATAGAAGCGCAAAAAAAATATAACAACACTCATATACATGACGGAGATATCCAAGGTTTACAATGGATGAATTGCGTTATTATGCACAGCCCATAATGCATATCCATCAACAGAAACAAGTATGCTTTTGGTCACATCAAAAAATAAAAAGTTGAAGTCATACTTTTGCATTGCAGCTGTGACGTCATCAACGGACCCACTGTTGACGTCTACGTTGCCCCCGATGACGTCAACATCCCCTCCCAAGCTGGTGACGGCCGAAAGTAAGGCAATCTTACCTCTTTTTCGCTGCACCGTATTGGGTTTTGTTTACTCATCTAAACGGTCACTTATTGTCTGTCGGTTGGTCCTATGCTGAACCATCGTTCTCGTCACCAGTGTACAGTTACAGATACAGAAGTTGACAGTTACAACAGTTACACATTCACAAAAACCTTGGTGGGATGAAGTAGTGGGATTGAGTACCCCCCTCCCTCCCCCCCCCCCCTCCCCCCCCTACAATATTCACCCAACGCTTCATTGCTTGAAAAAGAGAAATCCATATGCATATTTGGTCTATACGTCTATTCTACGGTATAGTAAGTGTTTGCAGAATGCTATTTTTTAGTCCTTTGTTGTCAGTTACAGATTTTGTATGCAAACATTTTTCGGGTTTTTTTTCTATGGAATCACCTAAAGCGCAATTCAATTCATCGAAGTGCCAAAATTTAGGTCCGGTCGGTTTTCTGAATGCATTTCATGCGTACGGTATTTGGAAATGACTCTATGATGTCGTAAAATTGGCATGCGAGCTTCAGTGCCTTACATTGAGAGCTTTATATAATGCCTTACATTGGAAGGTGTGTATTGTATTCATCCAATGTTGACCATCGATTTTACCGTATGAAAGCATGTGGGTTTGTGTTTCACTAAGACTTCATTTCCCCGCATGAAAATACAGCGAAGAAGCTGTGAAATTAACCCAAGATATCATCCGCTCAGGAGAAAAATACGAGCTAAAGTTGATTTCGCGTGGCCCCAACTGCTTAAAATAAGCAAATATCGTCTTTAGCATGTATGTAATACAAAATAATAAGCTCCATAATCTTGGATATCATTTAAGTAACAGTGGGCATCCCGCTTTAAATACACATTATACATATGCCTACCCATACCGTTTCATCCGGATACTTTAATCAATTGTGGGGTCGCGAGTGCTAATTTAATTTACTTTTTCATATGTAAAATGAAAAAAATTGAAGGAAATTTTATTATTTGATCTCATCTTACTATTTTTTCAGATATCACGACAGTATTTTGCAGCAATGCTAGATATATCTACGCCGCGTCGGGTTTCATACAGAGCCCAAATTATCCCGCCAACTCCGGAAATGGACACAACTGCCATCTCATCATACTGATACCACAAGGATTGGAACACGGGAGGCTCGAAATCCTGGTCCACGCGTTCGAAACCGAAACTCGACATGACTCTTTATCAATCCTGGACAGCAACGGAAGACACAGTTACTCTGGAACGGCAATGGTGGTGGGACGGTACTACGGATGTAAGTTTGTAGCCCGCTGTGGTTTTTAACGACTCGGACTGTTCATTACTCTGTCCAAGACTTGCCAAATCTGGATTTCTCAACGAATTTTTCTGGCTAAAAACTGGCGTTGATGCTCTAAAACTACCTCGAAATAATTGAAAATCCTTTTTATCTTAGCACTGCAATTCACATGGCTTTCCATATGCCTCTCCAATCAATAGTGGCTGTATAAAGGTAGATGATGTAAATACAGTGGCAACCAATATATATGCATAAGAACACCAGTGTGTGCAGTCATTCATACATGACTTGACGCAACATGACGCAAAATCTCATCTCCGCCATCTTTGGAAAAGCGTGAGCAAAGGCTCGTGGGGATTATGTTGGTGTCATCTTGAAGTTTTTTCGGAGATAAATACTTGATTCCAGGTTAACGGCAAGTCATTATAGGCTACAGTTAATGAGCGTGTCTAAATTATACACAGATGATATGACTTGGCCTTGACATGTCTGACACGATCGCAGGTTTAATTGTCTGTACAATATGTTGTCATGTTATGACACCGTTCTGACATATCTCAAAAGCCAAAATATGACCGAAATGTACTCCACGTGCAGTACTTCCAGACATCGCCCAGCGTGTATTGCGCCATGTACATCAGAAGTTGTTTTCATCAATAGAAATATTAAAGTGTTATACCCCATTAAAATACCTGCTGCAAATGTTGATATCAATTTGAGCCTTTTTTTGCTTTAATAATATGATATTTTTTCTATTATGTTAATGTCAACTTTGCTTTGTTTCCAGACCCCATTGTCGGGTTGTCGTTCATAGAACTGGAGTTCGTTACGGATATTAGTGTTGTATATAGCGGACTCAATTTATCCTTCAAGTTTATTGGATCTGACGGTGAGTATAAATAAGTCTGACTATGTATACTGATTCCATATCTAGATGTAGGCATAATTCTAATACATATCTGTAAATGAAACATGTATAGTATCTGTGAATGCAACATTATACTGATAATACATTCCTCCTTCCACCTCTCTATGCTGCCTTCTATCGCCTGGCGGTGTCTTCTAACGCCTAGTGGTGCCTTCCATCGCCTGGTGATGCTTTCCATAGCCTGGTGGTGCCTTCCATCGCCTGGCGGTGACTGGTATCGCCTGGTGGTGTCTTCTAGCGCCTAGTGGTGCCTTCCATCGCCTGGTGGTACCTTCTATTGCCTTGTGGTACCTTCTATTGCCTGGTGGTGCCTTCTAGCGTCTGGTAGTGCCTTCTATCGCCTGGTGATGTCTTCTATCGCCCGGTGGTGCCTTTCATCGCTTGGTGGTGCCTTCCATCGCCTGCTGGTGCCTTCTATTGCCTTGTGGTGCCTTCTATTGCCTGGTGGTGCCTTCCATCGCTTGATGGTGCCTTCTAGCGTCTGGTAGTGCCTTCTATCGCCTGGTGATGTCTTCTATCGCCCGGTGGTGCCTTTCATCGCTTGGTGGTGCCTTCCATCGCCTGCTGGTGCCTTCTATTGCCTTGTGGTGCCTTCTATTGCCTGGTGGTGCCTTCCATCGCTTGATGGTGCCTTCTAGCGTCTGGTAGTGCCTTCTATCGCCTGGTGGTGTCTTCTATCGCCCGGTGGTGCCTTTCATCGCTTGGTGGTGCCTTCCATCGCCTGCTGGTGCCTTCTATTGCCTTGTGGTGCCTTCTATTGCCTGGTGGTGCCTTCCATCGCTTGATGGTGCCTTCTAGCGTCTGGTAGTGCCTTCTATCGCCTGGTGGTGTCTTCTATCGCCCGGTGGTGCCTTTCATCGCTTGGTGGTGCCTTCCATCGCCTGCTGGTGCCTTCTATTGCCTTGTGGTGCCTTCTATTGCCTGGTGGTGCCTTCCATCGCTTGATGGTGCCTTCTAGCGCCTGGTAGTGCCTTCTATCGCCTGGTGGTGTCTTCTATCGCCCGGTGGTGCCTTTCATCGCTTGGTGGTGCCTTCCATCGCCTGCTGGTGCCTTCTATCGCCTTGTGGTGCCTTCTATTGCCTGGTGGTGCCTTCCATCGCTTGATGGTGCCTTCTAGCGTCTGGTAGTGCCTTCTATCGCCTGGTGGTGTCTTCTATCGCCCGGTGGTGCCTTTCATCGCTTGGTGGTGCCTTCCATCGCCTGCTGGTGCCTTCTATTGCCCAGTGGTGCCTTCCATTGCCGGGCTTTGCCTTCCATCTCCTGATAGTGCCCTCTATCGCCGAATGGTGTTGGACTGCGCCTCCTTCTGAAATCCGTCTCTATTTAAAGTAAATCCTTCCCCCCAGATGCGTGCTGATCCAATGCTTACAGTCTGTTCCAAAAGAAACTCACGTCATGTCATTGAAATTGTTTCAGAATGCCTCGTGGACGAGAAGACCTGTAACACGACCGATGATAAATTGATCTGCCTTGCACGGGAACAGTTGTGTGATGGACACTTCGATTGTGCAGATATGTCCGATGAAGTGGACTGTGGGGGTACGTATTAAGTATTCTGAACATGGAAATTAAAGGTATTCAAACAATTTTCTGCCAAAACCATGTCCAAATCACAATTGTTTAATATCATGGCCTGATTAATGCAAGAATTATATGACTAAATCATAGCTGACATTAATTACCAGGAACCCGGGCAGCATCCTTAATATGGTGTGGTAACCCGGGGAACTACACACTAATCTGTGACGTAGTGTAGGTAGCTTCCAACTTACGGCAAGAGGTCATGCAAAAGGCCGGCTTATCATGATATGATCTAATTTACTATTTCATATCTAAAAGATTAAAAATGTAGAAACAAATCTTGTCTCATTTTGATTTGATCTCATCGTACAATTTTTTCAGATATCACGGTAGTATTTTGTGGCAATATTAGATCTATCTACGCCGCATCGGGTTTCATACAGAGCCCAAATTATCCCGCCAACTACGGAAATGGACACAACTGCCATCTCAACATCATGGTACCACCAGGATTGGAACACGGGAGGCTCGAAATCCTGGTCCACGCGTTTGAAACCGAAACTCGACATGACTCTTTATCAATCCTGGACAGCAACGGAAGACACAGTTACTCTGGAACGGAAATGGTGGTGGGACGGTACTACGGATGTAAGTTTGTAGCTCGCTGTTGTTTTTAACGACTCGGGCTGTTCATTACTCGGTCAAAGACTTGCCAAATCTGGATTTCTCAACGTATTTATCTGAAAAAACTGGAGTTGATGCTCTAAAATTAGCTCGGAATAACTGAAAATCCTTTTCATCTAAGCAGTGTAATTCAAATGGCTTTCCATATGCCTCTCCAATCAATAGTGGCTATATAAAGGTAGATGATGCAAATACAGTGGCAACCAATATATATGCATAAGAACACCAGTGTGTTCCGTCATCCATACAAGACTTCGTAAATCTCATCTCCGCCATCGTGGGAAAAGCGTGACTGACGAAAAGACTCCTGATAATTATGTTGGTGTCATCTTGAAGTTTTTTTAGGAGATAAATACTAGATTTCCAGGTTAACGGCAAGTCATTATATGTTACACTTAATGAGCGTGTCTAAATTATACACAGATGCTATGACTTGGCCTTGACATGTCTGGCACGATCGCAGGTTTAATTGTCTGTACAATATGTTATGACACCGTCTTGACATATCTCAAAAGTCAAAATATGACCCAAAATGTATTCCAACCTCATTAAAAAACCTGCTGCAAATGTGAGCCTTCTTGTGCTAATAATATGATTTCTTTTATATTATGTTAATGTCAACTTTGCTTTCTTTCTAGACACCATTGCCGGGTTGTCGTTTATAGAACTGGAGTTCGTGACGGATTCTAGTGTTGTAAAGAGCGGACTCAATTTATCGTTTAAGTTTATTGGAGCTGACGGTGAGTATAAAGACGTCTGACTGTGCATAGTGATTTCATATCTAGATGTAGACATAATTCAAATACATACAATGTATCTGTAAATGCAACATGTATAGTATCTGTGAATGCAACATGTATAGTATCTGTGAATGCAACATGTATAGTATCTGTGAATGCAACATGTTTAGTATCTGTGAATGCAACATGTATAGTATCTGTGGATGCAACATTATATTGATAATACATTCCAGCCTCCCCCTCCCTACGCTGCCTTATATCGCCTGGTGGTGCCTCCGATCTCCTGGTGGTGCTTTCTATCGTCTGGTGGTGCCTGCTATCGCCTGGTGGTGCCTCCGATCTCCTGGTGGTACTTTCTATCGCCTGGTGGTGTCTTTCATTGCCGGGTGGTGCCTTCTATCGCCGGGTGGTGCCTTCTATCGCCTTTCTTGCGTTTTCTATCCCCTGGTGGTGCATTCCATCGCCTCGTTGTGTCTTTCATCGCTTGGTGGTGTTTTCCGTCGCCTGGTGGTGCCTTCCATCGCCTGGTGGTGCATTCTATCGCCTGGTGGTGCCTTCTATTGCCTTGTGGTGCCTTCTATCGCCTGATGGTCCCCTCTATCGCCGGATGGTGTTGCAATGCGTCTGCTTCTGAAATCCGTGGTGCTCTCTATCGTCTGGTGGTGCCTTCTATCGCCTGGTGGTGCCTTCTATCGCCTGGTAGTGCCTTCTATCACCTGGTGATACCCTATATTGTCTGTTGGTGCCTTCTATTGTCTGGTGGTGCCTTCCATTGCCTGGTGGTGCCTTTTATCGCCTGGTGGTACCTTCTATTGCCTGGTGGAGCCTTCCATTGCCTGGTGGTGCCTTCCATCGCCTGTTGGTGCCTGCCATCGCCTGTTGGTGCCTTCTGTCGCCTAGTGGTGCCTTCTATGCCTGGCGGTGCCTTCTAATGCCTGGTGGTGCTCTATATTGTCTGCTGGTGCCTTCTATCGCCTGGTGGTACCTTCCATTGCCTGGTGGTGCCTTCCATTGCATGGTGGTGCCTTTTTTCGCTTTGGTGGTGTTTTTGATCGCTTTGGCGGTGCCTTCCATCGCCTGGTGGTGCCTTCTATTGCCTGGTGGTGCCTTCTATCGCCTGGTGGGGCTTTCTATCGCCTGGTGGTGCCTTCTACCGCCATCCTCGATATCCTGGTGGTGCTTTCTATCGCCGGGTGGCGACTTCTATTGCCTGGTAGTGCCTTCTATCGCCTGATGGTGCTTTCTATCGCCTGGCGCTGCCCTTTATCGCCTGGTGGTGCCTTCTACCGCCACCCTCGATAGCCTGGTGGTGATTTCCATCGCCTGGTGATGCCTTCTATCGCCAGGTGGTGCCTTCTATCGCCTGTTGGTGCCTTCTATTGCCTGGTGATGCCTTTTATCGCCGTGTGGTTCCTTCCATTGCTGGTTGGTGCTTTCTATTGCCTGGCGGTGCCTTTTATCGCCTGGTGGTGCCTTCTACCGCCACCCTCGATAGCCTGGTGCCACCTTCCATCATTGGGTGGTTCTTTCCATCGCCTGGTGGTGCCCTCTATCGCCGGATGGTTTTGGAATGTGCCTGCTTCTGAAATCTTTCTTAATTATAAATGAACCCTTCCCGCCAGATGTGTGCTGCCACGCTGATCCAGTGCTTACCTTTTGTTGAAAAAGAAACTTACGTCATGTGATTGACCTTGTTTCAGAATGCCTCGGGGACATGAACGCGTGTAACATGACCGGTGATGAACTGATCTGCTTTAGTTCAGAACAGTTGTGTGATGGACACGGCGATTGTCCAGATCGGTCCGATGAACTGGATTGTGGGAGTAAGTATTAAGTATTAAGTATGAACAGGGAAAGTATAGTTTTCTGCCAAAGCCATGACAAAATCTAAAACTGATACATGTCATGGCCTGAATAATGCCATCCTTGACATTAATTGCCTGGGAACCCGCTCAACATCCCTAAGATCCACACCAATCTGTGACGTAGTGTACGTAGCTTCCATTTAACGGCAAGCTGTTATGCAAAAGGCCGGCATGATCATGTCTTATGATTCTGTCTTTCTGTTATTTAATTTACTATTTCATATGTGAACAATTAAAAAAGTAAAAACAAATCTTGTCTCTTTTTCGTTTGATCTCATCTTACAATTCTTGCAGATATCACGGCGGTATTTTGTGGCTATACTAGATTTATCGACGTGGCATCGGGTTTCATACAGAGCCCAAATTATCCTGCCAACTACGGAAATGGACACAACTGCCATCTCAACATGCTGGTACCACCAGGATTGGAACACGGGAGGCTCGAAATCCTGGTCCACGCGTTCGAAACCGAAACTGAATTTGACTCTTTATCAATCCTTGACAGCAATGGCAGACACAGTTACTCCGGAGCGGCACTGGTGGTGGGACGGTATTACGGATGTAAGATTTTAGCCCGCTGTTGTTTTTAACGACTCGGATTGTTGATTACCCTATCGAAGATTTGCCAAATCTGGATTTCTCAACGTATTTATCTGGCTAGAAACTTGCGTTGATGCTCTAACATTACCTCGGATTACTTGAAAATTCTTCATATGGTAGCAGTGTAATTAAAATGGCTTTCCATACGCCTCTTCCATCAATAGTGGTTATATGAATGCAGATAATGCTTCTACAGTGGCAACAAAAGTATGCAACAGAACACAAGTGTTTGTGGTCATCCATACATGACTTCGCAAATATCCGCAATCTTGGGCAAAGCGTGACTGGCGCAAAGGCTCCTGAGAATTATGTAGGTGTCATCTTGAAGTTTTTTTCGGAGATTAATACTAGATTTCCAGGCTAATGCCAAGCCATATGTACACCAGAAGTGGTTTTTAATCATGCGTGTTGTAGTAACACAAGAAGAATGTGAAAAAAATGCGATCCCCGGTTGAATCATTAGAAACATGAAATGTTTGTACCCCATTAAAATGCCTGGCGAAAATTTTGATATAATGTTGATCTTTTTTGTGTGTTAATATTATGATTTTTTTTATACTATTTTATTGTCAACTTTGCTTTGTTTCTAGACACCATTGCCGGGTTGTCGTCTATAGAACTGGAGTTCGTGACGGATTATAGTGTTGTAAAGAGCGGACTCAAGTTATCCTTCAAGTTTATTGGAGCTGACGGTGAGTATAGACAAGTCTGACTGTGTATAGTGATTCCATATCAGATGTAGGCAGAATTCAAATACATAGCTGTAAAGGCAACATGTATGATATCTGTGAATGCAACATTATATTGATAATACATTCCCCCTTCCACCTCCCGACGCTTCCTTCTATCGCCCAGCCGTGTCTTCCAACGTCTAGTGGTCCCTTCCATCACCTGCTGATGCCTTTCATCACCTGGTGGTACCTGCGATCGCCTGGTGGTGTCTTCCATCGCCTGCTGGTGATGCCTTCCATCGCCTGGTGGGGCCTGCTATCGCCTGGTGGTGCCTTCCATCGCCTGGTGGTGCCTTCTATCGCCTAGTGGTGCCTTCTATTGCCTGGTGGTGCCTTCTATCGCCTGGTGGTGCCTTCTATTGCCTGGTCGTTCCCTCTATCACCGGGTGGTGTCTTCTAACCCCTAGTGGAGCTTTCTATTGCCCGGTGGTGCCTTCCATCGCCTGGTGGTGCCTTCTATCGCCCGGTGGTGCCTTCTATTGCCTGGTGGTTCCCTCTATGGCCGGGTGGTGCCTTCCATGGCCTGGTGGTGCCTGCTATCGCCCGGTGGTGCCTTCCATCGCCTGATGGTGTCTTCTATCGCTTGGTGGTGCCTTCTATCGCCTGGTGGTGTCTGCCATCGCCTTGTGGTGCCTTTCATCGCCTGATGGTGCCTTCCATTGCCTGGTGTGCCTTCCATCGCCTGGTCGTGCCTTCCATCGCCTGGTGGTGTCTTTCATCAGTTGGTGGTGCCTTCCATCGCCTGGTGGTGCCTTTCATCAGCTGGTGGTGCCTTCCATCGCCTGGTGGTGCCTTTCATCAGCTGGTGGTGCCTTCCATCGCCTGCTGGCGTCTTCCATCGCCTGGTGGTGCCTTCTATCGCCGGGCGGTGCCTTCTATCGCCTGGTGGTGCCTGCTATCGCCGGGTGGTGCCTTCTGTCACCTGGTGGGGTCTTCCATCGCCTGGCAGTGCCTTCCATTGCCTGGTTGTGCCTTCTATCGCCTAGTGGCGCCTTCCGTCGCCTGGTGGTGCCTTCTATCCCCTAGAGGTGTCTTCTATCAGCTGGTGGTGCCTTCCATCGCCTGCTGGCGTCTTCCATCGCCTGGTGGTGCCTTTCATCAGCAGGTGGTGCCTTCTATGGTCTGGTGGTGTTTTCCATCGTCTTGTGGTGCCTTCTATCGCCTGGTGGTGCCTTCGATCGCCTGGTGGTGCCTTCTATTGCCCGGTGGTGCCTTCTATTGCCTGGGGGTTCCCTCTATGGCCGGGTAGTGCTTTCCATGGCCTGATGGTGCCTGCTATCGCCCGGTGGTGCCTTCCATCGCCTGATGGTGTCTTCTATCGCTTGGTGGTGCCTTCTATCGCCTGGTGGTGTCTGCCATCGCTTTGTGGTGTCTTTCATCGCCTGATGGTGCCTTCTATCGCCTGGTGTGCCTTCCATCGCCTGGTGGTGCCTTCCATCGCCTGGTGGTGTCTTTCATCAGCTGGTGGTGCCTTCCATCGCCTGCTGGGGTCTTCCATCGCCTGGTGGTGCCTTTCATCAGCTGGTGGTGCCTTCCATCGCCTGCTGGCGTCTTCCATCGTCTGGTGGTGCCTTCTATCGCCGGGCGGTGCCTTCTATCGCCTGGTGGTGCCTGCTATCGCCGGGTGGTGCCTTCTGTCACCTGGTGGGGTCTTCCATCGCCTGGCAGTGCCTGCCATCGCCTGGTTGTGCCTTCTATCGCCTAGTGGCGCCTTCCGTCGCCTGGTGGTGCCTTCTATCCCCTAGAGGTGTCTTCCATCAGCTGGCGGGGCCTTCCATCGCCTGCTGGCGTCTTCCATCGCCTGGTGGTGCCTTTCATCAGCAGGTGGTGCCTTATATGGTCTGGTGGTGTTTTCCATCGCCTTGTGGTGCCTTCTATCGCCTGGTGGTGCCTTCGATCGCCTGGTGGTGCCTTCTATTGCCTGGTGGTGCATTCTATCACCTGGTGGGGTCTTCCATCGCCTGGTAGTGCCTTCTATCGCCTGGTTGTGCCTTTTATCCCCTATTGGCGCCTTCCGTCGCCTGGTGGTGCCTTCTATCCCCTAGAGGTGTATTCTATCGCCTGGTGGTGCTTTCTATCGCCTGGCTGTGCCTTCCATGGCCTGGTGGTGTCTTTCATCAGCTGGTGGCGCCTTCCATCGCCTGCTGGCGTCTTCCATCGCCTGCTGGTGCCTTCTATCGCCGAGCGGTGCCTTCTATCGCCGGGTGGTGCCTTCTGTCACCTGGTGGGGTCTTCCATCGCCTGGTAGTGCCTTCTATCGCCTGCTTGTGCCTTCTATCGCCTGCTGGCGCCTTCCGTCGCCTGGTGGTGCCTGCTATCGCCTGGTGGTGTCTTCCATCGCCTGGTAGTGCCTTCTATCTCCCGGTGGTTCCTTCTACCGCCATCCTCGATAGACTGATAATGATTTCCATCGTCTAGCGGTGCCTTCCATCGCCTGGTTGTGCCTTCTATCGCCTGGTGTTGCCTGCTGTCGCCTGGTGGTTCCTTCTACCGCCATCCTCGATAGCCTGATGGTGATTTCCATCGTCTAGCAGTGCCTTCTACCGCCGGGTGGTGCCCCTTCCATCGCCTGGTGGTGCCTTCCATCGCCTGGTGGTGCCTTCTATTGCCTGTCGGTGCCTTCTATTGCCTGGTGGTGACGCCATTTGACCTATCGCAGAAGCCAAAGTAATATCCAATATGGATTGTAGATTTTGTGGCGCCTCGTAGTGTAATAATCTAATATGATCTATTGAGATCGCCTATTGCGAGTGTAAAGACGTCGGACGGAATATGCATCATGTATAATAATAATAATAGTAAAAATAATAATAATGATAATAATACATGACGTTGATGTGAGTTGATTTCACACGTTGGTTCTAGTCGCATTCCATCGTTGGTATGAATAGATACTGCATCCCACTGATATCACCCAAACAAGTAGATTTCAAGATCTTGCATCCACCATTGTTAACTTTTACGCAATAGTAGTTCAAATGCTTCCTACGCCGCTGCTGTATGGGTTTGCCATCCCTTAAAAGTTATTCTTTTAACAAATTGTAAACAAGCGAACGGGAGGGTCGCAAGAACTATATATATATAATCATACAACAATTTAATGTAGCACTGAGTCAAATTTACTAACCTTGGCTAGAGGGATTCCCCCATTTAGCCGAAGAGGTATAGTAGCTGACTCAAAATCAGGAGATTGTTAGTTCGACTCCCGATGGAGACCAAACTAGCCCCCCTGCGTTACAAGAGAGCCTGACATGGGGCCAAAGTGTGCACATGCGCGGTGAACTTTTCAGCCCACTTGCTTTTCCTAAGGTCCTGTTTCGAGCTACCGTTACATTAATATATAATGATATATTATCTGCATATAGAAAATGACAAGTCAATTAGTTATAAGTTAGCTTGAACAACACTAGTCTTAGAAAACAGAATATGAGTGGGCGTTTTCCTTCAGAGTGACTACCATAAGGAAAACGACTGTTTGCAACCTAAATAAAGGTTTTATTCATCCGTAAATACATTGCGCCAACTGGCCCTTGATTGCCTGGTGGTGGTGGAATGCGCCTGCTTCTGAAATACTTCTCGACCCCTTCTCGCCAAATGTGTGCAGCAACGCTGGTTTAATGCTTACTTTTTGTTGACAAAGCAACTTGCATCATGTGACTGACCTTGTTTTAGAATGCCTCGGTGACGAGCAGGCCTGTAACACGACCAGTGAGGAACTGATCTGGTTTAGTTCAGAACAGTTGTGTGATCGACATGTCGATTGTGCAGATCTTTCCGATGAACTGGACTATCGCCGGGTGCTGCCTTCTATCGTCGGATGGTGCTTTATGTCGCCTGTTGGTGCCTGCTATCGCCTGGTGGTGCCCTCTATCGTCTGGTGGTGGCTGCTATCGCCTGGTGGTGCCTGCTATCGCCTGGTGGTGCCTTGTATCGTCGGATGGTACTTTCTATCGCCTGGTGGTGCCTGCTATCGCCTGGTGGTGCCTTCTATCGCCTGGTGGTGCCTGCTATCGCCTGGTGGTGCCTTCTATCGCCTGGTGGTGCCTGCTTGCCTGGTGGTGCCTTCTATCGCCTGGTGGTGCCTGCTATTGCCTGGTGGTGCCTTCTATCGCCTAGTGGTGCCCTCTATCGCCTGATGGTGCCTGCTATCGCCTGGTGATGCCTTCTATCGCCTGGTGGTGCCTGCTATAACCTGGTGGTGCCTTCTATCGCCTGGTGGTGCCTTCTATCGCCTGGTGGTGCCTACTATCGCCTGGTGGTGCCTTCTATCGCCTGGTGGTGCCTTCTATCGCCTGGTGGTGCCTGCTATCACCTGGTGGTGCCTTCTATCGCCTGGTGGTGCCTTCTATCGCCTGGTGGTGCCTTCTATCGCCTGGTGGTGCCTGCTATTGCCTGGTGGTGCCTTCTATCGCCTAGTGGTGCCCTCTATCGCCTGATGGTGCCTGCTATCGCCTGGTGATGCCTTCTATCGCCTGGTGGTGCCTGCTATCACCTGGTGGTGCCTTCTATCGCCTGGTGGTGCCTTCTATCGCCTGGTGGTGCCTACTATCGCCTGGTGGTGCCTTCTATCGCCTGGTGATGCCTTCTATCGCCTGGTGGTGCCTGCTATCACCTGGTGGTGCCTTCTATCGCCTGGTGGTGCCTTCTATCGCCTGGTGGTGCCTACTATCGCCTGGTGGTGCTTTCCATCGCCTGGTGGTGCCCTCTATCGCCGGATGGTTTTGGAATGCGTCTGCTTCTGAAATCCTTTTCAATTCTCAATTACTCATTCCCGCCAGATGTGTGCTGCCACGCTGATTCAATGCTTAACTTTTGTTGAAAAAGAAATTAACGTCATGTGATTGACCTTGTTTCAGAATGCCTCGGTGACGAGAAGGCCTGTAACGCGACCAATGATGAACTGGTCTGCTTTAGTTCAGAACAGTTGTGTGATGGACACGTCGATTGTGCAGATCTGTCCGATGAACTGGACTGTGGGAGTAAGTATTATGGATTCTGAAAATGAAAATTAAAGTTATAAGAACAGGTTTCTGCCCAAACCATGTCAAAATACATAATGTGGCCTGAGTAATGCAAACGTTATCTATTTTTATCACTTAATCATCCCTGAAATTAATTGCCTTAAACATCCGTAAATTAGTGTGATAAAGAGCCAACAATGGCAGCTTATAGCCTGGCGCTTAAATGGAACTTGCATAAGCCCTCTATATTCAGTATTATTTAAATTTGTAGATTGTACGTCGACCCAGTTCAGCTGCGATTTCGGAATATGTTTGGACGAATCCAGTTGGTGCGATGGCCGACGTGATTGCCCGGATGCGAGCGACGAGCCTTCTGACTGCGGGAAACGTAAGGACATTTCGCTCCTGCTATATTTTCTTGGAGATCGTCATGGCTTTAAAAGTAAATAGTAGTTTTTTTTACAAAATGTACTTATTTTGCGAGGTTTTCAGCAACGAATACACATGTAAGTGATCACGTCAAAATTATGTATTAAGATTCTTGGTGGACCAGAATACATATCCTTATGCAATAAATAACTGAGTATGGTGTTAAGCCAACATTTTGGGCCAAATCGTGTGTTCAAGTGGCCTCTATGTGAACTACGTCATCAAAATGTTGATGGCGCTACCGGTTTTTACCTAGCATCACATATCTATTTCGCACACATGCATACAATGTGTCGAGGACGTGCTTCCAGATTTCCATAATATCATATTTATGAGTTAATCTAAATGATTAAATGACTGCCATCCAGTCATTTAGAGGAGCTTCGTTTCCTGAATCATGTGCGATACGATGATGGTTGCATACTCTGATATACCGCTATAAGTGGAACCGCCTGTACTGTGGGAAAATTGGTTGAATAATTACATGGATGATCTCAAAAGAACCTGTTTTCAGTCTACAGATTAAGACTGAACAGTTTGATGAAATAACATAACATTTTATGTAACTTTGGTAAATTTGAACGAGTAGCAGTAGCAGTTGTGGGCCAGTGCTTCGAACATTAAAAATGTTAACACGTCAACCGTAGTGGATTAAAATTATATGATATATCTGCTAACAATCTGTTACATATTACAGCCTATGCTCGATGCGCCCCCAATCAGCGACGCTGTGATGGAGAGTGTCTCACAGGAAGCCGTGTGTGTGACGGCATCCTTGACTGCAAGGACTTCAAGGATGAAAGCGAATGCGGTGAGGATTATATCGTTTTTATTATACGCATGATTATTAATTTATTTCATTAAATTCATTAAGTTAAGACTCCAAGACTCGCACCCATTGTGAAGAGGATTGCACGGATGCCAGACTAATGATATTTAACATTCGCGTTCTTCACGAAGAATACTTTATTGCTTTAATGTTACTATTGTGGAATTAGTGATAAAAATATGAGGATAAAATGGGGCGACGTGACCGTAGCGACGCAGTTGATTGGATGACTACCACGCCGTTCCAGGTTTTTAATAAGATACGATCCCTAAAAATATATATATAATTTCGAATTCGCAGAGAAAAAAAAAAAACTATTGTCGCCCATAATTGAACTTTCGGTGGATATTTACGTCCCCTGGACTCCTATCAACCAATCAGGACCCAGGACACTACGCGGATCACTATGTCACGAGAGCTATGATGGCGTACATGTGCATGTAAATACAATGAAGCAGATATGGGGAGGTTTCTTGTTGTATGGTGAATTCACCTATGAAACGTGCACGGGTGGCTTTGTCAACGACCTCTAGAAGAGAAAAGGGGACTTTCCGTTATCAAATAATGTATTTTGCAGCAGGGAGTTGTAGATCGTTGTTTGGATCAGTCAGCTGGTGAATATGGCATCTAATTAGAAGCACAAGCGGGATATCGCACATTCCATAGCAATATTTTTTTCAATATTTGTCCTTTAAAAGCCTTCAAACCTTCAAATCTCATGCGGTGCAACATCGCTTATATTGTGCTTTCGTTGATTTCAGACAAGCTTTGTTTAGAATAAATAGACACTGTTTATGGTCTAAGCTATGGAATTAGGGAACAACTGTTAAATGTTATACAGTATATGTATGAAGATGTCAAAGTGCAAAATCTTAAACCTTGATGAAACGGCCTCTGAGGTTTTGATTCCACCAGTGGATTTCGCCTAAGTGAGACTATCTCCCTTCTTATTTACCTTGTACATTAATGACATTAATGAGGAATATAGTAGGAGACATGGAGTTGAAGGTATCTCTGTAAGGTAAATGAAACCGGTTCTATTGCTTTATGCTGATAACGCTGTTTTTATATGCGAATCGCAGGATGATCTACATGAATAACTAGATATCTTACAACGATTTTGCACTCAATAGAAGCTAGCGGTCAAGAGTGAAAACAATATATGATGCTATTTCGTAAAGGCGGAAGGTTGATAAGAGTATTACGGTGGCTGACGAATACCACTTCGCCCTTGAATGTCAGATGCACAGTTATTTAGAGCAAACCTGATATCAAATTACTATTGGAAACGACCAACCAGGCCTCAATTTTTGAAACTACTAAAGTCAAGAAATTCTACCAGAATAAACTGTCAGAATTAGTATGTATGACCTTTCGCAAGAGAGAATTTGAATAACATGTATTTGACGCCACATTATGTATTATGTACTTTATATTGTATGTTTGTACCATTTGACACCTTCAATGAGTTTTCTATACCCTACATAGAGTGAAAACTATTTTACAATATAATTCTGTGGAATTTTACAAGATAATTCTGTGGAATTTTACAATATAATTCTGTGGAATTTTACGATATAATTCTGTGGAATTTTACAATATATTTCTGTGGAATTTTACAATATAATTCTGTGGAATTTTACAATATAATTCTGTTTAATTTTACAATACAGTTCTGTGGCATTTTACAATATAATTCTCTGCTTTTGTATACTATAATTCTCTTGTGTTTGTGTTTTCGATGTTCCTCTACAGAATGTGAAGAATTCCGCTGCACGATGGGAATGTGTTTTAACCACGCTAAGGTGTGCGACGGCCGTTGTGACTGTCCCGACTTCTCAGACGAGCAAAACTGCACACAACGTGAGCTGATTTTAATATGACTGGTATCTGCTGCCTGTATATATATATATATATATATAGCAAGTTCACACAGGGCTTTTTTCTTCAGTACAAATGTGAATCGTTTGGCATGCATACATTTCTTGCTGTTAACTTACTAGTAAACATACAGTAGTTGGATCTGAAGGCGGACCATCACCCCATGGACGATCACCGCTTTAGCCTCCGGGTACTTTACAGAAGATCCCCCCCATGTTGGGCTTCCAGTGGGGTCTTAAGATGTGAAAGGGGATTCCACACAACTTTGAACCCAGACCTTATTTTCGAGAAGTTCTCGAGAAAATCTTTTACGTAGACCGCCAAGATTTCCACTGTTACATGGTCGTATTAAGGCGTAGAACAATGATACATGACGTCACGTATAAAATAATTATGGTTATCACTTTAAACGACCCGCCTAGACGCCTAGTTGCCTGGCTGCGCGTGTCACGTTTCATGGTCACGATATACTGATATATATATATATACTGGTTGGTTGGCATCCGTCCGTCTGCGAAAGACGATGGATTTTGCAGCTGTGTTAGATTTCAAGTGATACGATTTGCGTCACAGCATTTGCGCTTATGACTGATACTAATAATGGTGTTAAGAAGATATGCATATTGTATTGGTTCGACTGCCCTGATAAACAACATTGAATAGTACATATACCTGCTTGCCTATGTTTACATGGCATGCGTTAATACGTTAACGCTATGGTAAATGAGATTATGTGACAGGACAGTTACAATATATTTTGGTCAATATTCCAGCATGTTCCGATGGATTCTTCCCCTGTGATGACAAATGCATCAATTCGAGACTCGTCTGCGACGGCCGCATTAACTGCCAAGATTTGTCCGATGAATCCCAAACTCAATGTAAGTACTACAAATATTAAAATAGTGTAAAAGTTATATGATTTTTCTATACTGAATTCAGAAATTGGGAATAAAATCGAAAATTATAGATTAGCATCTTTGCAACTCATGATATCTGCAATGCTTTGTAGAGGTCCATGAGTATGGCTCCCATAGCTTGATTATTATCTATAGTCGCAACGGAAACTCTCCGGACAACGACATTTCCCGTTTACGAGAAAAAATTCACTGATTTGAGGAAAAACATACTTCCTGTGTGAACTTCAAGTCGGGACCTAATAAGTGTATGTCAACTATGTCAACGTTTCCTGAGACACTTGCAAATAAACTATAAGCAAATGTTGCTTTGCTGCACTTTGAAGCAGCCGATCGGCTTGATGGCGCCATTCACTGTTTACTGTGACGTCACTGGGTGATACCATTTACATCTTTGTAAGGGGTCATAGGTACATCAGATCAACCACTACCCCCTGACCATTGCATTGAACCTCGGTACCCTCGTCAAATGACGCGATAGACTTTGCCCACCTGACCTAGATTTTGAACCAATCAGGTGGCAGTTGGATGGCCTTTACCTTTGCACGACTGACAAGAGAACGATAAAACCAACATCGTCTGCTCTATTAAATAGCATGGCAGGTCATGTATTGTGAGAATATAAATCTAACTACAGATCGGATAAACGATTGTTCAGGCGTGCCTCAGTTCATAGGTAAGGAATATGCATAGATTTCGTCCTCGTCTCATACAGTTTCCGTGGCGACTTTTATAGTGCCTCTTTGGAATCTTCAACGAAGCGCGTCATTAAGTGGCCTCAGCGTATTTCAAATATTTCAAAACACATTACTTTTAATCGTTATAGTTAAGACACACCTTAATGGCCCCACAGAACATGGCAGCAGCTAACTTGATGATATATCTTGCCTTAGCCACCAGCTGTCGACACATCAATGACATTACGTGCGGTGTATATGTCGTGGCCACTTATTGCCCGAAAGTTTTCGTAAGGTAAGTAATACCCTGCTTTCGCAGGGCATTACTTACCTTCCTTTATAGCCATAACGGATTTATGGTCTTTGTGATAAAGTATAGTTTCTTTCATTTGCTGTTAATCTGGAATGTCGTCTTGTCGGCCTATGTATTTGTTTGCGTCTACGAAATATTTATTAGATTTGTGTGCGCTGAAGTGGCATCAATCCATTCGCCTTATTGTTCCAGAGGTTCTTTGGTCCGGGGTAAATCACGTGTACAGTAAAGTGGCATAGATCCATTCATCTCATTGTCTCAGAAGTTCTTTGGCCCGGGTTACCCCATGTGTGCACTAAAGTGGCATAGAACCGATCGCGTCATTGTTCCAGAGTGTCCTTAGCCCATGCCGGCACTAACGAGCCATCAATTCATTTGTCTCATTGCTCCAGAGATTCCTTGGTCCGAGTTAGCCCTTGTTTTGCACTAAAGTGGCATAGATCCATTCGTCTCATTGTCCCAGAGGTTCTTTGGCCCGGATTAAATCATGTGTGCACAAACGAGGCATCAATCCATTCAGCTATTCATCTACTTATTCCTTCGCGTTTGCAGGTGGCGAATGCAATGCTCCGGAGAACCGATGGACAACGTTAGCATTTGACGACCTCTTCCGGTTCACACACGACAGACGCTTCAACGCCTCGTGTGACTCGGGACTATGCCTCCCCGCCACCAGGTGGTGTGACGGCGTACTCGATTGCCAGGATGGAAGCGACGAGAGTGAAACCGGGTGCACCCCAGGTGCGTATGCGATTTGGCTTATATATTATGCTCAAGATGATTTATGTCTAAAACGGTCAAAATTTAAGGAACTGGGTCATTTATTGTAACTAAATTTAACTAAGTCAAAACAATTTTGAACAATTTGAGGTATTCCCGCAAAACTTCATTGGAGTTTCTTGGCCCCAGACCTAGAACTATATGTAAAGTTTTGTACCGCGTGAGGATTCCCAAATGGACCAACAGGTCTAAAACTATGCCATGGGACAGAGTGTGCTCTCGTTCATCTATAGAGCTGTACAATTCTCGCGGGCTCTATTTCCGGTTCAGGTCCTTTGGGAACCCCCAAAAAAACGTGCCCTTAGAACGAGTGCGCATCACGCTGGTGCCTTGCTACAGCTGCGTGACGCGCACTCATTTTAGTCAACGTTTGAATGTTGGTAACATGCCGGCTACGCTGTCTGTGCGTAAAGAATCGAGTGGGTGTGAAACTATTTTTGTTTGCTTTGGTCCAGACATCCCTAACTACAAACCATAATATAGTTGAAGATAAGATATTTATCTCTCCATAATGCATGTGGTCCTTTCAATGATACTGTTGGAAGGGTTGTATTTTGAGGCAAATCGTCAATGTTTACATTTCTGCGACAAACGGAGCACCATTGTCGTCGCCGGGTCAGTCCATATAAGAAGAGTTGTTGCGTAACCATAGATACCGCGCAGACATGCGAGTCATGCCGATTATTACGTCATATGACATGGAAACCCCCGCGCAGCACATTAGATCGCCTGACACTGACAGTCACTCATGAAACAACGGCATCAACTGTCTAACCGCTCATATATAATATAAATCTACTCGGATGGTTATAATTCGGCACATAACTTCAGTGGTTAGTTGTTCATCCAATGACAGCGTTAGCCGATGTTGTGTGTGAAGCGAGTGAAGGCTAACAACCGGAAAGGCAGGTACCACATACAAGCCGTTGACGTCAGGCATTGACGTAGAGCATAAGTATTCCTGTCTCGTGAGATCTCGATCAGATCCCGTAGTGACTGTACTACCCTTTTGCCAGGCAGTTCTTCTCGGTGTCAGAACAAGAAGGTAATGTTTCGTGAGTAGCTAAATGTAGCTATTTTGCCATATTTGAATATTCATCAATTGTTGAGTTATGTCAAATCATCACTCGAATGTTTATCTTTTGTTGCTACTGATAATTTGTGTTTCCTCTGCATGCTTGTTTTAACTGTCAATTATTGTTGTTCCAGGTTGTCCACCTGGCTGGTTCCAGTGCGGTAGCGGAAGCTGTGTCCCGCCACATTATGTCTGCGACTATTTACCGGATTGTCCCGATCAAAGTGACGAGGCTAATTGCGGTAAATGACTTAACCGACAACCGCTTAATTATCCTCTGAGTGTTCGGTCTATCAGCACGTGTGTTTGGTTTTTCATTATATAGTTGTTTCAATACCAAAACACAATTAAACAAATCAGACTGCACCTCCACAATTACCATGCATATTTGCTTTTCGTTGTCATTGTTTCCTGTGGTGTTGCTTTTTGAAGAGGTTATTTATTTATATCAACCGAGTACATTAATTTATACAAGAAAGGTTACAACAAACTACCATTCATTGGTACACTTATATTACCATTGTTCTTAGCTTGGCTGATATATCGTCGCAGATTGCCCACCTTCGGATCTTCATATTGCGCAGCTGATATCTCTACTGGATGGGTCAAATCCCGGTTCCTGGACCCGTTGTGATAGCCGTATGTGCATCCCGGACATCCTGGTATGCGATGGCTGGTCACACTGCAGTGATGGCAGTGAAGAGAAGGATTGCAGTAAGTCGATTGGTTGGTTTAAGAAGTCGTACGCTCCTGTTGGGGATATATATTACGGCAATAGTCAGTGATGAACCATATCTTCGCGAGTAACCCTCTACTCTATGGGAAGAAAAACGTGGGATCTCTATCCTACGCAAACATAGACATTTGCGCAGGTGGGGCTCGAACCGAGCACCGCCCGCCTAATGGGCTGATAATGGGCTTAATTATCTTTTCGGTAATATTTAATATATGCAATATATATATTTTTTATGTGGAAAATAAAGGCACCCTAGCGCACATTTAAAACATGTATTTGGAATTAACCAACCTAATCGTCCTAATCCCGACATGTTTGTTTCTCCTACGGTGACAGACATCACGTGTTCGTCCGACCAGTTCCTCTGCGACTCTGGCACGTGTGTTAATTCATCATACGTCTGTAATGGGGGCAATGACTGTGGGGACGGGTCGGACGAGAGGGATTGCGGTGAGTGGCACTCCAGTCATCAGGAACAATAATGAAAATACTGAACATGATAGCAAATCAGGGCCTTCAACACCAAGCGTCAAATTGATTATTCGATTAATCATAAAAAACTGTGATTCAATCCGGGAAAGGTATAACGAGTAAAATGAGTAGCATTATGTCAACTCGATATGGTCACCATTGTTAGTACGCTTATTATGACGGAAATCTTTGATTGGAGGAATCTATCAGTTTGTCCGTTTGTCTGTGTGTGTCTGTCTGTCGCAAAACGCAACATTTTGTCGTATAACTTCACCCATCGCTAGGTATCCGACATGGCTCGGTCAAGTTTGTTAGCGGGGTATGAAGGTCAAAGGTCAAGGTCACAGGATCTTTTTCCTTTTTCCTTAACCATTGGAAGATAGGGCCAATAATCGACAAAATGCTTACTACAGAAACAGTTTTGGAGCTAGCCCTTTGGAAAAAAATACACTTATTGTCCTCTGGCGTTTCTCACTCTGTGCCAATTTGCATCAAAATCGATTAAGAAGTTTGGTCGCTAAAAAATAGTTTAACTTGAAAAAGAAACTTTAACATGGGACTCTATGAGGCTACATATTTGAGCAGTAAGCTCTACTCATCGTGAGCAATAAGCCGTGCCGCCTTTCAGGGTGGAGTACTGCTCAAATATGTGTGTGTGTATTTACGGGGAAGGAACGCAGGGGTGGGGCGTTCGGTTGTTTCCATCTATGGGTGTCTCCGGGATCTTAGGGGTCAATCTGGATCTGAGAGGTCAATTTTGGATCTGAGGGTTCAAATCTGTATCTGGGAGGTCCAATTTGGATCGAAGGGGCCAAATATTCATGCGGAATTCCAGGGGCGGGTAGGCGTGGTGTGCGGGAATGCTGCATTTCCGTCATCAGCCTTCACCCTGTGGGTGACGCTTTCGATTACTTCTTCGGTAATTAAGATAAGATAACGTTTTATTTAATGTCGGTATGTAAAAGTCAGCAATAAACATTAGCACAAGTGCTAATGACCAGTAATGTTTCATATACGCAACACATATATTTTCGGTGTGGAAAATTTCCCTCAATATTATAGTGTATTATGAATCCAGGACAGACATGGACAACGTGTTACAAATTATTCAGGACCCCGAGCGCACATTTAAAACAATTATTTGGAGCCAACCTCATCTTAGATTCATCCTAACCCCATCTCATCCCGACTCTTTTGTTTCTCGTACTATGACAGCCACCACGTGTTTGTCGTCCGACTCCTTCGCTTGCGACTCCGGCAGGTGTGTTCCCTCACCTTACGTCTGTGATGGCGACAATGACTGTGAGGACTGGTCGGACGAGAGGGATTGCAGTGAGTGGCACTCCAGTCATCAGGAAAAATAATGAAAATACTGAACATGATAGCAAATCAGGACTATCAACACCAAGCGTCTAGCAAAAACATTATTCTATTAATCATGAAAAAAACTGTGATGCACTCCGAGAAGCGTATAACGAGTAAAATAAGTAGAATTATATCAACCCGATACGGTCACCATCGTCAACACGCTTAATTATCGAGCACACATTTAAAACAGTTAATTGGAATGAACCTATCTCATCTTAATTCCGACGTTTTTGTTTCTCGTACGGGGACAGGCACCACGTGTTTGCCCGGTCAGTTCCTCTGCGACTCTGGCAGGTGTGTTTCGTCACGTTACGTCTGTGATGGCGACAATGACTGTGGGGACCGGTCGGACGAGAGGGATTGCGGTGAGTGGCATAATACTGAACATTGTAGCAAGTCAGGGCGGTTGGGGCGCAAATGCAGCCATAGAGTAACGAACCGGGATAGGTATGTACCCCCCCCCCCCCACCTTCCACCCTTCCATCTCTAACTGGCATGACATAGCAATAGTCAATCGTGCGTTTTGTTTAGTTTACCCACCAAATGGGTTATTTGTTCTCTGCTGTATTGGCATTTTGCGTCCAAATTCATGTTCGAACACTTATGGGATATCTGTCATGTTTATAGGATATTGTTTTATATCGTTTTTTTCTGGTTGTAAGCGCTGGTTTGTTAACATGTGAGGGTGTTTGTTTTATAGGAATGTCTTATTCACCCCTATATTATTAGAATGTCAACCATAACCACAATTTGGTTCTCGGCAACTTGTGTGAAAACGGCTTCTATGCTTGTCACATATACGCTTGAGTATAATAAGCGTTATTTACTGTTTAATCTTATTCCCCGATTTTCTGGCAGCATGTTTTTAGTCGGTGTAAGACGATATATGTGCAGCTTATGTTGTTGTGATATAAATATTTCGATTAGTTTTGTGACATATGCGCTAATGATTTGATTAGCCTTGTTGCCCTCACTACATCGCTAGAGTGACCGTTTGGTTCTGGTAATGACAGCCACTATTTATTTTCTATATGCATCACCCCGATCAGTTGTGTTGTATTTGAACAGACTGTGATTTGAGCGGTCGGCGGCGTTGTGACAATGGCGTGTGTTTGAACGGATATCACTGGTGCAATGGTGAAGATGACTGCGGGGACAACTCAGACGAGGCCGAATGCCGTGAGTCAACATGTTTGCACTTGTTTTGCTGTTCCAATAATTACCAGGGTCGACGCAATCCCTGTTTGTTTGTTTGTTTGTTTTGGTCGATGTTATGGTATTATGACCTGTGTACCTCCCTCAGCAAATCTTGGCCACGCGTTATGTTTTATATCTGGCACATTCTCAACACACAACATCACAAATGTTTTCTGGATTGCAAATATAACTGCCTACGATTTTCCAACAATGTGGTCAGTTTGTATGGTAAACAGAAAATAGAATGCTACTCGATATTGGTTCCTTAAATATCCTCGCATACAGTTTTTGCGTAAACCATATTTATTTATTATTGGCAAACAGTACAAAATACTCTATTAATGCCTCTGGTGAGTATACAGTTGTGTATCGCCGATCGGTCCATTGGCAGAGAGTTGCTAGCTTACATAAAATTTAATTTAAACATATTGTTATACATTGTATATCTATAACTGGATCATTGCGGATCACTACATGCACCCTTGTGTTCCACCGGCAGCCTGCTTGTTCCATCAGACGGCCTGCAGTGACGGGCGCTGTATAGACGACTCCCTCAGGTGTGATGGCAACAATGATTGTGGAGACTGGGGCGACGAAGTCAACTGCAGTAAGTTTAAGCTGTTAAAACGAATAGACCGATCCACACTCCGACATTAAGCCCCGCCCACGCTTGAGTCCTTTTTTCTTAAGCGTGAGTATGAAATTGACAAGTGAGCAGTACTCGTCTCTGAAAAAATATGACGTATTTAGCCAAGGTGGCTAGTACGCCGTGTTTAATCGCCATTTGTTGCAAAGAAAAACTCTTACTCTTTCTGCAACAAATACCCAAACTTTAACATTAAACCCTATGAGAGCATTATGGCGGGAGAATGATCTCTCATTTACTCCAATGAAGGCAGCAAGGGAGACAAATGCCCTTGCATACAAAATAGCATTAGTGTTGGGCGCAGATGACGCATATTGACAGAGGGCATGTATACAAATTAGCTGGTTTTGTGTTCTTGTCAACTTGTCAATGATTATTGAAGGGGCCATATGGAGGTTTGGGTCAGATTACAGGATGTTAGCGGCGTTCAGATTTAATGGTATTGTACTAGTTAAGGTAGTACAGGGGATCACTGTGGCGCCACCTAACGAGTATTTTTTTTTTCGACCGTTTCTCGACATTGTGAGTACTTTTGTTTTCGATATCATGACAACAAATAATATAAAATAAAAATATCCGGACCTTTCGTGTTTTCTTTTTTTCTGATCCCCGAAATTTCGTAAGTGATAATGCTTAGTTCGCATAGGGAGTTCGGGTGGGACAGTTCAAGCTTACATTGCAGAAAAAAACTAACCAGAAAACCTATCAATATGATATGTATATGTATATGTATATGTATTATTCTTGTAAGCATATAACAAAGTACTCATTGCGCAAAAATCAGGATGTCTTACTTATATAATCACAAATAGGTGAAAATACCCAAAAGTCCAATAGGCCGCCATGTTAAAGTGCAGTAGCGGGGTGGGAGTTTCTACTACCTAAGCAACTACCTTACCACGACCATCAACTGGTAATAATAAGTAATAATAATTTATAGACGATAAGCAATACTAATAATTTATTAATAATAAGTAATACTAATTTATTAATAATAAGTAATATTACTTTATTAGCAATAAGTAATGGTAATTTATTAATAATAAGCAATATTAATTTGTTAATAATAACTAATGGTAATTTATTAATAATATCAAGTAATAGTAATTGATAATTATGCTCAATATAATAACAATGACTTTGTAGCCTGCGGCAAGCATCAGTTCCAATGCGCCTTCATATGCCGAGACAACGCCACCTGGTGTAATGGTGTGAGAGATTGCCCCGACGGAAGTGACGAGTTCCCCGGATGTCGTAAGTTCATTAATTAATTTATCTTTTTTTTTTTAGTTTTGTAATTTCGCCTTTGAAAGGAGTTCGTAAAACCGGCTTTGTCCTTAAACTGTAGCACCTGTTCTTACTTTTTCATAATTTTTGAAATAACACACGTGTCTTTTGTTTGCTAGTCTTCTACCATTTATTAAGCCAAGTATGTCTATGTACTCGTAGTCCTAGTTTAGCATATTCACACAGAGCAGTTAATTATTTGCTATTTTGCATTTTTTATTTCCTCCAGCAATATATAGAAAGCAATGAAATTCTATTATAATATATTCTATATAGGCAAATTATTTCTTAAAATTATACTGGAGATTAATATTGGTTGTTCAGTTGCTATTTTTTACATCATACATTTTTTCATACTTAGAGTGATAACTAGCTGGTTTTCCTTACAGATGAGAGCTGTCTTGCCCGACAACACTCCTGTGATGGACGTTGTGTGGCTGCGGAGAATGTCTGCGACGGCAAAGCGCATTGTCACGACCTCAGCGACGAGCGAGACTGTGGTAGGAACGCGCCCTCTCAAGCCGCAAATCGCTCTAACTTGTACGCGCGACCCAGATACTTTTGATGTCGCACGTATACGCTTCAAGAATGGCATCAGATTCAACGCACATGGAATCAATGTAGTTCTCAAAGTCTCTTTAAATATTACTATCCTCATATCCCATAGACCCCCCCCCCCACCCCCACCGATGACTAAATAAATCCACACACCCATGCGTATTAAACGAAATCATTATTTCGCGTTCTGACCTAATTGTGTTCTGAGTGGGCCGCAAAACACGGAACCGGATGTACCTAGGGCAGGAACCAGCTTTGGGTTTTAAAATTTGGTTTCTACGAAGTGGCCCGCAATAGAGAATAGATTCTATCTAGTCCAGGACCTTAGGCTCTGAGACACAACCTAGTCGCATTCTATGGTAACTTTTAACCCCATTTCAGGGTTATTTGACCTTGCTAATATAACTCTCCTTCTCCTATTTCTGTGGGAACACTTTATCAGAGAAACTAGCCTTAATCATTCTGTTATTTCCAGACAACATGATTAAACTTTCTTGAACGGAAAACATACTCGAGTCCGTCACCAGAAATTCATATGAAACCATGTGATTTCACTGACCAAATCACTGGGTCACTTAACGGGAAATGAACAGTAGACCAATTAGTATGGCCTATGTGGTCCCGTGATGGTCGTGCAGCACACGTGTGCCTTGAATAACTTCCACTAATCAAAGAAGGTGGCGTGTTATGGTCAATCATTGCGCCAGTAGACATTTAGAGATTCTTACCAAGGCTTCGAGAGCGTTTGAAGAGTTAATACATCAGTACTGTATGGAAGCTAAATTTAAGCTTTTCAAGTTTATTTTTCTATATAGAATGCAGCATGATTCTTCAACAATAGCTCTGGTGACATGGCTGAATTGTAGCACAGGTTATCTGGGTTTCAGAATGTTACTTCCAAGAATTTTCCTGTGACAATGGCGTGTGTCTACCCTACTCCTCGTGGTGTGATGGCACGTATGATTGCTTGGACTTCTCAGACGAACCCGAAAACTGTTGCGAATGTAAGGATGTGAAATTTGTTATTTCATTAGAATATATTTTCATACTTGCCATTTGTGCCAGTTGTGTTCCTCCGATTCCACCTATATATTTCCAAAAAAATGTATGTGTCAGTTATGTAATATCTATATTTAGTTAATTATAATTATAATTTAAAGTAAGTGATAGTCCCGAGGAGGTAAAGGAATGTACCATGTCATTATAATAAACCGTATCTTCTTGTTGGAGGCTACGATACGCATGATTGACCTTGAGTGGCTTGGCCAGTAGATGTCACAGCGGTATACGAAATTTGACAAATAAGTAAAAAAAACGAATAGCGACCATTGACTAATAGCGTTTGCTCTGTGATGTCTTTGACGAGTTAGGCCCATTAAATACTGGACGCGCCAGCGCCTCCCGCCGAATGCGACCCTGTCTTATGATTGGCTATATATGAAGCGTAGGGATATCGGAAATTACCCTTGACCCCCACTGGAAGGACTAACGTTGCTTTCGGCTTACAGCGTGTCCCAAAGGTTATATCAAGTGTGATGACAACCAGCAGTGCATCTCCACGGCCGCTCATTGCCACGGCCTCGCCCAGTGCAACAGTGTCCCATCTGATGTTAACTGCAGTAAGTGTTCTACACACACATATATACATATATATATACTACTCACAATTTGGTAAGGATCACCTCTATGCAGAGATATCTGAGTGTATAACAGGTGACTGTGTAATTCTACTATAATACAAAGACGTTTGCCTTTACCATGCATGGTGGCACACGAGTAACAGATTGGACACAGATTGGGGAAGGTTTATCTGTATTATAGTAGAATTACACAGCAAATTGTCAGTAGTATATATATACGTTGGGAAGGTTGCGTTACTTGCGACGTTGACTTATGTTTGTTGTATACACACGTACAAAATGGAAGCGTTTAGAGAAAATCTGGAGAACCTAATATCGTGTCCCTGTAGCCGTTTTAGTATTTTATCATTTATTACTCCGAGTACACGGACAAAATAATATGGATGACATAGAAATACAACAGAACAACACACCTTATCCATAACCCCAATAGGGCTCTCATCGTGATTAATATGTGCTGAACTAAGTAGAATAAGATATATTTATATTTATATTTTATTGTCCAAGAATTTCGGTCGTAATTGTATGAAGAGTAATATTGCACTTGTAATAATACAATCACATTCCTGATTATGAACGACACAATTTGTATTATGTCTATAGATAATGCTTTTGACCATTATTGATAGTTGTAATGTTACTGTCCAACTATATGTTAGGTTGAAGAGGCAACCCCTGTGAGGGAGTGTACGCAATATATAATAATGTACGTATGTACGTAAACTGTCCTATTTATCTTATCATCATCAGCGTTTTCAAGCGTTGTTTGCTCTAATGGTTCATGTATGTAACTCGTGTTAATTTCCCTCTTCAGCTGATGTTCCTCTGCCAAATGGTGAGTAATCGGCTTCTTGGTGATCCCCAGGTACTTGAAAGCGAGTTCGACCTCCATGAGAGCAAAGTTTGACGCTTTCGATTCCAGAGAACTGTTCGTTCGATTTGCATGTTATCTTAGCATATATGTCATAAGTATGGACAAAAGATGAGACAGCGGATTGTCGCAGGAGTAACTGGTCAAGTACATGGCCCCGTAACCCATCTCACTGTCTACGCTAACTTGCACCACGTGTCTTCAAATTCATGGTTCGGTTAGTGGACTGTGTCCCCCGCAGATACGCAATTTGACAATCATAAGTTTGAGTAGGTCACAATAATCAATGTATACCAATTAAATTGTGCAGAAGTTGTGACAAGTTCTTTCGACTGAGATGAACAATCATCGACTATGAATAACGCAGTGGCGGATCCAGGAATTTACGAGGGGGGGGGAGTATTTATTTAACTACTATCTAGAGAAAAGCGTGCGACCTGGGGTGTGCAGAACAGTTAGTGGCTGGTGACTGTTCTCCCTAAGCCACCTTCTTTAGAGAAAGCGGAGGGGGGGGGGGGGGGGGGAGCACGTGCTTGATAATGATAACAAATTTCACGCTGTGCTCAATGATAAACAAATATGGCGGTTCGTTCATGTGCGAAGGTACTTGAAGTGGCGCCATCTGGCGGTGACTCTTTAGGGCAATATTGCGAATACGCGCCTGGGTTCAGCTCGTTCCCTACTTATGTTGTCAAACAATCGGTACTTTTGGTGTCAATTTCATGCATATTTGTGTGTGTTCCATGCCGTATCGAATGAACATTCAAATGGAATGAGATGAGCACCCAGGCGCGTATGCGCAATGTTGCCCTTAAAAGTCACCGCCAGATGGCGCCACTTCAAGTACATTCGCACATGAACGAACCGCCATATTTGCGCACAACGTGAAAGTTGAAACAATGGACTAAATCGCTTTGGGTACCTCTATAATATGAGTAAAGACGTCAACTAATAGGTTAAGTAGTAGATGAAGTTTCATAGAATAAGGAAATGTTAAGATACACGAATGGTACTCCCAGAAAATAAATTTATTTATTTTTAATAATCTGTTTGATTTTGGTGGCAGCATCAATGCGCTGCTTCGGGACCCTACAGAGAAGCTTGTGACTTCTGGTCCCGGCCGGCCACACCCTGGAGCAGGAATGGGGCCGGGGGAGAGAGAGAGAGTGGGAGGTCTAATCTATCATGATATGCCATTTCGTTACTTCCGTAGTAGCCAGATGTGGGCGCCCGCCAATCGAACCATCCAAGCCTAAACTGGGGTCCTCCACGTTGATCTTCGGCGGAGAAACGGCCAGGCCAAATTCCTGGCCCTGGCAGGTCTATCTCCAACGCGACAGTTCGATAACGGGGACGTGGGAGTTCATCTGTGGTGGTGTCGTCCTCAACTCGAAGTGGATCCTTACGGCTGCTCACTGCGTGTAAGACTTACTTACAATGCATATGGCATCCGTCTGCGTACAACGATGAAGCATGGCTAATATTAATGCTTGCGAATTGAGTATCTTGCTAAGATGTAAGCTTATATATATATATAATATATATATATATATATTGACCATATACATAATATATATATATATATGTATACATCAAATTATGAACTTATGTTTTGTCACGTGTTTTTGCTTGTTGAAGACGTTAGCAATTATCAGGCTTAATCGTATATATCTTGACGAAAAGCTTTCACAGTCTGAGAAGTGTTCGTTTTGATGCTTCGAACTATATATGTGGAGCCGATAGAAAATGAACGAAAAAAAATGCTGATACGGGAAATTTGTACAAATATAATTTTCTACGAACGTTATCCAAATTTGCTAATATTTACTCTCTACAACTTAATGACTGGTACGGCAAGGAGAACGGTATTTTTTGACTAAATTGCAATTTTAATTTAATCGCAAGACTGTCTGAATAAATTATATGTTGGAGTTATACGTGTACTTGCACACAGGCTTTTTTTTCCAGGGACCAATATCTCGATCCTGAGGGGTACCTGGCGACAGTTGGTACTCACAATAGGACGATCCAGGAACCATCAGAGCAACGTCTGAACATCACGCGCATAATCGTCCATCCTGATTATTCATTTGGAACAGGCGAGAATGACATCGCACTAATGGAAGTCACGGGTCAGATTGTCTTCACCAGAGAAGTACAGCCAGTCTGTCTGTCAACCATGGACTTCCCTGAGCATCACCATTGCATTGTGACAGGCTGGGGAGTCACTCTAGGTATTGGTCCAGCATAGTAACGTTACTTTCTTATATATTTCGTTGACGCCTTTTCTGCTTTTTCGTGTTCTCGAAGATGCGATTACAGCAACGTGTCAACCACCGGATGAAGCTATCCTACGATTAATTGTCGAATCACAGGTCAAGATAAATGTTTCTTCAAAGCTGACGACGGTGGGCATCAAGGACAATTTTTTTCAGTCATTGTTTTACCATAGAACAAGAGTTCCTCTGGGACTAAAGGCGCAACCGTGCCATAAACGGTCCGATGTTCTACCCGGCTACCCAGCCTGAATGCGCACCTCACTCTGAACTCGCGAAATCCTTCCCCGCCCAATGTATATCGCAATAACACCTTTAATGTCATCATATCCGGTTTCGTCTTTTGGCAAATGTGTTTTATGTGTTTCATTATTTCAACGGTTCACTAAGCTCCGCCAGAACACAAACTGTGTCTTCAGTGCAAATGATGCATCCCTACGTCATTTGCACATCAGAGACATTTAGAGAACCGCCAATGTGTGCTATGGAATTGGCCCACTTTTGCTATTGAAGATCCTTTTATGTCACACCTCTTATACGGAGGGCCGTATTCATAATACCCTCGTAAGTTACGCACGAAAAGTGCATTTTCGTCTTAGCCTCACCAGCTCGCTGTGGTGGTGCTCATGACTAAAAAATCCCCGTCTGTTACAGGAACCGGCGACAACCGAGTGCTGAATCAGGTCGACGCGCCTATCGTGGATCATGACACGTGTGTTCGATGGTACAGCCAATACCAGAATGCGCTCGCCGTCACCGAAAACACGGTGTGCGCCGGTTATGAAAGTGGCGTCAAGGGAGCCTGCAATGTGAGTTCTTACTTTCCACTTCCCACTCGGTCGGTTGGTTGGTTTTATATTCAGAATGCCAATTTGGGTCATATCGCGTCAATGGGAGAAGGAAGAAAATAGCGGAGCAACCCCCTACTCTTTGCGAAGAAGGACATGGGATCTTTATCCTGCAGCCACACAAACATGGCTTCCCACTCGGAATTAAGGTTATATACCATGGGTTCTTAAACATAGGGGACAATTCTGTTCCGTATCGTATCAGACTTGTTGGGTTTGTTTGGTTAATTCCCGTTCCCCATTCGGAATCAATCACGATTGCTTAGAAATTGGTACATTGCATTTCATTATCGCATCAGATTGCTTTGTCTTGCTTTTATTCCCATTTTGTACTAGGAAGCTACTACGGACGCTTAGAACATGGTGAAATTTCATTACCGCATCAGATTGCGTTGGCTTGGTTTATTCCCCCGCCGTCTCTAGAGCCTATTTGAGGCAACCCGTCATTAGTCTTGCTGAGGCAACCCGTCCAGCCTATCTGTTGCAACCCGTGTAGCCTATCTGTTGCAACCCGTCTAACATATGTGTTGCAACCTGTCGTTGCAATCCGAGGCAACCTGTCTCTAGAGCCTATCTGATACGACGCGTCTCTATAGCCAATCTGATGCGAACCGTCTTTAGAGCCTACATGATGCGACCTGTCTCTAGAGCCTATCTGATGCGACCCGTGTCTAGAGCCTATCTGATGCGACCCGTCTCTAGAGCCTATCTGAGGCAACCCGTCTCAAGAGCCTATCTGATGCGACCCGTCTCTAGAGCCAAATCTGATGCGACCCGTCTCTAGAGCCTACATGATGCGACCTGTCTCTAGAGCCTATCTGATGCGACCCATCTTTGGAGCCTATCTGAGGCAGCCCATCGCTCAAGCTTATCTGAGGTAACCTGTCTCTAAAGCCTATCTGAGGCAACCCGTCTCTAGAGCCTATCTGAGGCAACCCGTCTCTAGAGCCTATCTGATGCGACCCGTCTCTAGAGCCTATCTGAGGCAACCCGTTTCTAAAGCCTATCTGAGGCAACCCGTCTCTAGAGCCTATCTGAGGCAACCCGTCTCAAGAGCCTATCTGATGCGACCCGTCTCTAGAGCCTATCTGAGGCAACCCGTTTCTAAAGCCTATCTGAGGCAACCCGTTTCTAGAGCCTATCTGAGGCAACCCGTCTCTAGAGCCTATCTGATGCGACCTGTCTCTAGAGCCTATCTGAGGCAACCCGTCGCTAGAGCCTATCTGAGACAACCCGTCTCTAGAGCCTATCTGATGCGACCCGTCTCTAGAGCGTATATGAGGCAACCCGTCTCTAGAGCCTATATGAGATAACCCGTTTCTAGAGCCTATCTGATGCGACCCGTCTCTAGAGTCTATCTGAGGCAACCCGTCGCTAGAGCCTATCTGAGGCAACCCGTCTCTAGAGCCTATCTGATGCGACCCGTCTCTAGAGCCTATCTGATGCGACCCGTCTCTAGAGCCTATCTGAGACAACCCGTCTCTAGAGCCTATCTGATGCGACCCGTCTCTAGAGCCTATATGAAGCAACCTGTCTTCAGCGCCTATCTGAGGCAACCCGTGTCTAGAACCAATCTGAGACAACCCGTCTCTAGAGCCTATCTGAGGCAACGCTTCTCTAGAGCCTATCTGAGGCAACCCTTCTCTAGAGCCTATCTGATGCGACCCGTCTTTGGAGCCTATCTGAGGCAGCCCATCGCTGAAGCTTATCTGAGGTAACCTGTCTCTAAAGCCTATCTGAGGCAACCCTTCTCTGGAGCCTATCTGATGCGACCCGTCTTTGGAGCCTATCTGAGGCAGCCCATCGCTCAAGCTTATCTGAGGTAACCTGTCTCTAAAGCCTATCTGAGGCAATCTGTTTCCAGAGCCTATCTGAGGCAACCCGTGTCTAGAGCCTATCTGTGGCAACCTGTCTCTAGTGTCTATCTGAGGCAAATCGTGTCTAGAGCCTATCTAAAACAACCTGTCTCTAGAGCCTATCCGAAGCAACTCTTGTCTAGACCCTATCTAACACACTAGGCCAGCGGTTCTAACCTATACAGCCTACCAAGCCTGTCCAGTTTATCTGCGGTGTGACTGACGATGATATGATGGCTCTCTCTCTGGCAGGGAGACTCTGGCGGCCCTCTAGTGTGCCCGATACAGGGGACCTTCTTCCTGCAAGGCCTGACTAGCTGGTCCCTCAGCGGTTGTGCCCACCCGCAGGCTCCCAATGTGTACACTAGCGTCCCACGCTTCAACCGATGGATCAACTCGTACACAGGAGGTAAGGGATAAGTACTTATATTGCAGACTGAATAATTTAATCCAGCGTTAACTTCGAAGTGTGATGTCAACTCGTGATTGGTGCAAAATCGTCTGCATGCTGCGGGTGAAGTTGAAATAAATAAATGTAAATTAAAAAAAATATATATGTGTCCAATCCAGAAAATGATCTTAGAATGTTTTTTTAACAATACAGTTTTATATATGTTTGGGTTTGAATTCTTTATCTGATATATTAAATATAGACATATGTATACAAATATTTGAAAGTGGGTCATTTTTCGTATTTTTTCTGTTATTGTCTTTATTTTATATATTTTATATATGGATTTTTACATATTCATCAACCATTTACGTGTATCTTGTTTTTCTTTGTAGAATGTGTAGATATATCTCCCGTTATATGGTATTTCAATTCTCCTAAAAACTCGAATCTTTTTCGTTTCCCCTAGGTGTCAAACTAAATCATGTACGCAATCAGGTTTTTGTAGATTTGATCAATGATAACTTTGATTCTGCATAATTACTTTATTTTGTTTATGTTTACACTTTCAGTGCTTCCATTATATTGACAGAGGCCAGGAAAACACTATACATTGATATATTCATCGGACGAACAATGCCATACTTGTTTTTATTTGGAGTAACAACTCCAAGGTTTCTCTTAATAGACTAGTCCAAGAAGAAAAACATGGAGGTATAACGTTGCCACATATGCCATCTTTCTTTGGGAAGTAGATACGAAGTCATGGAGGTATTTTATTAATATATGCAATCCTGTGTGGGCAGATGTTTTCAGAGCGTGTCTAAACCTAAAATAAAAGCATGTACAATGGTTTAAATGAGAGTGTCTTAGAACGACCGCTTTGAAATATTTACTTCATGAAAAATAATGAGAAAAAAACATTTTATAAAGAAAGATATATATGTTACATGAACGACCTTGTGAACAATGAAGGGTCGCTTTTGGGCTGGAAAGAATTTACGGACGAAATATAACATTAACATTAACTTTTACGGAATAATACACGCCATAACGGAGGAATGGCGAGACCAATGTATAAATGAGGGAAATGAGTTACTAAATGTGCCGCGGACGTTTTCAAAAGATATATATACATCAACACACTTTTGTAATAATGTATACGACATATTGGTGGTCCTTGCAGTAAAACGAACAATGAAATTAAGTGGTCAGAGGTGTTGTATTATTGCTTTAAAATGTGGAAGCACAGATTCACCGAGGCGACCAGCATGTTGTTTTCTTCAAGTATATTTTGCCAAGTTCCAAGCACTTTTGCACGACCACCCAACTTGCCATGAGCACTCGCCTCAGTGCACTGATGATGACTTCACCGGCGATGAAGCGACCAGTAGGTTTAGACGACTACTACCACCGTAAGCTATAATAACTTCTAGCGAGTCGGACGAAGAAGATGAAGTTAACACCGAACTTACACCAACTGATGATTTAATCGGGGACCGGTTTGAAGGGGTTTCACGATGATGGATTAGGCATTGTTTATATAGGTCATTGATGACACATCGCATGGTCAGTGAAGCCGTGTTGCATTAGAAGGGAGCGGGGGGGAGTGGAGTCACGGGTCCATCGTCATGGTTGACAGGGTGCCCAATTTTGACTCGTAGAGTTGCTGGCCATGGTTTTAGGGAAAACAAAAGGTTTCAGATCAGCATCTCGAGAGAAATTGTTAATTTCTGCTACAGGGATTGAGAGAAAAAAGGCGAAAAAGAGGGTCATTTGGGCGGCACATACGTATATACCTAACTATATGTAGTCCTTTTTTGTACTTGAATTGTTACAGCCAACAGCTGTATATTGAGTTGTGAAAGTGCGTTATAGAGGAATAAAAAAACAAATTGAAAGAAGACACATTCATGCAATTTCCTCGTAATTGGTGTTCGAGCTCATGGGGCCATTCCTTATCTAATTGATTGCATCATGATGTTGAAGAATTCTCATAAGTAGATTCCCTGACAATTCTAATTTTGTGAACGCGCACACAAGTTTCCACTGATATACATATTAATTTGTCGTTTCGTTGCCGAAAAAGTGGCAACGAAATTACATTTTACAAATCACAACGCCGATGTTGTCGGCAGCTTCTTCAGTGCCAATATCCGATTGAAAGACTGTGTAAACCCGTATGTCTTGCAACGATTAAACCCATGATTGGAGTTAAATAAATCGCAGCTATTTATCTTTGTGATTATCACGCACTCTTGTTTTGCTGTCACTGTATGCGTCACTTCCGGTTTCAATATCATTAGAGTATCGCCTCCTGATTGGCCAATCGCGGCACCCCTCTAACAACGGCCGCTGCCTGATTAAGCAGCGAAATCGTCGCCTGCGGTCACTTCTAAATTTCATTGTGAGCTACAGACAGGACGGACAATTTTGTAATTTGGCGGATAGGCACTTGAGTATTCTATGAATCGCTATAGCCACGCCAGCGGCTCCCTTTAATGGACAGATAAAGACGGTAGCTGCTGTAGCCGCTGTCAGTTGTCAACGCTGGCTAAAGTGACGTCACGGTTAAACCGTTCCAAGGGGTTAAAACGGCAACATTTATATCATTACGTGACGTCATCAATAAGCCAACAAGGGTCCCAAAGGGATTGAAACGGCAATATTTACATCATTGGTGACGTCACAACTAAACCGACACGAGTTTTAAACGGGTTAACACGGCCGCAATATTTCGTTGTCAAAGCTTGCGACGAAACTCAACTGACGCGTTGGCCCCGTTTATCTCAGAAAGACTCATCTAAAACACCGGTGTCTGCAGCTAGCTATTCATGGCAGGATTCGACCCCTGCGTACCTCTTTTATTAGCATCATTTACGTCGCTGACCGACCGCACCCTCGCAACCAGCTCACCAGTTAGTGCAACCCGGTCCATAGAAACACATTTGCTCGGTTTTGGGGTGGCTAAAACGCGATAAAATCTGGCCGTGAGAGGATCGATAAAAGGTGACAGGTCCGACGCCTGTTGTTTTTGTCGGAGGGGACACCAAGCTTGTCCCTTCAGACTGAGTATCTCATCTTGGCACTTTAAGAGCGCCATCAATTGTGTCCACACGCGTTGTTATAGGTACTCTCCGGTCGGGCCGCCTGAAAAGGTTGCTTGGTTCGGTTGGTTTAATTAGGGCGCTTGTACTAATTTCTGTAGTTCATATGGAGGCAATGCAAAGGGTCGAAGGTAGGCCTAGAGGCGCCATCTAGCGATCAAGAAAGGCGCTGGAGATACGTACCATTTGGAGCCACTCTGCCAGCAGAGAGAGCCTATTTGTCACATCACTATAGCGTAAGCGGAGCGCCCTCTGTCGGGAGATCGACTTGGAGCCATGGCGCCGTTCTTACCCATCCTCGCTTTCAAATAAATCATTGAATGTCAACATTCAGGCCTCACACAAATCCAAGATCTGAAAAATATAAAATAAAAACTCTTTCACAGGTATATTTCCAGTCGGCATGCGGATGAATTAATGTCCACCTTAAAGTCGAGAGCAGGTGACTGGTCATAAAGGTTCATGGACAGAATTTTGTTTCTTTTCTCTCTACTTGAATATTGCTTATAGCTCTACTTTTAAATGTAATAAAAACACAGTTCTGGCCAATATTTTTATCAAATTGGCTTTAACATAGTGGTCAATAGGATGTTACCTATAAATATAAAATGCAGATGCGTCACTGAGCTGACATTTTCTCTTTAATCTAGAATACAGCAAACAACAATCGACGGCTTCGGGGCCGCGTTGGTTCTTTGTGCGCCCAAAAGTGACGTAAAACATCAAGTCTCGCCAACTGACCTTTTTATAATTTGTTGATGATTTAATCTTTTGCAAACGAGTATAACGGGGTAGCGGGGGGAAGCCTCCATAAATGTCGAAGTAACTATTGGTGTCTCCATTGAAGGCTTTATTTCCCAAAGAAATCGAGCCAAAATGTCAGCCGACTCGTAAAAAATCAAATTTTTACGCAGCGTCCACACCTTTGTACCCCCCCACGCCCCCCCCCCCCGCCCGCCCCGGGTCCAGCCCACAAAGAAACAATGAGTCACACCGTCCAATACCCGTCCAATGCCCGTCCAATGCCCGTCCAATGCCCGTCCCCATCCAATTCCCGTCCCCATCCAATGCCCGTCCAATGCCCGTCCAATGCCCGTCCCCATCCAATGCCCGCCCAATGCCCGTTCAATGCCCGTCCCCATCCAATGCCCGTCCAATGCCCGTCCAATGCCCGTTCAATGCCCGTCCAATGCCCGTCCCCATCCAATACCCGTCTAATGCCCGTCCAATGCCCGTCCAATGCCCGTCCCCATTCAATGCCCGTCCCCATCCAACGCCCGTCCAATGCCCGTCCCCATCCAACGCCCGTCCAATGCCCGTCCAATGCCCGTCCCCATTCAATGCCCGTCCCCATCCAACGCCCGTGCAATGCCCGTCCAATGCCGGTCCCGGTCCAATGCCTGTCCCCGTCCAATGCCCGTCCAATGCCCGTCCAATGCCCGTCCAATGCCCGTCCAATGCTCGTCCAATGCCCGTCCCCATCCAATGCCCGTCCCCGTTCAATGCCCGTCCAATGCCCGTCCAATGCCCGTCCAATGCCCGTCCAATGCCCGTCCAATGCCCGTTCAATGCCCGTCCAATGCCCGTCCCCGTTCAATGCCCGTCGAATGCCCGTCCAATGCCCGTCCAATGCCCGTCCAATGCCCGTCCAATGCTCGTCCAATGCTCGTCCAATGCCCGTCCAATGCCCGTCCAATGCCCGTCCAATGCCCGTCCAATGCCCGTCCAATGCCCGTCCAATGCTCGTCCAATGCCCGTCCAATGCCCGTCCAATGCCCGTCCAATGCCCGTCCAATGCCCGTCCTCGTTCAATGCCCGTCCAATGCCCGTCCAATGCCCGTCCAATGCCCGTCCAATGCCCGTCCAATGCCCGTCCAATGCTCGTCCAATGCCCGTCCAATGCCCGTCCAATGCTCGTCCAATGCCCGTCCAATGCCCGTCCAATGCCCTTCCAATGCCCGTCCAATGCCCGTCCAATGCCCGTCCCCGTCCAATGCCCGTCCAATGCCCGTCCAATGCCCGTCCAATGCCCGTCCATTGCCCGTCCAATGCTCGTCCAATGCCCGTCCAATGCCCGTCCAATGCCCGTCCAATGCCCGTCCAATGCCCGTTCAATGCCCGTCCAATGCCCGTCCCCGTCCAATGCCCGTCCAATGCCCGTCCAATGCCCGTCCCCGTCCAATGCCCGTCCAATGCCCGTCCAATGCCCGTCCAATGCTCGTCCAATGCCCGTCCAATGCCCGTCCAATGCCCGTCCCCGTCCAATGCCCGTCCAATGCCCGTCCAATGCTCGTCCAATGCCCGTTCAATGCCCGTCCAATGCCCGTCCAATGCCCGTCCAATGCCCGTCCAATGCCCGTCCAATGCCCGTTCAATGCCCGTCCAATGCCCGTCCCCGTTCAATGCCCGTCCAATGCCCGTCCAATGCCCGTCCAATGCCCGTCCAATGCTCGTCCAATGCCCGTCCAATGCCCGTCCAATGCCCGTCCAATGCCCGTCCAATGCCCGTCCAATGCTCGTCCAATGCCCGTCCAATGCCCGTCCAATGCTCGTCCAATGCCCGTCCAATGCCCGTCCAATGCCCGTCCAATGCCCGTCCAATGCCCGTCCAATGCCCGTCCCCGTCCAATGCCCGTCCAATGCCCGTCCAATGCCCGTCCAATGCCCGTCCAATGCCCGTCCAATGCTCGTCCAATGCCCGTCCAATGCCCGTCCAATGCCCGTCCAATGCCCGTCCAATGCCCGTTCAATGCCCGTCCAATGCCCGTCCCCGTCCAATGCCCGTCCAATGCCCGTCCAATGCCCGTCCCCGTCCAATGCCCGTCCAATGCCCGTCCAATGCTCGTCCAATGCCCGTCCAATGCCCGTCCAATGCCCGTCCAATGCCCGTCCAATGCCCGTCCAATGCCCGTCCCCGTCCAATGCCCGTCCAATGCCCGTCCAATGCCCGTCCAATGCCCGTCCAATGCCCGTCCAATGCTCGTCCAATGCCCGTCCAATGCCCGTCCAATGCCCGTCCAATGCCCGTCCAATGCCCGTTCAATGCCCGTCCAATGCCCGTCCCCGTCCAATGCCCGTCCAATGCCCGTCCAATGCCCGTCCCCGTCCAATGCCCGTCCAATGCCCGTCCAATGCCCGTCCAATGCCCGTCCAATGCCCGTCCAATGCCCGTCCAATGCCCGTCCCCGTCCAATGCCCGTCCAATGCCCGTTCAATGCGCGTCCAATGCCCGTCCAATGCCCGTCCAATGCCCGTCCAATGCTCGTCCAATGCCCGTCCAATGCCCGTCCAATGCCCGTCCAATGCCCGTCCAACTCCCGTCCAATGCCCGTCCAATGCCCGTCCAATGCCCGTTCAATGCCCGTCCAATGCCCGTCCCCGTCCAATGCCCGTCTAATGCCCGTCCAATGCCCGTCCCCGTCCAATGCCCGTCCAATGCCCGTCCAATGCTCGTCCAATGCCCGTCCAATGCCCGTCCAATGCCCGTCCAATGCCCGTCCAATGCCCGTCCAATGCCCGTCCAATGCCCGTCCAATGCCCGTCCCCGTCCAATGCCCGTCCAATGCCCGTTCAATGCCCGTCCAATGCCCGTCCAATGCCCGTCCAATGCCCGTCCAATGCTCGTCCAATGCCCGTCCAATGCCCGTCCAATGCCCGTCCAATGCCCGTCCAATGCCCGTCCAATGCCCGCCCAATGCCCGTCCAATGCCCGCCCAATGCCCGTCCAATGCCCGTCCAATGCCCGTCCAATGCCCGTCCAATGCCCGTCCAATGCCCGTCCAATGCCCGTCCAATGCTCGTCCAATGCTCGTCCAATGCCCGTCCAATGCCCGTCCAATGCCCGTCCAATGCCCGTCCAATGCCCGTCCAATGCCCGTCCCCGTCCAATGCCCGTCCAATGCCCGTCCAATGCCCGTCCAATGCCCGTCCAATGCTCGTCCAATGCCCGTCCAATGCCCGTCCAATGCCCGTCCAATGCCCGTCCAATGCCCGTCCCCGTCCAATGCCCGTCCAATGCCCGTTCAATGCCCGTCCAATGCCCGTCCAATGCCCGTCCAATGCCCGTCCAATGCCCGTCCAATGCCCGTCCAATGCTCGTCCAATGCCCGTCCAATGCCCGTCCAATGCCCGTCCAATGCCCGTCCAATGCCCGTCCAATGCCCGTTCAATGCCCGTCCAATGCCCGTCCCCGTCCAATGCCCGTCTAATGCCCGTCCAATGCCCGTCCCCGTCCAATGCCCGTCCAATGCCCGTCCAATGCTCGTCCAATGCCCGTCCAATGCCCGTCCAATGCCCGTCCAATGCCCGTCCAATGCCCGTCCAATGCCCGTCCAATGCCCGTCCAATGCCCGTCCAATGCCCGTCCCCGTCCAATGCCCGTCCAATGCCCGTTCAATGCCCGTCCAATGCCCGTCCAATGCCCGTCCAATGCCCGTCCAATGCTCGTCCAATGCCCGTCCAATGCCCGTCCAATGCCCGTCCAATGCCCGTCCAATGCCCGTCCAATGCCCGTCCAATGCCCGTCCAATGCCCGTTCAATGCCCGTCCAATGCCCGTCCCCGTCCAATGCCCGTCTAATGCCCGTCCAATGCCCGTCCCCGTCCAATGCTCGTCCAATGCCCGTCCAATGCCCGTCCAATGCCCGTCCAATGCCCGTCCAATGCCCGTCCAATGCCCGTCCCCGTCCAATGCCCGTCCAATGCCCGTCCAATGCCCGTCCAATGCCCGTCCAATGCTCGTCCAATGCCCGTCCAATGCCCGTCCAATGCCCGTCCAATGCCCGTCCAATGCCCGTCCCCGTCCAATGCCCGTCCAATGCCCGTTCAATGCCCGTCCAATGCCCGTCCAATGCCCGTCCAATGCCCGTCCAATGCCCGTCCAATGCCCGTCCAATGCCCGTCCAATGCCCGTCCAATGCCCGTCCAATGCCCGTCCAATGCCCGTCCAATGCCCGCCCAATGCCCGTCCAATGCCCGTCCAATGCCCGTCCAATGCCCGTCCAATGCCCGTCCAATGCCCGTCCAATGCCCGTCCAATGCCCGTCCAATGCCCGTCCAATGCCCGTCCAATGCCCGTCCAATGCCCGTCCAATGCCCGTCCAATGCCCGTCCAATGCCCGTCCAATGCCCGTCCAATGCCCGTCCAATGCCCGTCCCCGTCCAATGCCCGTCCAATGCCCGTTTAATGCCCGTCCAATGCCCGTCCAATGCCCGTCCAATGCCCGTCCAATGCTCGTCCAATGCCCGTCCAATGCCCGGCCAATGCCCGTCCAATGCCCGTCCAATGCCCGCCCAATGCCCGCCCAATGCCCGCCCAATGCCCGTCCAATGCCCGTCCAATGCCCGTCCAATGCCCGTCCAATGCCCGTCCAATGCCCGTCCAATGCCCGTCCAATGCCCGTCCAATGCCCGTCCAATGCCCGTCCAATGCCCGTCCAATGCCCGTCCAATGCCCGTCCAATGCCCGTCCAATGCCCGTCCAATGCCCGTCCAATGCCCGCCCAATGCCCGTCCAATGCCCGTCCAATGCCCGTCCAATGCCCGTCCAATGCCCGTCCAATGCCCGTCCAATGCCCGTCCAATGCCTGTCCAATGCCCGTCCAATGCCCGTCCAGTGCCCGTCCAATGCCCGTCCAATGCCCGTTCAATGCCCGTCCAATGCCCGTCCCCGTTCAATGCCCGTCCAATGCCCGTCCAATGCCCGTCCAATGCCCGTCCAATGCCCGTCCAATGCCCGTCCAATGCCCGTCCCCGTCCAATGCCCGTCCAATGCCCGTCCAATGCCCGTCCAATGCCCGTCCCCGTCCAATGCCCGTCCAATGCCCGTCCAATGCCCGTCCAATGCCCGTCCAATGCCCGTTCAATGCCCGTCCAATGCCCGTCCCCGTCCAATGCCCGTCCAATGCCCGTCCAATGCCCGTCCCCGTCCAATGCCCGTCCAATGCCCGTCCAATGCTCGTCCAATGCCCGTCCAATGCCCGTCCAATGCCCGTCCAATGCCCGTCCAATGCCCGTCCAATGCCCGTCCAATGCCCGTCCAATGCCCGTCCAATGCCCGTCCAATGCCCGTCCAATGCCCGTCCAATGCCCGTCCAATGCCCGTCCCCGTCCAATGCCCGTCCAATGCCCGTTCAATGCCCGTCCAATGCCCGTCCAATGCCCGTCCAATGCTCGTCCAATGCCCGTCCAATGCCCGTCCAATGCCCGTCCAATGCCCGTCCAATGCCCGTCCAATGCCCGCCCAATGCCCGCCCAATGCCCGTCCAATGCCCGTCCAATGCCCGCCCAATGCCCGTCCAATGCCCGTCCAATGCCCGTCCAATGCCCGTCCAATGCCCGTCCAATGCCCGTCCAATGCCCGTCCAATGCCCGTCCAATGCCCGTCCAATGCCCGTCCAATGCCCGTTCAATGCCCGTCCAATGCCCGTCCCCGTCCAATGCCCGTCCAATGCCCGTCCAATGCCCGTCCAATGCCCGTCCCATGCCCGTCCACTGCCCGTCCAATGCTCGTCCAATGCCCGTCCAATGCCCGTCCAATGCCCGTCCAATGCCCGTCCAATGCCCGTCCAATGCCCGTCCCCGTCCAATGCCCGTCCAATGCCCGTCCAATGCCCCTCCAATGCCCGTCCAATGCCCGTCCAATGCCCGTCCAATGCCCGTCCAATGCCCGTCCAATGCCCGCCCAATGCCCGTCCAATGCCCGTCCAATGCCCGTCCAATGCCCGTCCAATGCCCGTCCAATGCCCGTCCAATGCCCGTCCAATGCCCGTCCAATGCCCGTCCAATGCCCGTCCAATGCCCGTCCAATGCCCGTCCAATGCCCGTCCAATGCCCGTCCAATGCCCGTCCCCGTCCAATGCCCGTCCAATGCCCGTCCAATGCCCGTCCAATGCTCGTCCAATGCCCGTCCAATGCCCGTCCAATGCCCGTCCAATGCCCGTCCAATGCCCGCCCAATGCCCGTCCAATGCCCGCCCAATGCCCGTCCAATGCCCGTCCAATGCCCGTCCAATGCCCGTCCAATGCCCGTCCAATGCCCGTCCAATGCCCGTCCAATGCCCGTCCAATGCCCGTCCAATGCCCGTCCAATGCCCGTCCAATGCCCGTCCAATGCCCGTCCCCGTTCAATGCCCGTCCAATGCCCGTCCAATGCCCGTCCAATGCCCGTCCAATGCCCGTCCAATGCCCGTCCAATGCCCGTCGCCGTCCAATGCCCGTCCCCGTCCAATGCCCGTCCAATGCCCATCCAATGCCCGTCCAATGCCCGTCCAATGCCCGTCCAATGCCCGTCCAATGCCCGTTCAATGCCCGTCCAATGCCCGTCCCCGTTCAATGCCCGTCCAATGCCCGTCCAATGCCCGTCCAATGCCCGTCCAATGCCCGTCCAATGCCCGTCCCCATCCAATGCCCGTCCAATGCCCGTCCCCGTCCAATGCCCGTCCAATGCCCGTCCAATGCCCGCCCAATGCCCGTCCAATGCCCGTCCAATGCCCGTTGTTAAATAACATACAAATCAGCAGGTAAAGACACAATATCCACCACACTCGACACTTTACGCGTCTTGCATCTCCCCGCCCGTCCCCTCCTCAGCCACACCCACCCACATACATCCCCCCCCACACCAGCCATCCACCCACCGCTGTACTTTCTCCCCAGCACCCCGAGCCAAATACGGCGAGTGCATGGACCGTGACTTGGCTGTGCACTGAAGCACGACAACCCGCCGCCTTCACACAAGGCCTCTCCTGTCAGAACTACAGCCTCAAGTTCTGCTCACACACACACACACACACAAACATCAACATCTACCAGCCACAAGCCACCTCACAGCGATCGCGTACACAGGATAGTGTGCACCACACACAGGTAAGAAACTCTTTAATCAAACTTTACCTGTGGAATGGATTATTCCGTTCGGCTGGACCACATGTCGCACAGTCTGGACCCAGGAGATTCAGTGCAAAGTCAGAATACATCGCAGACTCCAAGTACAGACACCGCTAATGAGTGATTTGTGATTGCCCTGTTGGTCTGGTGGAGAAAGGTAAAGATGTCAACACATGCGGTACAGAGAGGCATGTAAGATCCACTGGTGACGTCACTCCATGGTTCTCTCACGATATTATTTGCCTATAATATTATATGTAATTTCCATATGGACGTGGATTTTGCATAATTTAACCTCCTCCGAAAACGACATTATCGAATAACAATGGGTAATTATTGTCCGATATTGTCGTGTTCTTTGGACATTAACTTACGCCAACAATATTGTCGTAAGATTCCGTCATCATAGTGCCATACATGTTTTCACTCCTGGTTATGCCTCCTGTGTATGTAGGGCATAGACCCCCAGGGGCGGATCTACAAGTTGGAAAGGGGGGCGGGGTGCGACCGGGGGGGTGGGGCTCTCTGCTCTAAAAACTTTTGACCGGGGGGGGGGGCGGAGCCCAGAATATTAGGCTGTGTCTGGGCTTAGATACAGCCAAGGCGCAATATGTTTAGTAACATTCTGGTCTGTAACAAACCCATGCTGTGGGAAAAGCTTTATAACAGAAAAAAACCTTAGTTCTTTTTCTTCTTCACCATGTGCGGTGACTGACCAAATCACTAGGTCCCTGACTAGGAAGTAATCAATAAACCAATCAAGACTCCTGTGATCATGTGACGACCCAGCACACTTCCTGTAATAAACATGGTGGCGTGTTGTTGACCATCTTTGGGCCAGTAGGCAATTATGGCTCCTTTGGAAGACTTTGGCAGATTTCAAACATCAGTTATTTTGTATAACAAAGTACTGTTAACTTATTGAAACTAATTATGAAAGTTATATTTAAACAGTTCAATTTGTCATATGAGGTTGTGTTTTTACAATAGAATGCAAATGATTCTTCAACCTTAGCCATGGGTTCATGGCCAGGAGGGGGGTGGTGACCGCGGGTGTCCACCACTTACAAATGGGACGGCTTGGCGAGCATGTTCAAATCCCCTGAAATAGGCAGATCTCCTAGCCCGTGGGTGTAATACTTAAAGCTGCTCATACAGCAATTTTTCAGGTAAATTATGATTTTCGATTTTTTTCAACGGTAAAGAAACTGCTGTAATGTGCACATTTTAGGGACATATGGTACACAAGAATGCTACACTTTTCCACGTGAGATGTCCTCATTTAGCCACAAACTTAACGACATGTCCGCTTATTTATTGCATACACTCTATATGTGCTTATATGCTAAGAATGTAAATACATCAATTCAAGTCAAAATATGTTTCAAGTTTCTGAAAAAAAATATTGCTGTATGAGAATTTTAGGGACGTATGCTATACAAATGACGAGTCCAAAAGCCAACACAAGACCGCTGATTACATACACCCGCGCAATCAATGGCAGGTGTGCTCCTTCACGTCATAAATTGATGAAGTCTTTCAAATTCGGTGACCGCTTATTGTACAACAAACCCACCCCCACCCCGTCACCCCCACCCCCACCCCAACCACCGCCATCCCATGAACCCCACGCTACCAGCGACACCCAATCCACATCCCCACCCATCACCCTTCCTCTCCTTTCACATTACCACCACAACCGATCAACCGCGTTATGTATGCTCAGCTATCACAACATGCCCAACACAATAGTATCGTGGCTATTTCAAATCAATAATTTATCGCCGTCTGATCTAACTTTACCTGACGTGGGTGGATGTGGTCGGTGGTGCCCGCCCTCTGGTCTCGCTCTTCCTGAGCTCGACCCCCCGCGTCGTTGGACTGATCAGCGGATTCCATTATAATTCATGACGCCCAGAAGGTCAACTCGCAGGTAATACTGTCGCCACTCGTTACGGTCCGACAATGAGACCGTAATCCACTGTTTACGTCATAATCCACTGATTACATCATAATCCACTGATTACGTCATAATCCACTGTTTACGTCATAATCCACTGATTACATCATAATCCACTGTTTACATCATAATCCACTGATTACGTCACAATCCACTGATTACGTCAACAACCAGTGGTGAAATTTATTGGTCGCAAATAATGACGTCATTTTCCATCCGTAACGAGTAGCGAGATCCTGTGGAAATAATAATTAAAATTGTGCTTAACAAAAACAGGGCCATCATAATCCTCAATTAAATCGTTACTGCGAATTCAATGTACGCTACATTTTTTGTGTTTGCCCCTCATCTGTCCAATATCCTTCTTTCAGCTTCCCGTTCCATCGAGGGGGTCACCTTCTGAAGATGTCGGGCCGCGGGGCTGTCACCCTGGGGGTATTCCTGGTTATCATGACGATGACGAATATTGGTACCTATTATTATTATTGACGATAGAGTATTAGTATTTGTTTAGCCGCTTTGGGTTTTGTAGCGCGCTTCAAACCAAGTATCACATCTTGACTTTATTAAGCACCCAGCTAGAACGTTCAGACATTTAGATACGTCAGCGAATGTCTCGTCACTCATGGTTTGAAGACATATGGTCACACTGTCTGGTTATCTAGTACTGCAATTAACTCAAGTTACCATTTTAGCAAAAAAGGTAAACATTGAACCAGCGGAGCCGCACACATTTAAACTATTTTAAATTTTATGAAGACACACATGTATTACACGAAAAACACTGAGTGACCTTGACATCTGCAGAAATATTGAGTGACCTTGACCTCTGTTTGTCTTTGCCAGTCCTGGCAGAAGTTTCCCCGGGGATGGTTCTGACGCTCCAGCGCGCCTTGGAAACCGCCAAACAAGGTAAATACGTGTAGTCCACTAAGCACGGCCTGCACGCCCTATTCACCAAAGGGGCCGCCCCGATAGCTCAGTGGGCTAGAGCGCTCGCATGGAGTGATCTGGTCACCTGAGAGCCTAACGGCAAGTGGGTCGGTGGTTCGAGCCCCGCTGTGGCCATGTCTGTGTAGTCGCAGGATAAAGATCCCATGTCTTTCTTCATAAAGAGTAGGGGGTTACCTCCGGGGACATGGCTCCACTCTCCCTTCCTTCTCCCATTGAGGCGATATGACCAAAAGTGGTTAAAGCGTCCTGAATAACCAACCAACCCTATTCACCAAACCATCCATCTTAACATTCGAAGGTACTATTTATCGAACATTCGACACACAAGTGTATCGACGTGCATCTTTAAATAAGTGGTGTATGTTATGGGTATACAAGTATATGATACCTATTCTAGTTCATTCTATAAACTGCTGGATGATAAATCAAATTGAGATTAATTTATCAATTGTCTTACCTTTTTTATATAATAATAAGCGCAAGAAATATCAGCGCTCAAGCCGCAATGTACAGTGCACTCCGCTTAATTGCCAACCAAATTTCTGCGATTAACCGAAGTTGGTGACGCTTGACGGGTGAGAACAGACTTTATGTATTGGGGTTATATACGCTTAAGATGCGCCATGCAGTGTACGTGCTATACATTTATTATAAACACCGATCATCGTTTTTTATTTGCACTATTTGTTTATTCTGTCAAACAGTCTGTAATCCTCTTCTGTTTGGCCCTGTCTGGCACTGACTTGTGGATGTGAGCTATGGTGTAAAACTGTTCTAATTGGCGGTGGCCCCCTCCTTTTCGAGAAATCTACGGAGAGTGGCCATTAAACATGAAACTATTTTATATGGGTCTGGAAGGGGCGCCACAGGCATATTTGAAAAATCGACATTCGACATTGACCCGGAAATTCCGAATGTTAACTTATGGAAACTAATTATGAAAGTAATATTTAAACAGTTCAAGTTGTCATGAAGTTGTGTTTTTACAATAGAATGCAAATGATTCTTCAACCTTAGCCATGGGTTGATGGCCAGGAGGGGGGGATGACCGCGGGTGTCCACCACTTATAAATGGGACATCGACACAGATTGTGACATTTTAGAACCCCAAAAAATTACAATGAACTTAGCAAAAAAGTGATGCGGAACGTCGTGAAGAATTGACATTCGACATTGAGAATTTTGAAAAATCGATCCTGGGCATTGACACTGGACCCCCCCCCCCCCCCCTTTAAGACCCCTTTACATGCATGTTACAATGACTTCTACGTAAACAACATTTCGAGTCGTATTATCTCCATAACCAAAAGGGAGGACCCTTTAGTTTAAGGGTTGTATGGCAACACGATTAGGCACAATTTATAGATTATCAACATTATGGCACCCATCACTTCGCACTTTATATCTATGTATATATTTTGATAAGTTGTGTAAAATACTACGTGATTAATTTTCTCTTTAGAAGTAGGAGCTCCGGAAATCATGGATATCATTTCGCAATCCAAGGCTGATGGAACCATAACTGCTGTCTGGCCTTTTGGAGCCAAAAGTAAGTTGTCTATTCCCTGTTTTTTTTTATCATGCTCAGTGGGTTGGAGCGCTCGCCTTGAGTGCTCTGGCCACCTGAGAGTCTAACGGCAAGTGGATCGACGGCTTGAGCCCCTCTGTGGCCATGTCTGTGTGGTCGCAGGAAAAGATCCAATGTCCCTCTTCGCAAAGAGTAGGGGCTTACCCCCGGGGACATGGCTCCGCTCTTCCCCTTCTTCTCCAACTGACGTGAAATGCTCCGAATTGGTTAAAGCGTCCTGAATATACAACCAACCCGCCTACCTGCCTACCGCTCACAGTCTATATGTTCATGCCTTTGATTCGTTTCTCTTTGTCCTCTGCAGGTGGCGGTTGTTCCTCCATTCATACCCGAGACAAGATATCTCCTGTGGCACTGAGACAGTACCGAGCAGGTGGGTGGATGACCAGGGTGGGCACTGCCTGGGTGGGTGGGTTAGCGGGCACTGCCTGCATGGGTGGGTGGGTGAGTGGGCACTGCCTTGGTGGGTGGGTGGGTGAGTGGACACTGCCTTTGTGGGTGGGCAGTCAAGAATCACTTTTCATCTTGCACTTGTTAGACTCTGAAATTAAAACTGAAGGTAGCCTAGAACTTAGTTGCCAGATAGGCAAGTAATTAAGATGCCGGTATACAAATCGCAGTATGAAGTGTATAAAGCGGTATAAACACCCATCCCTGGAGTTCGCGGACTGTGATTGTCGTGTAAGGGATTTAACTGTGGTGACCTATTATGGCTTAATTGGGTTGGGTCACATGTTGGTACTATTTCTATGGGAAGTAAAGCCTTCAACGCGAAGGAACAGCCTCGCGTACACCCCGCTATTATCAGATGCGTAAGTGGCCGGGTTACGTGACCAAGTGGCTGACTTATATATATATATATATATGGAGCTGGGTTACGTGACCAAGTGGCTGGATTACGTTACCAAGTGGCTGGATTACGGGCGTAAGTGGCTGGATTACGCGCATACAGTGACTGATACTCTACGTGTCTAACATTGAACGCCTTCCACATTACCACGTGTCCCCAAGTGGTCCCTCGTGGATGGTTGTCGGTATACTAGCGCTGTGAAAACTAAAAACAATGAGTGTCAAATCATTCAGGACATGAATGCAAACAAATTGCGTCGTGTCGAATGAGAAGATAAGCCTGATGAAAGAACACCGAATTTCCAGAATGCAGCCCTGTTAACGATTTATTTCAGCTCCCTCGCCTTCCTCACAGCATTGTGGGACAAATGTGTTGTCCAGTGCAAACGACGAGAAGTCCGCGAAGTCTCCTGTCAGTTCCGAGACTGTTGTACTAAGCCCCAAAGAACGTCTCCTCAAAACAATAACTGATTACATCAGGACCAGGACCAACCAACTGGTGTCTGGGACCGAAGCGGAAACGATGTCTGCCAAAAGCATCGTTAATGAGGATCAGGACGGCGTTCAGCTGGAATCCAGGTGTGGTATTATCGTATTTATGATGTTGCAGCTAGGTGAGATATTTTTGCATTTGAGTCAAGTAGGAACGATGGAGGCTTTGCAGCTAGGTGTGGTATGATCGTATTTGAGTCTAGTAGGAACGATGGAGGTTTTGCACCTAGGTGTGGTATGATCGTATTTGAGTCTAGTAGGAACGATGGAGGTTTTGCACCTAGGTGTGGTATGATCGTATTTGAGTCTAGTAGGAACGATGGAGATTTTGAAACTAGGTGTGGTATGATCGTATTTGTGAAAATGTCTTCTTATCCCTTCACATCGAAATGTCAGCTGTGGATACGTATTGCAAAAGTTTCATCGTGACGTGTTAGGTACGCATTTTGCAGACTTGTCATAACGCATTCGCTGTATTACATGCAACGGTGTGGTAACGTCATAAGAAACGCGTACATGCCTTTAGGCAATGCACATTCCACCAATGTTGATGACAGATCAATCGGTTTTGGAAATCTGTGGCTTAAGATGGCACAGAAATCAAAAATATATCCTAATACTTCGGTCAAAACGAAACCTACTCCAGCTATATATAGGTACATTTCTGTATTATTAAACTAGTATATTAGTCTGTGGGTCATGAAAATTAATCTTGTGATGCCATTTCCTGTATGCGCCTCGTTATTCAATAATTAGCTGATCTGTAACTTCTTTCAATGAAATAACAAACTAACTAAATACGAGTGATATCTGGCATTATGCCTTCACTGTAACTGTCTCTGTGGCTGTGTTGCAGGATTGTGGGAGGCCAGGAGACGGTGGCCGGGAAGTGACCCTGGTATATCTGGCATTATGGCGTCACTGTAGCTGTCTCTGTGGCTGTGTTGCAGGATTGTGGGAGGCCAGGAGACGGTGGCCGGGAAGTGACCCTGGTATATCTGGCATTATGGCGTCACTGTAGCTGTCTCTGTGGCTGTGTTGCAGGATTGTGGGAGGCCAGGAGGCGGTGGCCGGGAAGTGACCCTGGTATATCTGGCATTATGGCGTCACTGTAGCTGTCTCTGTGGCTGTGTTGCAGGATTGTGGGAGGCCAGGAGGCGGTGGCCGGGAAGTGACCCTGGTATATCTGGCATTATGGCGTCACTGTAGCTGTCTCTGTGGCTGTGTTGCAGGATTGTGGGAGGCCAGGAGGCGGTGGCCGGGAAGTGACCCTGGTATATCTGGCATTATGGCGTCACTGTAGCTGTCTCTGTGGCTGTGTTGCAGGATTGTGGGAGGCCAGGAGGCGGTGGCCGGGAAGTGGCCCTGGCTGGTGGCCATCGGGAAGAAGAACGGCGGTCTGAGCTGTGGCGGAACCATCATCAGCGAGAACTGGATCCTCACGGCGGCACACTGCTTCCAGGAAGAGTGAGTGGGGGTGGGGGAAGGCAAAGCTGGGGGTAGAATTGGGGGAGCGATGAAGGGTGGTAAAAGTGGGGGTGGGGAGCATAGAGGGAGATAGAAGTGGGGAAGCGAAGAAGGGGGTAGAAGTGGCGGGTGTGGGGGCATAGAGGGGGGTAGAAGTGGGGGAGGGAAGAAGGGGTTAGAAGTGGGGGGTGTGGGGGCATAGAGGGGGGTAGAAGTGGGGAAGCGAAGAAGGGGGTAGAAGTGGGGGTGGGGAGCATAGAGGGGGGTAGAAGTGGGGAAGCGAAGAAGGGGGTAGAAGTGGCGGGTGTGGGGGCATAGAGGGGGGTAGAAGTGGGGGATGGAAGAAGGGGTTAGAAGTGGGGGGTGTGGGGGCATAGAGGGGGGTAGAAGTGGAGGATCGATGAAGGGTGGTAAAAGTGGGGGGTGGGGGGCTATAGAGAGGGGTAAAAGTGGAGGAGCGAAGAAGGGGGTAGAAGTGGATGTTGTGGGGGCATAGAGGGGGGTAGAAGTGGGGTAGCGATGAAGGGGGGTAGAAGTAGGGGGGGTGGGGGCATAGAGGGGGGTAGAAGTGGGGCAGCGAAGAAGGGGGGTACAAGTGGGGGGTGTGGTGGCATAGAGGGGGATAGAAGTGGGGTGGCGATGAAGGGGGGTAGAAGTAGGGGGGGTGGGGGCATAGAGGGGGGTAGAAGTGGGGCAGCGAAGAAGGGGGGTACAAGTGGGGGGTGTGGTGGCATAGAGGGGGGTAGAAGCGGGGGAGCGACGAAGGGGGTAGACGTGGGGTAGCGAAGAAGGGGGGTTAAGTGTATATTACAAGCGTCTTTGTCAAATCGACCAAACAGTTTATTTGAGACGTTTATTAATTCTTTAAATTAAGTTGGACGCTTTGAGGCGCGGATCCAGGAATTTAAAATTAGTACGACGGGGGGGAGGGGGGAGGGCGGCTGTGAGTTAGTAAATCCTACGAGCGGGGGGTCTGCAAAGTAATATGGAGATGGAAGGATTGGTGAATAGGCGTTGAGGCAATATTTAAGAGACAAGTTTGCATTGTCCTGACTGATGTCCGCCGCGCTGATCCCGGTCTGTCCGGATCTCTGATTTCCAGGGAGGAGCCGTGTACCTTCAACGTCCGGGCGGGGTCATTCAACTGGCTCCGGGATTCCGAGGGACACCATCAGGATATCGAGCCGGAAGTCATCGTCAAGCACATGCACTTCAGTGAGTGGAACACGGCTGGGGAAGGACATTTCGCTGTGTCTGGAGGGGGGGGGGATACCTTTTCCCGACCTCCGCGATTGGCATCCAGGACTTCTTGGAAAAGAGATTAGGGTTTTTTTTTGCGGCTGGTCGTCAAAATTCTTCATCTTGGAGATTCGATATTTGCTCTCCCTAATTCTTGGGGATTCGCGATTTAAAGGGGGTCTTCCCTTTAATTTATTAGAAAATCTGCCACGAACCTATCCGATATGGCGGTCTAAAACATTTCGTTTCATTTCTTTTAGGATATTAACTTCCTACCTATTTTTGTAATAGCACAATGCATTGCATGTGATGCCCATTTTCATTATATTATATAAATATAGTGCTGATCGGTTACAGTGTTGGATCAGTTTCATAACCGGAAAAAAAATTCCCACTAACGTAATGAGTTTGTCTAATTACCTGAACTGCTTATAAGTGGGTGTGAAATCCCCTTATTACCGATAGCGTCGGGGATGATATTATATTCATATGGATGGATTCGTTTATTCAACAAAGTGTGCACATAATAAAATAAACCAACAACGTTTGGACAAAAATACCAGTATGAACCACACTTAGCCGAGGATACTCTAGTTAAGGCCATGTGAGGCCATGATGACCCTATTTAAGTGTAAACAAAAATAGAATAAAGGAATAATAAAAAAAAATATATATTAAAAAATACTAAAGCAAGCATACCAAAGCAACAGCATATGGTACGGAATTTCAAAATAGAACCCCCTGTGTTTGACGCACAACTACGTTGTTTGCAGATCCGGACAACCTTGCCAACGACATCGCGCTGGTGAAGCTGGCCTCTCCACTGGTCCTGGATCCGGCTGGCTACATCAACGCCATCTGTTTGCCCGGGAGCGAGGATCCCCTGACTGAGGGGGATCTGGCGGTGGCGGTGGGGTGGGGCACCACAGGTGAGGCTGGGGGTTGGGGCACTGCAGGTGAGGCTGGGGGGGGGGGATCCCTGACTGAGGGGGATCTGGCGGTGGCGGTGGGGTGGGGCACCACAGGTGAGGCTGGGGGGTAGGGCACTACAGGTGAGGCTTGGGGGGGACCCCTGACTGAGGGGGATCTGGCGGTGGGGTGGGGTGGGGCACCACAGGTGAGGCTGGGGGGTGGGGCACCACAGGTGAGGCTTGGGGGGTGGGGCACCACAGGTGAGGCTGGGGGGTGGGGCACCACAGGTAAGGCTTGGGGGGTGGGGCACCACAGGTGAGGCTGTGGGGTGGGGCACCACAGGTGAGGCTTGGGGGGGGACCCCTGACTGAGAGGGATCTGGCGGTGGCGGTGGGGTGGGGCACCACAGGTGAGGCTGGGGGGTGGGGCACTACAGGTGAGGCTGGGGGGGGGAGATCCCTGGCTGAGGGGGATCTGGCGGTGGGGTGGGGTGGGGCACCCCAGGTGAGGCTGGGGGGTGGGGCACCACAGGTGAGGCTGGGGGGTGGGGCACCACAGGTGAGGCTGGGGGGTGGGGCACCACAGGTGAGGCTAGGGGGTGGGGCACTACAGGTGAGGCTGGGGGGGGGGAGATCCCTGACTGAGGGGGATCTGGCGGTGGGGTGGGGTGGGGCACTACAGGTGAGGCTGGGAGGTGGGGCACCACAGGTGAGGCTGGGGTGTGGGGCACCACAGGTGAGGCTGGGGGGTGGGGCACCACAGGTGAGGCTGGGGGGTGGGGCACCACAGGTGAGGCTGGGGGGTGGGGCACCACAGGTGAGGCTGGGGGGTGGGGCACCACAGGTGAGGCTGGGGGGTGGGGCACCACAGGTGAGGCTGGGGGGTGGGGCACCACAGGTGAGGCTGGGGGTTGGGGCACCACAGGTGAGGCTGGGGGGTGGGGCACCACAGGTGAGGCCGGGGGGGTTGGGCACCACAGATGAAGCTTGGGGGGGGGTAGATGGAACCCCTGATTGAGTGGGTCGGGGGGAGGCGGCAAGTTTTATTCAGCCTCATGTTGTTGTTCCGGTAGTTTGTTTAAGTAGTGTAACCTTTATATGCAGAACAACGGCATAAAAGACCAATATATAATGCTTAAAATCGTTTTTCAATATTCCAATGCAATATTAATATTTTCAAATGTCTTAACAAATGAGCAACAAGTCTGGCAACGGACAATCTGTCCTAATAGAGGCCTGAGAGCCTAACGGCCCGTAGGTTGGTGGTTCAGGCCCCTTGGTGGACAGGTCTCTTGTTTGTTGTCCTGATTTATCGTAGATTCGTTTTGTTCTGTAACAAATCTTGATCTATGACATCATTCATACATTGTTCAAAAATTGTGGCCTTGGCATCTGAATGAAAGGAATGCACCGCTGTACCATCAACTCCAATCCACCTGCTCTGGCCACCTGAGGGCCTAACGGCCCGTGGATCGGTGGTTCGCGCCCCGCTGTGGCCATGTCTGTGTGGTCGCAAGATAAAGATTCCATGTCTTTATTCACAAAGAGGTGTGGGTTACCCCGGGGGACATGGCTCCACTCACCCTTCTCCCATTGACGCTATATGACCAAAGTGGTTAAAGCGGCCTCAATATTCAACCAACCAGCCTAATAGAGGCAAGTAATTTACCAGGGATTGCTTGATTAGCCGTACCTTGGTTACAGAGGAGGACACCAGTACCATCCCGAGCCAGGTCCATGAGGTGGAACTTCCGGTGCTCCAGGACAAACTTTGTCACTTCGACATCAGCTCACAACAGTTTTGCGCCGGAAGTGTTGAAGGCGGCATTGACACGTGTCAGGTAACGGCAAATTAACTTAAAGTTGCTCATGCAGTAAATTGTCCATGAAAAACATGTTTTTATATTTTAGACGCAATTCGTTTATTGATGTCCTTATTGCATGAATGCCATGATAAGGGTACGGCAAGCAAAAAGCTAGGGTTTTTGTAGACATGTTTTCTGCCAGTCTGGTAGAGGTAGGTTAGCAAAAACAAATAGCGTTATTGTGTACTAAGGCAATCAAACTGTGGGCATTGGTGACACTTATTGCAAAAGTCTATATTTATTAAACAGTTAAACAGTTATGCAGATTAAACAATGTCCCTATGTTATTTCTTGGATGCCATAGAAAGCTCAATATTCGGAGAGAAGACTTGTGTATGAGTAACTTTAACACATCTTATGCAACTTTATAATTGAGCAGATATAATTACTCAACTCACATAACAAAGTTACGTATATATCGTAATTCTTCTCTGTACCTTTACTGGACAGAGTATCTGATATTGTTACCACAAACTGAGATCAATATTGGCATTTTCACACATACCCTCATTTTTTTAAACGGGTAAAACAACTTCAACAATGTCCGAAATCTGATGACGTAGTACGCAAGACATTAAGCTTGCACAGGATTATCGTTGTCTGATGCTTCGATCCATGGTGAATATATCCGGCTTTAAAGATTAACATTTGTCCACGATAAAGGTGTATATTATAGTAGACAGTAAGTAACTTCGTCAATATCTTTGCAAATAAGTAGCGATTTATTGTGAAATATATGTTATCGGAGTTATATATTTATCTAATATAGTTAATAAAATAATATAGTTATTATATATATCGGAGAGTGTGGGTTCGTGTATTGACCGTGACTCTCCCTGATTTCTCCACCAGGGCGACAGTGGAGGCCCCCTGATGGTGAACAGAGACAACAAGTGGTACCTGGCGGGAATCACGTCGTTTGGCAACGGCTGTGGGCGTCCACTGTGGCCTGGTATCTACTTAGATGTTGGCTCATACTCCGACTACATTGCCTCTGTCCTTGATCGCTACTCGTGACCTTGGTCCTGTCTGGTTAGCGTTTTCGTCCCCGTTGTCTCCCACGACATCTTGTTTTCGTCTTTATTTTATTTTTTTTGGGGGGGGGGGGGGTGGCGGGCAGAGGGTGGGGGGTTTGACTTCCTGCAGATATCAGCGGCGTATGCTATAGGCGTATTCTACAGGTGTACAGTGTTATTTAAGATAATTCGTGAGCCGTCACCTATTTTATAAGTGACATATTAAATTATGGTTTAGAAATGTTAACGAGACTTAGTTTGGAAACGAACATTCATTGCAAATACCACGATTTATATGTTGCTCAACGTTTCGTCCCATTGATGTAGATGATACATGACATCGGAAGGTAATTTGGCACCATTGTGTTGTGGCCGGTTTGACTGAAAAATAAATGTAGTTAACTTTAAGTCAAGCTGCGTTTGTTTCGTAATCTGTAAAATCCTTGGTGCCTGAACGTACACCGAGCTGCGAGCCTAAATCCGTCAGTTGACTTGCAGGATGATACTTCATTCAAACCACTGTATATACCTCTCTATCGCCTCCAAAGGGAGTCTCGCCGGCTCACGTGGCAAGCAGGCTGAGCTGCAGAACAATAGGATGTGGACTCAAACCCTGGCACCTGTAACTTGGGCAATTTTTATTCAACCTCATTTCATTGACCGGTATTATTGTTATCAAAGATTAAAGATTGATCAGAGATTCGCACCCCACACTTAGGGCGTGTTCGATTTACGTGAAACCAAAACTTGTTTGCCAAACTGATTGTTCGACCAGAGAAGAACCGAAATCGGTTTGCTCGAATCCGTGAAACTATCGAGCTGGTTAGACGGTTTCAGTTCCGCGGAACTGTCAGTTTAATCAACACATGCACCATGGTTGATCATAAATGTAATGAATAGAGACTTATGGACAAAAGTGTGACTCTATATTTATATTTTTTTTATATATATTTAAGGACAGTTCAATCGGGGGTAGAAAATGGAACAGACGGCATGTTTATGCTGGCATAACTTCAGAAGCACATGGCCATTGCCAAAATACATGCTGAAACTGAAAAAACAAAAGACAATTCAATATTCGGGTAGAGGACTGTTATATGAGTAACAGCTCAGGCAATAACTTATTAATTGAGCAGAGGCCCGCTAGCTCATCGGGTTAGAGCGCTCCCAAGGCCGGCCCGGTAGCTCATCGGGTTAGAGCACTCCAAGGGCCGGCCTGCTAGCTCATCGGGTTAGAGCGCTCGAAAGGCCGGTCCGGTAGCTCATCGGATTAGAGCACTCCAAAGGCCGGCCCGCTAGCCGGTAACTTATCGGGTTAGAGCGCTCCAAGGGCCGGCCCTGTAGCTCAGTGGGCTAAAGCGCTCGCATTGGGCGCTCTGGCCACCTAAGAGCCTAACGGCACGTGGATCGGCGGTTCACGCCCCGCTGTGGCCATGTCTGTGAGGTCGCAAGACAAAGATCCCATGTCCTTCTTCGCACAGCGTAGGGGGTTACCCCCAGGAACATAGCTCCATTCTCCCTTCCCTCTCCCATTGACGTGGTATGATTAAAAGTGGCTAAAGCATCCCGCAGATACAAACAATCTAACTGAGCAGATATAATTATTCAACCGTGCTCTACATATATCTTAACCTTTCGCTGAAGTTTTAGTGGACAGATGGTCTGATACTGTTACTGCGAACTGTGAGAAAAGTTTGCTTTGTCACATATAACCTTAAAAACGGGTAAAGCAACCTTAAATGATGTCCGAGAGCCTCTTTTTCTTCAATGCCAAACATTAACTACTAAGGCATTGTATAGCTTATATAGCTATCAAAAAATCAAGTAGAAACATCCCATATTTCTGGCAGAATTTGATGGATGACTGAACTGGTAATTTTACGCAGCCTTCAAGCAGACGCGGACTAAATGGTATCCCAATGACAATGACATGAACGCGTACCAGTCAGAAGCGACCTTTGTAACCAGCAAGCTCAGCTGATACCGCGGCTGTCGGTCGGGGGCAAATCTTAAGATTCTTCAAAAACGGTCGAAACAGCTGTAATTTCTTGCAGCATTACAATTGCCAAGAATAACCCATACCAATAACGAGCTCCGCGTATTTCACAAAGACATCTTGTACCTTTTCGGAAAAGTTGTGACACAAAATAATTGTGACCGAACTCTTTCTTTTCATCACCTGATACGGTGTGTTATGAGGCTTAGCACGCACGAGCGAGTGCGAAAATGCATTGAGGAAGTAGGCGACAACAGAGATATAACGGAGCTCTAGCGGAGTGAGTCAAAGGCAGAGAGTGGGGGGAAGTAGGCGACAACAGAGATATAACGGAGCCCTAGCGGAGAGATTCGATGGCAGAGAGTGTGGGGAAGTAGGCGACAACAGAGACATAACGGAGCCCTAGCGGAGTGAGTCGAAGGTAGAGATTGGGTCTGTTTGATCTGGGGCGTTAACTCCCCCCACCCCCACCCCCACCCCACCCCCAAGGTGGGAAGTATTGCGGTCACAGTGTAACCGGAAATTCATACTGGCACCTATGATGAAACAGATCCCCTGGAGTATCGGTCTTTCATACATGTCTGGGTTTGCCCTATTGAAAACAATATATTCTGTAATTTTTTGCATTACATACCTCTTCTCCGCGTCAAATAAGTATATTCTGCCTGAATTTAAATCCTGAAAGCCTGAAATCTAGCGAGAAGCAGATTTGTTCACCGGAGCAGAAGTTGGTGGCCGGCTTTATATCCCTGCGCGCCTGTTCATTGTTCGGTAGGGTCATCAATAAAACGCGGAATACTGCGAAAAACCTCTTCGCGGCGGAAACGCCGAAGTGTTTTGCAGCATTCCGCATAATTTCGCAGGTATTCCGCGTTATATCGAGGTCTGTTCGGTATTCTATGTGATGTCGACCGCGACTCGCTAGGACGTCCGCGCGCGACGTAAATAAACCGCGTAATTTTATGTTGAAATTGTTGTTTCAAAGAGATAAAGAATACGTGCATCGTAATTTTGAGACACTTTTAGTCTTGAATTTCGTAAATGTAAAAGATCTAGGATGGCGCATGTAAATATATTGCTTTAACAGTGTACAATAACAACCGAATGTCGAATGTGCTGTTCTGGGACAGCCTTCGCGGCTTCTGCGTGATTCGAGCCCTGCATGTGCAAATGTGTGTATGCGAAATGAAGATCCCATGTCGCAAAGAGTAGCGTATTACTCGTAGATACATAGCTATCAGGTTCCATCTGAATGTCAGCAGCTGTTTCTTCCCAGTGCAGACCAGACTGTGATGTCTGTATATTTCTTGGTCAAAGGTGACATGGCCGCAGTGTATTCAGCGGTCAGCGTTATCAACGACCACATACACTCATATATATACTGCAGCCCATAAGCAAATATTCACAGGGGCGGATCTAGGGGGGGTTAGGGGGCAACCCCCCCCCCTTTGGGAACTTGAACATACACTGTTAACCTCGGGTTCTCCGAGCGCCCCCCGCCCCCGGTCGCAAGTTTTCAAAGAGCACCCCTCGCCTCCCTAACAAATTCCTAGATCCGTCCCTGATTCATACACTTATACAATATTATCCCTTATCCCTTATGCGTTCGTTCCTCATCCCTTAACCCCTCACCCCTTGAGAGTCACCCCGCTTCTCTTACCCCTCATCCCGTACCCTTTACCCCTCACCCCTTCGCAATGGCGCGTTTACCTGGACACCCACCCCACCCAGCCTGTGGCTTAGCACTTAGCCTGCCTAAGGATGTCTTTCCTTCGCGTCCACGCAATAGGGTTATCATAGTATCGTTCGCCTAGACTTCCGGTTTACTCATTTGGGGACAAACAAACGAAGCGCCTGTTCCGAACGACTTCAGAATCTCTGCGCACACTGGTATCCTGACTATCTGTGACGTAGGTGTGACGTGTATGTTACGCAAAGAAAGAAACTGGGAACCAGCCTACCTGCGCAATAGCCAGACCCCGAGGGGTGGGTCCGTTGCGGAAGGCCTAGCGATATAATTAAGAATATTTAAAAAATATAGCTTCACAAAACGGATAGACGACATATTTTTCTTTCATTTGCGCCATCACAATGACGAATATTTGTTACGACGGGACCATACGGCTGAGAAACTAACGTTTTTTTGCATTTCCTACGAAAACGAGGTATTATGACGTCACACGGATTCTCCCCTGTGACAACGTTGGCGCAACCCTTCAAGCAGAAAACTTACAAAGAATGAACAAAACTTTGTCTTTTCGTGATTCAAAAGTTAAACAAAAACATCCAACTGGTCTTATTTTACCTTTACCATGTGGTTTAATGGCGCATCCGTGTGCAAGCTCCCCTCACGGTGGCGCTACGCAAGCTACCTTTTACCTCTGCTGTCGGCCTGGGCCTGATACCGTGTGTTATTAGGCCTAGGCTGGGTCCCAACACTAATTTTTCAAAATGCGCGACGCATTTTTCCTATTAATTTGCGCAGCGCCGCCCTGGCGAGCGAGTGCGAAAATGCATTGAGGACGTAGACGACAACAGAGATATAACGGAGCCCTAGCGGAGTGAGTCGAAGGCAGAGAGTGATCCGTGTGTTCCATTTTGACAGCGGAATGGTTTTCGATCACTTGCTCTCGACATTTTTGTTACCGCGGGGGCACGATAAACTCGCTGTTTGGGGAACTCGCGAAAGCCCGGGTGCAAGGCTAATTTAGAACGCTATTTTAAGCTTTCGAGTGTTTTGAAGACGGACTTTTCCTTGTATATTCCCAAAGTTCTGCGCTTCATCGCCTCCAAATATTTTAACGTATACCTCCCTTAGCCAGGTTTAGTGAAATGGTACTCCTAGTCTTTAGAATAAACATATAAAGAAATTGACTTATAGCTGCCTATACTTCAACACGGAGCACGTGTGTTTGTCTGTCCCAAAAACTGGTCTCGCGGCGCGATCTCGAGAACTGTATCGTCCTACATCGGCCTCGGCTTGCCGGTGATATCAGTATAGTTTTGGGGAACCAGATACTGCGCTAGAAGAAGCCTTTACGTAATATGACGACATAAAACTATATATATATATTGATATCCTCTACATGTTTCTCCATTCAGGAGATCGGATTGCGCCTTTACGTCATGGCTTTGGCTGCTAGCTCCGGTCGTGTGGCTTTAACCTGCGTATTTCTTTTGATTACCAATGGTTACTGTTCACGTATCCTACTGTTTCCGTACCCAGCCAAGAGTCTCATCTGGGAGATGGTCGCCATCGGGGAGGAATTGCTTTCTAAAGGTCATGACCTTTCCTTCGTCTTACCTTCGTCACATCCGGATATTAAACGATTTCGTAAAGAGCTTCAATATGACGTCATCGAATACAAAATGGCGGTGGATACCTTGGCTTCCACGGAGCAGGATATCGATGGCATCGGCGCGTTGAAGTCCCCCCGGCGGCTTACAGTGGCCCAGTACCAGAGGGGCAATCCGGACAGCTACGTGCCCTTCTGCACCAGCCCCCTCAGGGATGCGGACTTCTTCAGGCGACTGCGGGACGCCCGCTTCGACCTCGTCTTAGTGGATGGCACGTCAGTCGCACGGTGTCTGCTGATCCTACTCTACAAGCTGGGCGTACCCTACGTCTCCATGACGACGCTACCGGAGCCCTGGGTCATGCGGTCTCCGGCCCTGCCCTCCTTCGTTCCATTCTCGCACGGGGAGTACTACTCGGACCGCATGAGTTTCGGGGAGCGGCTCGGTAACTTGGTGAGCCTGCTGGACTGGACCATTGCCCCTAGGATCCCCTGCCTGTCCGAGGCCTTCCTGGATGAGTTCATGCCGTCGGATAAGCCGCGCTTGTCGTTCAACCAGCTCGCCCATCGCTCCGTGCTCTGGCTGATAGATACCGACGTGGTGCTGGACTACCCTCGCCCCACCATGCCCAACGAGATCCACGTGGGGGGTATCCTGACGGAACCCGTCCAACCCCTCCCCACCCACCTCCAGGAGTTCCTCGATGGAGCCACAAATGGCGTCATTGTCGTGTCTTTCGGGTCAACGATTCATCCGGACGACGCGACGAGCGTCATCCTGATGGCGTCCTTCAGCGGCCTCCGGCAGCGGATCCTCTTGCGCCACCCGGACCCCCGTCCGGGCTGCTCTGGAGAGCCACCGGCCAATGTCCTGATACAGGACTGGATCCCCCAGAATGACGTGCTGGGCCACCCCAACGTCAAGCTGTTCATCACTCACTGCGGCGTGAACGGCCAGTTCCAGGCGGTCTACCACGGGGTCCCCATGCTGGGGCTCCCAGTCATGTTTGACCAGCATTACAACGCCCGCCGCATGGCCCACCACGGCTACGGGCTGACCCTTGACCTGGCCGCCATCACGCCGGAAATCGTCACCCAAGCCATTCATGATGTGATCAACAACCGCTCATTTTACGACAACGTTCGGAAGGCGTCGGGGATTTTCCGAAGTCGTCCGCTGTCGCCGAGAGAGCGCGCCGCCTACCGGGTGGATGAGGTACTGCGGTTCGGTGGAGATCACCTGCACTGTCACGCCCTGGACATGCCGTGGTACGAGTACCTTATGCTCGACCTGTTGTGTGTCATCTTGCTGGTCCCCCTCCTGTGTCTGATCAGTCTCCTGGCCCCATGGGGGCGCTGCGCGCGCCGCATAGCGAGAGCGTCCCTTAACATGTGCCAACGCAACATTTGCCTGGTTTTGAGGAAATACAAGGGCCACCCCGATAGCTCAGCGGGTTAGAGCGCTCTTGGGGCTCAACCGTTCAGAACACTCGTGGGGCCGCCCCATGGTGGCTATAGCGCTCGCCTTGGGTGTTCTGGCCACCTGAGAGCCTAACGGCACGTGGATCGATGGTTCGAGCCCCGCTGTGGCCATGTCTGTGTGGTCGCAGGATAAAGATATCATGTCCTTTTTCGTAAAGAGTGGGGGATTACCCCCGGGGACATGACATTACTCTGCCACCTCCCATTGACGCTATATAATCAGAATTGATTAAAGCGTTCTGAATATGCAATCAACTAACCGCTCGAGAAAATAAAATAGCTTGGTGTTCCACCAGTCTAGCTTTTAATGGCTGTGTCGCTGGCTCCGTAGAGGATGCTTTTCGCCATATCCTAAAGTACTGTTCACACCTGTCCTGTTGATTATAGTATAGACGATAACATAAAAAAAGACACAGTTTGATCTTACATTAAAATTTGTGATAAGTTTTCATTATTTATTGTACAAATGCACCGGTAAACAGAAACGATTGCGTTAGACATTATTAACATAAAGTTTGTTCTGTGTGGAAATGATTTAGGCACATTATCTGACTGTAGGAAATGTCAAACCTGAACGAAGTAGCTACGTTAACTTGCCTCAATTGAAGTAATCGTCCAAAGTGAAAACAAATGGTGTCAAATATACAGTGCGAGTATCCAAGATCAAGACTGGGGGAAGTTTTATCAACTGTCAACAAAATGCGCGATAGATGTCCGTTTGCGATCCTTTCAATATAAGGTAATTACCGGTGAGTTACCGACCAACAGATTGTTATACCTATATAAACTGAGAGATTCAGAGATGTTTTTTTTTGTTACAACAAGGTAGAAACAATAGAACATATGTTTTGGATTGCAGGATTGTAAGACAATTTTGGACAGACTTGATAGGATGGTTCAAATGCAAACTAAAGGTTACCCTCGAATTAAACTCATCAATAGTTTGTTTGGGCGATATTTCTGGAGGGTATGCTGAAAAATCACATAATTCTTCTTGCAAAGAAATATATTTACGATAATTGTCGATGTTGGGGAAAATGTATGTATATCGCAATATTTTGTAAAATAACTCTTAAACATTATACACTGGAAACTCTAGCTATGGGTAGTACCCTTATCAGTGACAAAGCCAAGCAGTTCATATACAGTAAATGGGATACGCTATCGATTGCACTTGCTGTTAAAAGTAAAAAAACGGAAGCGATTTTTATGGCCAAGTGTTGATGTCCCACTTCCCAACACGAGATTCACCGAAGTGGCTTTCGAACACGGCCACTTACGGCGTACCATAAGTGTGTTTGCATACGCCTATTCGCGCACACTTTTTGTCTAGTTTTTACTTGCTTGAATGTAGTTATCGTATTGCCTCCAGAAAGATAAGATTGCACTAGATTTAGCGGATAGTTCTTCTTTAGTTCTTGTTATTGTCAAGGCTTGCTTGTTTTAATCAGTATCCTCTATTGCACTGAATTGTAGCATTGATGCAGCAAGGGCACCAATCAATAAAAAAAAACTAAAAAAAAACTGAACTGTTCACTGTACGTAACAGTTTTCTTATAAAACTGCTCACACAGCAGTCAAATTAGAATCAAAATTTCCAGCCATAAAACATTGATTAAAGTTGTTATTGCAAAAACACAATGTTAATCATGTTTAATTATATTTATTTCTGACTTTACCACACCCATGCTACAAAATAAAAACATTTTTACAATAGGGAACTAAATGCGTCGAAGTAAAATACCTAAACGTAAATAGGTTTCTTCATACACTTTACTACTTAACAAATATATGGCTTAATTTTATCATCAGAAAACAGTAAATCGCCAAACAAATCTACCTGGTTGCCCTAGTTTAGGTATTCTCTAGATTTAGACTGGCTCTTAACTGTAAATCACTTTCTTTATAGCGGTATACCTCGTGTGTTCATAAGGATGTGCTTACGTGTGAACATCCTACATATATGGATGAGTTTAAAATGCGTAACAAAACAATAACAATTGTAATGATATCCGTAATTTACTACTTCCGGTTTGGCATTGTAGTTAGATTCTGTTCTGTTGTCAGTTGTACTGAGCCAGGGGCCGGGACACGGTCCAAGATATTTGAGTAATATAACAATGACTAAAAGTGTAAATTTTATTAGCCTTTTGGAGAGAGCACAGCGTACTTTAGAACGGTACATGCCATTCGCATATAATTTCTTAACATTTTTTGTTTCTCGTACATCAGTCATGCCGCCCCCTCCCTGCTGTCTCTCAGTGTCATCTATGATGACATTATATTGGTATTTAAACTAGAATGCACCACCTATAAATTAAATACGTGTCACAAATGTACTCAGAAGTAAAATTTGTAACAATCAATACTTATTTTATTTCATCCTAGGTATGTAACATACAGTCTCATCGTATTGCATATGTTATAGATGGCAAAGACGATAGTCTTAACCGTGATTAACAGCCAGTGAGAGTGATATCCACCGAATAACGTATCAATGGCGTAAGCACTAGCGGGCCATATCAAAATAATGGTGAAGAAAATATTTTAAGCATCTTTTTAATATCTGTCACAGCGTCGTATTATGCGTTATAACATGAAACCAAGCTCTGCGAAGATTGATGAATATTGATAGTCCGCGTTAAAATAACCGTATATACGGAATACCCAATCAGACCCCGTTTATCCGACACCCGATAATCCGGAAACTCGGCTATCTGACACAGTCCGACCTGTAACGGATTTCCACAATGCTAATTGCCCCCGTTAATCCGACATTCGCTTTCCAACACCGACGCGACTTTCCTGCAACCAAAGTGGCCATTCATCTCGCTTATCCGACCGATTCGGGGGTGAAGCCGTGTTAATTGGCTTTTGCCCCATTCTGGTGTTGTGATAAGGCGTCTGCTGACTATTAACATGCAAATGATTAACACTGAGGGTTATCGCTTTCAAGCATCGACGCTGGGGCCGCCTCGATAGCTCAGTGGGTTAGATCGCTGGCATTCAGCGCTCTGATCACCTGAGAGCCTAACGGCATGTGGATCGGTGGTTCGCGTTCCGCTGTGGCCATGTCAGTGTGGTCGCAGGATAAAGATCCCATGTCCCTCTTCGCATAGAGTATGGGGTTATGGTCCCACTCTCCCTTTCTTCTCCCATTGACGCGATATGACTAAAAGTGGTTAACGCGTCCTGAATATACAACCAATCAACCATCAAGCATCGACACCTAAATATGTCTTTGTGTACGTTACACAGATCTCAAAGAGCTTTCAGGTTGTATGAGAAAATAAAACCGGGTCTTTAACGTTATTAATTTTGATAACGTCATGTCATAGTTTCATTTGTACACTCAACACAAGCGTATATCGCTATAAATGAAGCTACTGAAGCCAGTGGTTGACAAAATCCGACATTCTAGCACTCGCTTCTCCGCCAATGGAAAGGGGATGACCCCGAGTGTACTGCAAACTTGCGGGCCAAACACTTGAAGCATATCGTATATTTGCTGTGACTTGAATAACAATTCTGCCAATACCCTTGCGTAGTTTTGAGACTTTTTAAAAAATAAAAGTTTACCCACACGTGTTCAATGTCACAGGAAGTTGATGTTGATCAATTCAGTGGTTTTCCGGCAGGCGTTACTTCACGAATAGTTTGCGGAAGACTTGACGCTGGATCCGCCGGTCTTCCCCTTGAGACTGCGGCGCGTGACACCAGGGCCGCTCGTGTCCTTGGCGCCTTTGAAGGTCGTGGATCGGGTCACGTCCGCCACGCCGGGCCCGGTGCGGCTCTGGTGGTGCGAGCCGTGCTTGGTGGGACCGCCGTCGGGGGTACGACCCGTCAGGGGTACGAGAGATGCCGGGGACTTTCCGTTTCGTACCGGCTCGAGTTTGATGGGTTTGCCTGCGCCGCCGACGGGTTTGGCGGCCCTCTCCAGCCGTTCCAGCTCTTCGTCCAGGGCGTCGTCCGTCAGGTTCTCATACAAACCTGCAACAGAACGTAACGTTGGCAATGTTATGCTATAGCCTCGTTGCGATAGCGAGCAACGATGGGAAAAACGCCGCGGTTCGTTTGCTGGTCACCACATATGGGAAATGGAAATGGGTCTGCTTTGCCCATTTTGCACTTGTGTCATGCAATGGGAAAGGAAAGCGAAGGAAAGATGCACCTTCAGGCCATTACCCCCTCAATATGGGTAAAGGGAAATAGAACGACCTGTTCCTTTTCCCACTACTCATTTGAAACAGGTACACGAACATTTGTGAAGATCGTGCTTGTTTCTATTTCCCATTTGCCATGCCAAATGAAGGGTAGATACATGCACGGTTGTGTCGGTGAGCGAAGGTTGCGGCCTGAATGAAGTAATGATAACGCAACCAATTTAGTCATACTCGGATCGCAAACCTTTAGCAGATATGTCATTATAATTGCAAAACGCCATACTTCATTGTTCGAAACAAGGTATCGACGCGCTGTTACCTGGCCGGAAGTAACCCAAGCGCCGCGTCTTCTCCAGCAACATGCACCTCTTGCGCCACCTGGCGGCCTCCTCCTCCGCACACTCCTGGGTTTGCCTCAACTCGATGAGTTTCGACTCGAGGTGTCGAATCCGTTCCTCTTTCTGTTTTGTCATCGACTCGTGCATCAGGACGACTCTCTCGCGCGCCGCTAGCTGGCGCTCTGTCTCCATCTTGAGAGTGCGCATGCGCGAGTCGAGGTCGTGCGCCAATTGGTCGCTCATATCGGCGTCCCTCTTACTACGGTGCATGCTGGTCTCGGCGTGTCGCACCGCCTCGTCCACCGCGATGTCCAGCTGCATGATGGGCTTGGTGATCTAGGCCATGGTACAAAGGGGCTTGATGATCTGTGCCATGGTACAAGGGGCTTAGTGATCTGGGTGGCAAGGACGGATCCAGCCTTTAAGAAACACAGGGTCGGGGGACACATGGTGGTGGGTGGGGGGCGTGGAGGGGGCTGATTCTCATTTCGGAGAATGATTCAATAACCCTTTCAGGACTCAATCGGCTGGCGACGCTTACAGTTTATTGCGCCATACTTTAGGATTGTGGTAGTATAGCAGTATTATTGTATTCGGAGATCATTCCTCATATATAATTGCGAGATTACAGTGCAGGGGCGGCTGCAAGTTCAGCGACAAAATAATTAGGATAATTATAATATGTATATATGTATATGTATATATAAATATATATATATATATCCGGCATAAAATTAATCATCTCACCTTTAACACATCCAGGCAACGTTTCCGTTCGTCTTGCATGTTTTCATTGGCCAGCAACACGCGTGACGTCACCTCAAACATCTGGTCCACGTTGTCTTCCAGCAGCTGTAGATGTTGCCCTCCGTCAAGGTCAGGATCGTCTCTCAAGGCCGCAATGGCGGCCAGCGGGTCGTGGTTATGAATATTCAAGCGACCTCGTTGCACTCTCAGATAGGTGGCGATCTTCTCAATGAGACTTTTGATTTTACCGGATTCTTCCCATTTGAAGCGCACTGCGGCGTCGCGCTCCGTGCGTATTTTCTCCATCTGTCGTTGGCACGCTTCCTTAGCGCACTGGTAGCGCAGGGCGATGACGTACTGTATCTCTTTCTTCTCAGTCTCAGAGATACGCTTGCTGGTCCCGAAGTGCCTGTCACATTGAACGCATATTAAATACACATACAAATTGTGTCAACCCTTGCACACAGCCACTAGGACTGTAGCATTGCACGTATATTACAAGTTATAAATGGTGAGTGTCTCCCCCTACACACAGTCACTACGACTTTTAATATATATGTTAATTATTTGCTTTTACCGTAAAAAAAATATATACATAAATAGATTTGTGGTTTTATTATAATGTATTATGCATTGGCATTTTTCATTTATGTTGTTAGTACTGTTCTTATCATCATACTTTCTGTTATTGCGAACAGGTGATTCTAGTATCAATGAATATAACTGCCTAATTGACAATAATAAAATATGTTGACCTCTATAAATGTTGCAATAATAAATGGCAGGAGCTTTAAGCGGACGGTAGACTGGTAAGCTCATCTGGAATTCTAGCAAAAAGGAATTGATAGATTTCTGACTTATGGCATCATGGGATATTGCCAAGATAAAGAAAACAACTGTTATAAAAAAAATATATAACTTTGTACAATCTCGAACATGGGATATCACAGAATCCCTATGCATGTATTACTGACTTGTGTACGAGCGCTTTCTCAAGTGACTTTTGCTAGGCAGACTGACTTGTGTACTAGCACTTTCGAAAGTGACATTTGCTGGGCAGACTGCCTTGTGTACGAGCGCTTTCTAAAGTGACTTTTGCTGGGCAGACTGACTTGTGTATGAGCACTTTTTAAAGTGACTTTTGCTGGACAGACTGACTTGTGTAGGAGCACTTTCTAAAATGACTTTTGCTGGGCAGACTTACTTGTGTACGAGCGCTTTCTAAAGTGACTTTTGCTAGGCAGACTGACTTGTGTACGAGCGCTTTCTAAAGTGACTTTTGCTAGGCAGACTGACTTGTGTATGAGCACTTTCTAAAGTGACTTTTGCTGGGCAGACTGACTTGTGTACGAGCGCTTTCTAAAGTGACTTTTGCTGGACAGACTGACTTGTGTACTAGCACTTTCTAAAGTGACTTTTGCTGGGCAGACTGACTTGTGTACGAGCACTTTCTAAAGTGACTTTTGCTGGACAGACTGACTTGTGTACGAGCACTTTCTAAAGCGACTTTTGCTGGGCAGACTGACTTGTATACGAGCACTTTCTAAAGTGACTTTTGCTGGTCAGACTGACCTGTGTTCGAGCATGTTTAAAGTGACTTTTGCTGGGCAGACTGTCTTGTGTGCGAGCATGTTTAAAGTAACTTTGGCTGGGCGCAGTGACTTGTGTACAATTATGTTTAAAGTGACCTGCTGGTCCGACTGACTTGTGTACGAGCACTTTCTAAAGTGACTTTTACTGGTCAGACTGACTTGTGTACAATCATGTTTAAAGTGACTCTTGCTGGTCCGACTGACTTGTGTACTAGCACTTTCTAAAGTGACACTTGCTGGGCAGACTGACATGTGTATGAGCACTTTCTAAAGTGACTTTTGCTGGGCAGACTGACTTGTGTATGAGCACTTTCTAAAGTGACTTTTGCTGGTCAGACTGACTTGTGTACGAGCACTTTCTAAAGTGACTTTTGCTGGACAGCCTGACTTGTGTACTAGCACTTTCTAAAGTGACTTTTGCTGGGCAGACTGACTTGTGTACGCGCACTTTCTAAAGTGACTTTTGCTGGGCAGACTTACTTGTGTACGAGCACTTTCTAAAGTAACTTTTGCTGAGCAGACTGACTTGTGTACGAGCACTTTCTAAAGCGACTTTTGCTGGGCAGACTGACTTGTGTACGAGCACTTTTTAAAGCGACTTTTGCTGGTCAGGCTGACTTGTGTACGAGCACTTTTTAAAGCGACTTTTGCTGGTCAGACTGACTTGTGTACGAGTATGCCGGCCTCCCGGTAGATGTACTCCTCGATGTGAAGCTCCCCCCGGTCGGCCAGGACGTCGGCCCTCATCTCGTCACAGAGCCACGAGTGTCCCTCCACGTCCAGCAGATCCAGCAGCCGCTCAAACAGCTTCCCAGACTTCTTAGAGCGAGCCGAGCCCCAGGCCAACTCCAGGAACCGGAAGCACTGTCCTACTTCTGTCTGCTCCGTCTGGCGAGTAAAACAGCGGTATAATTTTTTTTTGGGGGGTGGGGGATTTAGCGAATTTGTTTTTTACACGTGAGATTATTTTATCAGCCAGGCCGTAATGTAACTAATGTAGTAATTACTACGGTAACCTACTTACACGTAAAGTGGAAGTGTGCAACTCGAAATAAGTTAATCACTTTATTTCACTTCGTATTCCAATCATTTATAACATGTCACTTCTGACTTTCCGGAATGTTCAGTCAAGTATAGCCTGTAAGTCTATATTTACTAAGTTACATTATTGGACTGGTCGGTGGCAAGTACTTTGCAGCCGGGAAATATGTCCTTCGATTTTAGCTTTCATGTCCATGTGCGTAGTGTCTACCCAACTCGCTTAAATATTCATGAGGACGGAGTCCTGTATAAAGTGGTGAGCAGTGGCGCCGACTAGCGCACGACATACGCAAGAGAAAGCCATCTTGAATCTCGTTTGCACAAGAAAGGGTTGCATTTTGTAACCTTTTTTTTGGGCAAAAGGGAGGGCTACTTTTTGTAATCTTTTCTTTGGGCAAGAGAAAGGGCTACTCTTTGTATTTATTGATGATGGTGTTTAAAGATGATGGGCCCTCGGCTCACCAACAAGAACAAAAAGACCCTGATGGGCGGCATCAATGTATATCAATACCATCACTATGGTACTCCTAGTATGATGCATGATTAGATATGTGTAGTCTAGTGTAGCATCGACCGCTACGGCGTGGTGTAACAAACCACTGGTGTTAGTGTCTATAATGATTCGTTAAGACATCAATAAAGAGCCAGATGCCATTATTGACGTTTCGTGACGTACATGTTGGTTTCCGGTTGAAGTGCTGGTGCCCTGTACATGTACTCCACGCATTATTTAGGGTTGATGCACGAGTTTACATTTGGTAGCTCAAAACTGTGAGCCTCATAGGCCCTTGTAGTTTACAAAACAACCCACCCCCCCCCAGATTGCTTCAATATTTACTCTTCTGTGGGAATATTACATTAAGTTTGCGAATTATTTTATCCACCGTAACGGTGTAGTGAAACGTTGTGTTGTCGGCGGCATAGTGATACGTTAAGTGTTGTCGGCGGCATAATGATACGTTAAGTGTTGTCGGTGGCATAGTGATATGTTAAGTGTTGTCGGTGGCATAGTTATACGTTAAGTGTTGTCGGTGGCATAGTGATACGTTAAGTGTTGTCAGTGGCATAGTGATACGTTAAGTGTTGTCGGTGGCATAGTTATACATTAAGTGTTGTCGGCGGCATAGCAATACGTTAAGTGTTGTCGGCTTCATAGTGATACGTTAAGTGTTGTCGGCGACATAGTGATAAGTTAAGTGTTGTCGGTGGCATAGTGATACGCTAAGTGTTGTCGGCGGCATAGTGATACGTTAAGTGTTGTCGGCGGCATAGTTATACGTTAAGTGTTGTCGGTGGCATAGTTATACCGTAAGTGTTGTCGGCGGCATAGTTATACGTTAAGTATTGTCGGTGGCATAGTGATACGTTAAGTGTTGTCGGCGGCATAGTGATACGTTAAGTGTTGTCGGTGGCATAGTTATACGTTAAGTGTTGTCGGTGGCATAGTTATACATTAAGTGTTGTCGGCGGCATAGCAATACGTTAAGTGTTGTCGGCTTCATAGTGATACGTTAAGTGTTGTCGGCGGCATAGTGATACGCTAAGTGTTGTCGGCGGCATAGTGATACGTTAAATGTTGTCGGTGGCATAGTGATACGTTAAGTGTTGTCGGTGGCATAGTGATACGTTAAGTGTTGTCGGCGGCATAGTGATACGTTAAGTGTTGTCGGCGGCATAGTGATACGTTAAGTGTTGTCGGTTGCATAGTGATACGTTAAGTGTTGTCGGCGGCATTAATACGTTAACTACTAACGGTGTATAGTAGTATGGACTGTTAATAGTGTAAAATAGCGTTACATGTTAACGATATGGTGTATCGTTTAACTGTTAACGGCGTAGTGTAGCATTAACTGTTAACGGCGTAGTGTAGCATTAACTGTTGACGATGTTGTTTAACATCGCCTGTTTACCTTGTTGCGCAGCATTAATCAAGCCTGTACACTAATGGTGTTGTGTAACATGAACTGTTATATGTTACTGATGAGTATAAACAATGCACGTTACTTACCCAAATGACTAGGAACAGCTAGATGAGTTTCTAACATGTGGTTTTGACACGCCAATCAAACTGCGACTTCAGGCATGATTGATTGGCAGATAACACCAACTTTGTAATATAACTATCGCTACATTCACGATGCCGGGAATTGTGGCTCATTCGCAGCTATCTTCGACACGGGCGCGACATCTAGTGACCGAGTGAAACAACAACCACGTGGTACCTACCAGGATCCCCGGCAGCAGATCGTCCGTCAACAGGCCGTGGTCACGGTACTTCTTCTGCATCTCGGGGGAGAAGCCAAGCAGATCGGCAATCATCGGCCGTTTCCGCCGCACTATCCGACGTTCGTGCTCATCCATTGTAATGTCTTTTTTATGTCCTTCTTCTTCGGACGTTGATTGCGAACCGATTTTTTCCCGCGACGTCCTAAGTTTCTCGATGATATAATTACTTGAACCAAATGCCTACAAATTGTTAAGTTGCAATTGGAGCCGATGATAAGTCGAAAGTAAAAGGGTTCACAAGTTTAAAGGCCGCAATGTTGATTTGAGCGTCACCATGGCAACGACATCATATAGGTGGAGGTGACACTAATCCGTATTGAGTTCGTGGTAAGACTGATAAATACCCCCACTGGAGTGGTTACAATGGCGCTCCCCGTGATCGCGATCAATTCAGTTTCCGCGATGGGGGAAGGAAAAGTAGTCCGGGCGGCGGCAGCCACTGACCTCACGAAATACGTGTACTGCGTCAGGTGGCCCGGGCGACCGACTGATCACTGAACCACTCTCCACCACGGCGGCGTCCTCGTAACCTGTGTGCGTGGCTCCCCACACTGGCGACCCGCTGCCGTGGCGGTTGCTAGGGCGGCTTATGGGACGCTGGTGGCGTCGTTAAGGACAGCGGGGACAAACTAGCCGGTTGCCTTCGCTGGAAGGGTCCCGGTCTGGTGAAAACGGACCGACTTACCACTGACAGACTCCGGGGAGACAATGTGGCTAAGGTCCCGGATGGGAGCCTCTGGATGTCAGTGGGAGAGGTTTGGGGGTGGGGGGGGGGGGGGATTGGGGGACTTGGAGAGAGGGTCGATAGCTTCTAGACACCCTCGATGGTATGTCCAAAGGCAGACTCACCGGTATGAATAAAGCAGGGTGCGTCGGTGGTAAATGCATTGTGCGGAAGTGAAGATGCGTATCTTGTTTTGCATGTGTACGTGAAAGTTTCAGGAATGTCAACACCAGTAAGAGACCGCAGTTTGTTTGTACCCTGGCACATACATACAGGGTATGCTCATGGTCACAGGGAACGGGACATCGGTTACTTCTGTAAGTGAGCCAGGTTTGTTATTACCTTCAAATTTTCATATTGTTCCTAAACTTTAACCTTTCACCAACAGAAAATGAATCTCGGGTTACCAATGACTTGGCGACTATTTACCCCTATTTTACACGAGTGTAATATGGAACATTCTGAAGCAATTATTTCCCGGTTTAGGGGTGTGACGGTTCCTCTTTTACTATTTGAGATCAGATGAAAGAAGGATAAGCCCCAAAGGTGTTGAGATGCTTGCCTAATTTCCTTCGTCTTTCCCAAAGTTGAGACAGTGAGTGGCTTGATATCAGGTGGAGGTGAGACGATCGTTGACATCTTGCCCCAAATCCATTTGATTAAAGTGTGATTTTCATGTAGATATTATGTAACGTTGTATTTGGGGATCAAGTGATTTTCGATAGTAAAAGTGGAGCCAGGAGCCCAATGATAACGATCATTCTTCGACATACGTGGTGGGATGTATCAAGTGAGGAATTGGGTTGGTTGGTTGATTGTGTATTCAGGACGCTTTAACTACTTTTGGTCATATCGCGTCAATTGGAAAAAGGAAGGGAGAGCCGAGCCATGTCCCCAGGGGTAACCCCCTACTCTTTGCGAAGAAAGACATGGGATATATATCCTGCGACCACGCGTGCATGGCCACAGCGGGACGCAGACCACCGATCCACGTGCCGTTAGGCCCTCAGGTGGCCAGAGCATGTGGATTGGGGTTGACGGGAGATCGGTGCATTCCTTTCATTCGGATGCCAAGGCCACAATTGTCGAACAATATATGAATGATGTTATAGATCAAGATTTGTTACAGAACCAAAGGAATCTACTATAAATCATAACAAAGTACCAACCTATTATCAATCATGACAAAACCCCAACTTACTATAAATCATCACAAAATACCAACTTACTATAAATTATGACAAAAACAAGCCTACGATAAATCATGACAAAATACGTAGGAGATCAAGGATCAAACTAGAAGGAGAAAATATTAGTCAATGCACACCCTACCGTGGCTTTACACACAGAGTGTATTGGAAAAAAGTGCACCGCTGTGACCCGCTGGGGCCGTCCGCACGGCGACCCGCAGGCACCTCCTCTCAAAGCCATCCGTTCAAACATTGATGAGACCACAGATGAACCTAGAAGGAACTTGAAATATTTAATCATGTGTCGTTGATGTTGGTGACAATGAGACACAGGGTATTGGCCAAAGCTGGATCAATGCGCCTTAGTCACATGCCGCTAGCTACCAGCAGCCTGTGAATACCATTTTTTCGGGTGAGAGACAGACAGTTTAAATCGCACCCGATGACGTAAAAGCATGACGATTGCCGTAGATTTTTTGTCTGTTTGCGTGTAAACTTTTTAACTGGGCACTTTGTCGTGTGTCAACGTTGTTTTCCAATTTCTCGACAAAAAGATACCGCCTTCAACAGAGGGGGTAAGGAAAAAAGGTGTCTGGCTGGAAGAGATAATTATTCCGCGAGTCTCGGAGCACGAGACTCACCATGAATGTAAGTAATAAAGTAAATAATAAATCTAGGCAAGATTTGAAATTATCCCATACGAGAAACACAAGGGTAGATTCATGCCCACGTCCGAAACTCAGTGTGTTAATGAACACCTATCGAAAGTTTTATTGCTATGGAATGTAAATCTCCCATCATTTAGATAGCAACGTTAGCCGACTAAGGCCCGTAGTCGGCTAAAGTAGTTCGTGAAATCCGCCACTGATGATGCCGTAACTTCAGACACCAAGAAATATCTGTCGATATTGAGGTGCGACCGACAAACCGGCTGGCGAAATGTACTGGGCAGACGAAAAATGGGAACAGGTGTTTAGCCCCGGAAACTATTTAGTCTTTCACCTCACGAGATAAACCATCCATGTTTATGATGGCGAAGTGAACAACTCCTTTGAAAACCGGAGAAAAAATGAATAACATCACTGTTATTGTAAAGTATATATGGGAGAATAAAGGAATAGCATCCCTGTCATTGTGGAGGACATAGCGGAGAAGGAATGAAAAGCATCACTGTCATTGTGGAGGACATAGCGGAGAATGAATCAATAGTACCACTGTCACGGTGGAGGACATAGCGGAGAATGAATGAATAGTATCACTGTCATTGTAAAGTAGATAGCGGAGAATGAATGAATAGTATCACTGTCATGGTGGAGGACATAGCGGAGAAGGAATGAATAGTATCACTGTCATTGTAAAGTAGATAGCGGAGAATGAATGAATAGTATCACTGTCATGGTGGAGGACATAGCGGAGAAGGAATGAATAGTATCACTGTCATTGTAAAGTAGATAGCGGAGAATGAATGAATAGTATCACTGTCATGGTGGAGGACATAGCGGAGAAGGAATGAATAGTATCACTGTCATGGTGGAGGACATAGCGGAGAAGGAATGAATAGTATCACTGTCATGGTGGAGGATATGGCGGAGAAGGAATGAATAGTATCACTGTCATGGTGGAGGACATAGCGGAGAAGGAATGAATAGTATCAATGTCATGGTGGAGGACATAGCGGAGAATGAATGAATACTATCACTGTCATTGTGGAGGACATAGCGGAGAAGGAATGAATAGTATCACTGTCATGGTGGAGGATATAGCGGAGAATGAATGAATAGTATCACTGTCATTGTGGAGGACATAGCGGAGAAGGAATGAATAGTATCACTGTCATGGTGGAGGACATAGCGGAGAATGAATGAATAGTATCACTGTCATTGTGGAAGACATAGCGGAGAAGGAATGAATAGTATCACTGTCATTGTGGAGGATATAGCGGAGAATGAATGAATAGTATCACTGTCATTGTGGAGGACATAGCGGAGAAGGAATGAATAGTATCACTGTCATTGTGGAGGACATAGCGGAGAATGAATGAATAGTATCACTGTCATGGTGGAGGATATAGCGGAGAATGAATGAATAGTATCACTGTCATTGTGGAGGACATAGCGGAGAAGGAATGAAAAGCATCACTGTCATGGTGGAAGACATAGCGGAGAAGGAATGAATAGTATCACTGTCATGGTGGAGGATATAGCGGAGAAGGAATGAATAGTATCACTGTCATGGTGGAGGACATAGCGGAGAATGAATGAATAATATCACTGTCATGGTGGAGGATATAGCGGAGAATGAATGAATAGTATCACTGTCATTGTGGAGGATATAGCGGAGAAGGAATGAAAAGCATCACTGTCATGGTGGAAGACATAGCGGAGAAGGAATGAATAGTATCACTGTCATGGTGGAGGATATAGCCTAGAATGAATGAATAGTATCACTGTCATTGTGGAGGATATAGCGGAGAAGGAATGAAAAGCATCACTGTCATGGTGGAAGACATAGCGGAGAAGGAATGAATAGTATCACTGTCATGGTGGAGGATATAGCCTAGAATGAATGAATAGTATCACTGTCATGGTGGAAGACATAGCGGAGAATGAATGAATACTATCACTGTCATTGTGGAGGACATAGCGGAGAATGAATGAATAGCATCACTGTCATGGTGGAGGATATAGCGGAGAATGAATGAATAGTTTCACTGTCATTGTGGAGGACATAGCGGAGAAGGAATGAAAAGCATCACTGTCATGGTGGAAGACATAGCGAAGAAGGAATGAAAACCATCACTGTCATTGTGGAGGACATAGCGGAGAAGGAATGAATAGTATCACTGTCATGGTGGAGGACATAGCGGAGAAGGAATGAAAGGTATCACTGTCATTGTGGAGGACATAGCGGAGAAGGAATGAAAAGCATCACTGTCATTGTGGAGGACATAGCGGAGAATGAATCAATAGTACCACTGTCACGGTGGAGGACATAGCGGAGAAGGAATGAATAGTATCACTGTCATGGTCGAGGACATAGCGGAGAAGGAATGAAAAGCATCACTGTCATTGTGGAGGACATAGCGGAGAAGGAATGAAAAGCATCACTGTCATTGTGGAGGACATAGCGGAGAATGAATCAATAGTACCACTGTCACGGTGGAGGACATAGCGGAGAAGGAATGAATAGTATCACTGTCATGGTGGAGGACATAGCGGAGAAGGAATGAAAAGCATCACTGTCATTGTGGAGGACATAGCGGAGAAGGAATGAAAAGCATCACTGTCATTGTGGAGGACATAGCGGAGAATGAATCAATAGTACCACTGTCACGGTGGAGGACATAGCGGAGAAGGAATGAAAAGCATCACTGTCATTGTGGAGGACATAGCGGAGAATGAATCAATAGTACCACTGTCACGGTGGAGGACATAGCGGAGAAGGAATGAATAGTATCACTGTCATTGTGGAGGACATAGCGGAGAAGGAATGAAAAGCATCACTGTCATTGTGGAGGACATAGCGGAGAAGGAATGAAAAGCATCACTGTCATTGTGGAGGACATAGCGGAGAAGGAATGAAAAGCATCACTGTCATTGTGGAGGACATAGCGGAGAAGGAATGAATAGTATCACTGTCATTGTGGAGGACATAGCGGAGAATGAATCAATAGTACCACTGTCATTGTGGAGGACATAGCGGAGAAGGAATGAATAGTATCACTGTCATTGTGGAGGACATAGCGGAGAATGAATCAATAGTACCACTGTCATTGTGGAGGACATAGCGGAGAAGGAATGAATAGTATCACTGTCATTGTGGAGGACATAGCGGAGAAGGAATGAATAGTATCACTGTCATTGTGGAGGACATAGCGGAGAAGGAATGAAAAGCATCACTGTCATTGTGGAGGACATAGCGGAGAATGAATGAATAGTATCACTGTCATTGTGGAGGACATAGCGGAGAATGAATCAATAGTACCACTGTCATTGTGGAGGACATAGCGGAGAAAGAATGAATAGTATCACTGTCATTGTGGAGTACATAGCGGAGAATGAATCAATAGTACCACTGTCATTGTGGAGGACATAGCGGAGAAGGAATGAATAGTATCACTGTCATTGTGGAGGACATAGCGGAGAATGAATCAATAGTACCACTGTCATTGTAGAGGACATAGCGGAGAAGGAATGAATAGTATCACTGTCATTGTGGAGGACATAGCGGAGAATGAATGAATAGTACCTCTGTCATTGTGGAGGACATAGCGGAGAAGGAATGAATAGTATCACTGTCATTGTGGAGGACATAGCGGAGAATGAATCAATAGTACCACTGTCATTGTGGAGGACATAGCGGAGAAGGAATGAATAGTATCACTGTCATTGTGGAGGACATAGCGGAGAATGAATCAATAGTACCACTGTCATTGTGGAGGACATAGCGGAGAAGGAATGAATAGTATCACTGTCATTGTGGAGGACATAGCGGAGAATGAATCAATAGTACCACTGTCATTGTGGAGGACATAGCGGAGAAGGAATGAATAGTATCACTGTCATTGTGGAGGACATAGCGGAGAAGGAATGAAAAGCATCACTGTCATTGTGGAGGACATAGCGGAGAATGAATGAATAGTATCACTGTCATTGTGGAGGACATAGCGGAGAATGAATCAATAGTACCACTGTCATTGTGGAGGACATAGCGGAGAAGGAATGAATAGTATCACTGTCATTGTGGAGTACATAGCGGAGAATGAATCAATAGTACCACTGTCATTGTGGAGGACATAGCGGAGAAGGAATGAATAGTATCACTGTCATTGTGGAGGACATAGCGGAGAATGAATCAATAGTACCACTGTCATTGTGGAGGACATAGCGGAGAAGGAATGAATAGTATCACTGTCATTGTGGAGGACATAGCGGAGAATGAATGAATAGTACCTCTGTCATTGTGGAGGACATAGCGGAGAAGGAATGAATAGTATCACTGTCATTGTGGAGGACATAGCGGAGAATGAATCAATAGTACCACTGTCATTGTGGAGGACATAGCGGAGAAGGAATGAATAGTATCACTGTCATTGTGGAGGACATAGCGGAGAATGAATCAATAGTACCACTGTCATTGTGGAGGACATAGCGGAGAAGGAATGAATAGTATCACTGTCATTGTGGAGGACATAGCGGAGAATGAATCAATAGTACCACTGTCATTGTGGAGGACATAGCGGAGAAGGAATGAATAGTACCACTGTCATTGTGGAGGACATAGCGGAGAAGGAATGAATAGTATCACTGTCATTGTGGAGGACATAGCGGAGAATGAATCAATAGTACCACTGTCATTGTGGAGGACATAGCGGAGAATGAATCAATAGTACCACTGTCATTGTGGAGGACATAGCGGAGAAGGAATGAATAGTATCACTGTCATTGTGGAGGACATAGCGGAGAATGAATCAATAGTACCACTGTCATTGTGGAGGACATAGCGGAGAAGGAATGAATAGTATCACTGTCATTGTGGAGGACATAGCGGAGAATGAATCAATAGTACCACTGTCATTGTGGAGGACATAGCGGAGAAGGAATGAATAGTATCACTGTCATTGTGGAGGACATAGCGGAGAATGAATCAATAGTACCACTGTCATTGTGGAGGACATAGCGGAGAAGGAATGAATAGTATCACTGTCATTGTGGAGGACATAGCGGAGAATGAATCAATAGTACCACTGTCATTGTGGAGGACATAGCGGAGAAGGAATCAATAGTACCACTGTCATTGTGGAGGACATAGCGGAGAAGGAATGAATAGTATCACTGTCATTGTGGAGGACATAGCGGAGAATGAATCAATAGTACCACTGTCATTGTGGAGGACATAGCGGAGAAGGAATGAATAGTATCACTGTCATTGTGGAGGACATAGCGGAGAATGAATCAATAGTACCACTGTCATTGTGGAGGACATAGCGGAGAAGGAATGTATAGTATCACTGTCATTGTGGAGGACATAGCGGAGAATGAATCAATAGTACCACTGTCATTGTGGAGGACATAGCGGAGAAGGAATGAATAGTATCACTGTCATTGTGGAGGACATAGCGGAGAATGAATCAATAGTACCACTGTCATTGTGGAGGACATAGCGGAGAAGGAATGAATAGTATCACTGTCATTGTGGAGGACATAGCGGAGAATGAATCAATAGTACCACTGTCATTGTGGAGGACATAGCGGAGAAGGAATGAATAGTATCACTGTCATTGTGGAGGACATAGCGGAGAAGGAATGAAAAGCATCACTGTCATTGTGGAGGACATAGCGGAGAAGGAATGAAAAGCATCACTGTCATTGTGGAGGACATAGCGGAGAATGAATCAATAGTACCACTGTCATGGTGGAGGACATAGCGGAGAAGGAATGAAAAGCATCACTGTCATTGTGGAGGACATAGCGGAGAAGGAATGAAAAGCATCACTGTCATTGTGGAGGACATAGCGGAGAATGAATCAATAGTACCACTGTCACGGTGGAGGACATAGCGGAGAAGGAATGACTAGCATCACTGTCATGGTGGAGTACATAGCGGAGAATGAATGAATAGTATCACTGTCATTGTGGAGGACATAGCGGAGAATGAATGAATAGTATCACTGTCATTGTGAAGTAGATAGCGGAGAATGAATGAATAGTATCACTGTCATGGTGGAGGACATAGCGGAGAAGGAATGAATAGTATCACTGTCATTGTGAAGTAGATAGCGGAGAATGAATGAATAGTATCACTGTCATGGTGGAGGACATAGCGGAGAAGGAATGAATAGTATCACTGTCATGGTGGAGGACATAGCGGAGAAGGAATGAATAGTATCACTGTCATGGTGGAGGACATAGCGGAGAAGGAATGAATAGTATCAATGTCATGGTGGAAGACATAGCGGAGAATGAATGAATAGTATCACTGTCATTGTGGAGGACATAGCGGAGAAGGAATGAATAGTATCACTGTCATGGTGGAGGACATAGCGGAGAAGGAATGAATAGTATCACTGTCATGGTGGAGGATATAGCGGAGAATGAATGAATAGTATCACTGTCATGGTGGAGGACATAGCGGAGAAGGAATGAATAGTATCAATGTCATGGTGGAGGACATAGCGGAGAATGAATGAACACTATCACTGTCATTGTGGAGGACATAGCGGAGAAGGAATGAATAGTATCACGGTCATGGTGGAGGATATAGCGGAGAATGAATGAATAGTATCACTGTCATTGTGGAGGACATAGCGGAGAAGGAATGAATAGTATCACTGTCATGGTGGAGGACAGAGCGGAGAATGAATGAATAGTATCACTGTCATTGTGGAAGACATAGCGGAGAAGGAATGAATAGTATCACTGTCATGGTGGAGGATATAGCGGAGAATGAATGAATAGTATCACTGTCATTGTGGAGGACATAGCGGAGAAGGAATGAATAGTATCACTGTCATTGTGGAAGACATAGCGGAGAATGAATGAATAGTATCACTGTCATGGTGGAGGATATAGCAGAGAATGAATGAATAGTATCACTGTCATTGTGGAGGACATAGCGGAGAAGGAATGAAAAGCATCACTGTCATGGTGGAAGACATAGCGGAGAAGGAATGAATAGTATCACTGTCATGGTGGAGGATATAGCGGAGAAGGAATGAATAGTATCACTGTCATGGTGGAGGACATAGCGGAGAATGAATGAATAGTATCACTGTCATGGTGGAGGATATAGCGGAGAATGAATGAATAGTATCACTGTCATTGTGGAGGATATAGCGGAGAAGGAATGAAAAGCATCACTGTCATGGTGGAGTAGATAGCGGAGAAGGAATGAATAGTATCACTGTCATGGTGGAGGATATAGCCTAGAATGAATGAATAGTATCACTGTCATTGTGGAGGACATAGCGGAGAATGAATGAATAGTATCAATGTCATGGTGGAAGACATAGCGGAGAATGAATGAATACTATCACTGTCATTGTGGAGGACATAGCGGAGAATGAATGAATAGCATCACTGTCATGGTGGAGGATATAGCGGAGAATGAATGAATAGTTTCACTGTCATTGTAGAGGACATAGCGGAGAAGGAATGAAAAGCATCACTGTCATGGTGGAAGACATAGCGGAGAAGGAATGAATAGTATCACTGTCATGGTGGAGGACATAGCAGAGAATGAATGAATACTATCACTGTCATTGTGGAGTAGATAGCGGAGAATGAATGAATAGCATCACTGTCATTGTGGAGGACATAGCAGAGAATGAATGAATAGTATCACTGTCATTGTGGAGTAGATAGCGGAGAATGAATGAATAGCATCAATGTCATGGTGGAGGACATAGCGGAGAATGAATGAATAGTATCACTGTCATGGTGGAGGATATAGCGGAGAATTAATGAATAGTATCACTGTCATGGTGGAGGATATAGCGGAGAATGAATGAATAGTATCACTGTCATTGTGGAGGACATAGCGGAGAAGGAATGAATAGTATCACTGTCATGGTGGAGGACATAGCGGAGAATGAATGAATAGTATCACTGTCATGGTGGAGGATATAGCGGAGAATGAATGAATAGTATCACTGTCATTGTGGAGGACATAGCGGAGAAGGAATGAAAAGCATCACTGTCATGGTGGAAGACATAGCGAAGAAGGAATGAAAAGCATCACTGTCATTGTGGAGGACATAGCGGAGAAGGAATGAATAGTATCACTGTCATGGTGGAGGACATAGCGGAGAAGGAATGAAAGGTATCACTGTCATTGTGGAGGACATAGCGGAGAAGGAATGAAAAGCATCACTGTCATTGTGGAGGACATAGCGGAGAATGAATCAATAGTACCACTGTCACGGTGGAGGACATAGCGGAGAAGGAATGAATAGTATCACTGTCATGGTGGAGGACATAGCGGAGAAGGAATGAAAAGCATCACTGTCATTGTGGAGGACATAGCGGAGAAGGAATGAAAAGCATCACTGTCATTGTGGAGGACATAGCGGAGAATGAATCAATAGTACCACTGTCACGGTGGAGGACATAGCGTAGAAGGGATGAATAGTATCACTGTCATGGTGGAGGACATAGCGGAGAAGGAATGAAAAGCATCACTGTCATTGTGGAGGACATAGCGGAGAAGGAATGAAAAGCATCACTGTCATTGTGGAGGACATAGCGGAGAATGAATCAATAGTACCACTGTCACGGTGGAGGACATAGCGGAGAAGGAATGAAAAGCATCACTGTCATTGTGGAGGACATAGCGGAGAATGAATCAATAGTACCACTGTCATGGTGGAGGACATAGCGGAGAAGGAATGAAAAGCATCACTGTCATTGTGGAGGACATAGCGGAGAAGGAATGAAAAGCATCACTGTCATTGTGGAGGACATAGCGGAGAATGAATCAATAGTACCACTGTCACGGTGGAGGACATAGCGGAGAAGGAATGACTAGCATCACTGTCATGGTGGAGGACATAGCGGAGAAGGAATGAATAGTATCACTGTCATGGTGGAGGACAGAGCGGAGAATGAATGAATAGTATCACTGTCATTGTGGAGGACATAGCGGAGAAGGAATGAATAGTATCACTGTCATGGTGGAGGACAGAGCGGAGAATGAATGAATAGTATCACTGTCATTGTGGAAGACATAGCGGAGAAGGAATGAATAGTATCACTGTCATGGTGGAGGATATAGCGGAGAATGAATGAATAGTATCACTGTCATTGTGGAGGACATAGCGGAGAAGGAATGAATAGTATCACTGTCATTGTGGAAGACATAGCGGAGAATGAATGAATAGTATCACTGTCATGGTGGAGGATATAGCAGAGAATGAATGAATAGTATCACTGTCATTGTGGAGGACATAGCGGAGAAGGAATGAAAAGCATCACTGTCATGGTGGAAGACATAGCGGAGAAGGAATGAATAGTATCACTGTCATGGTGGAGGATATAGCGGAGAAGGAATGAATAGTATCACTGTCATGGTGGAGGACATAGCGGAGAATGAATGAATAGTATCACTGTCATGGTGGAGGATATAGCGGAGAATGAATGAATAGTATCACTGTCATTGTGGAGGATATAGCGGAGAAGGAATGAAAAGCATCACTGTCATGGTGGAGTAGATAGCGGAGAAGGAATGAATAGTATCACTGTCATGGTGGAGGATATAGCCTAGAATGAATGAATAGTATCACTGTCATTGTGGAGGACATAGCGGAGAATGAATGAATAGTATCAATGTCATGGTGGAAGACATAGCGGAGAATGAATGAATACTATCACTGTCATTGTGGAGGACATAGCGGAGAATGAATGAATAGCATCACTGTCATGGTGGAGGATATAGCGGAGAATGAATGAATAGTTTCACTGTCATTGTAGAGGACATAGCGGAGAAGGAATGAAAAGCATCACTGTCATGGTGGAAGACATAGCGGAGAAGGAATGAATAGTATCACTGTCATGGTGGAGGACATAGCAGAGAATGAATGAATACTATCACTGTCATTGTGGAGTAGATAGCGGAGAATGAATGAATAGCATCACTGTCATTGTGGAGGACATAGCAGAGAATGAATGAATAGTATCACTGTCATTGTGGAGTAGATAGCGGAGAATGAATGAATAGCATCAATGTCATGGTGGAGGACATAGCGGAGAATGAATGAATAGTATCACTGTCATGGTGGAGGATATAGCGGAGAATTAATGAATAGTATCACTGTCATGGTGGAGGATATAGCGGAGAATGAATGAATAGTATCACTGTCATTGTGGAGGACATAGCGGAGAAGGAATGAATAGTATCACTGTCATGGTGGAGGACATAGCGGAGAATGAATGAATAGTATCACTGTCATGGTGGAGGATATAGCGGAGAATGAATGAATAGTATCACTGTCATTGTGGAGGACATAGCGGAGAAGGAATGAAAAGCATCACTGTCATGGTGGAAGACATAGCGAAGAAGGAATGAAAAGCATCACTGTCATTGTGGAGGACATAGCGGAGAAGGAATGAATAGTATCACTGTCATGGTGGAGGACATAGCGGAGAAGGAATGAAAGGTATCACTGTCATTGTGGAGGACATAGCGGAGAAGGAATGAAAAGCATCACTGTCATTGTGGAGGACATAGCGGAGAATGAATCAATAGTACCACTGTCACGGTGGAGGACATAGCGGAGAAGGAATGAATAGTATCACTGTCATGGTGGAGGACATAGCGGAGAAGGAATGAAAAGCATCACTGTCATTGTGGAGGACATAGCGGAGAAGGAATGAAAAGCATCACTGTCATTGTGGAGGACATAGCGGAGAATGAATCAATAGTACCACTGTCACGGTGGAGGACATAGCGTAGAAGGGATGAATAGTATCACTGTCATGGTGGAGGACATAGCGGAGAAGGAATGAAAAGCATCACTGTCATTGTGGAGGACATAGCGGAGAAGGAATGAAAAGCATCACTGTCATTGTGGAGGACATAGCGGAGAATGAATCAATAGTACCACTGTCACGGTGGAGGACATAGCGGAGAAGGAATGAAAAGCATCACTGTCATTGTGGAGGACATAGCGGAGAATGAATCAATAGTACCACTGTCATGGTGGAGGACATAGCGGAGAAGGAATGAAAAGCATCACTGTCATTGTGGAGGACATAGCGGAGAAGGAATGAAAAGCATCACTGTCATTGTGGAGGACATAGCGGAGAATGAATCAATAGTACCACTGTCACGGTGGAGGACATAGCGGAGAAGGAATGACTAGCATCACTGTCATGGTGGAGTACATAGGGGAGAATGAATGAATAGTATCACTGTCATTGTGGAGGACATAGCGGAGAATGAATGAATAGTATCACTGTCATTGTGGAGGACATAGCAGAGAAGGAATGAAAAGCATCACTGTCATTGTGGAGGACATAGCGGAGAAGGAATGAAAAGCATCACTGTCACGGTGGAGGACATAGCGGAGAAGGAATGAATAGTATCACTGTCATGGTGGAGGACATAGCGGAGAAGGAATGAAAAGCATCACTGTCATTGTGGAGGACATAGCGGAGAATGAATGAATAGCATCACTGTCATTGTGGAGGACATAGCAGAGAAGGAATGAATAGTATCACTGTCATGGTGGAGGACATAGCGGAGAATGAATCAATAGTACCACTGTCACGGTGGAGGACATAGCGGAGAAGGAATGAAAAGCATCACTGTCATTGTGGAGGACATAGCGGAGAAGGAATGAATAGTATCACTGTCATGGTGGAGGACATAGCGGAGAATGAATCAATAGTATCACTGTCACGGTGGAGGACATAGCGGAGAAGGAATGACTAGCATCACTGTCATTGTGGAGGACATAGCGGAGAAGGAATGAATAGTATCACTGTCACGGTGGAGGACATAGCGGAGAAGGAATGAATAGTATCACTGTCACGGTGGAGGACATAGCGGAGAAGGAATGACTAGCATCACTGTCATTGTGGAGGACATAGCGGAGAAGGAATGAATAGTACCACTGTCACGGTGGAGGACATAGCGGAGAAGGAATGACTAGCATCACTGTCATTGTGGAGGACATAGCGGAGAAGGAATGAATAGTATCACTGTCATGGTGGAGGACATAGCGGAGAAGGAATGAAAAGCATCACTGTCATTGTGGAGGACAAAGCGGAGAAGGAATGAATAGTATCACTGTCACGGTGGAGGACATAGCGGAGAAGGAATGAATAGTATCACTGTCATGGTGGAGGACATAGCGGAGAAGGAATGAAAAGCATCACTGTCATTGTGGAGGACATAGCGGAGAAGGAATGAAAAGCATCACTGTCATTGTGGAGGACATAGCGGAGAATGAATCAATAGTACCACTGTCACGGTGGAGGACATAGCGGAGAAGGAATGACTAGCATCACTGTCATGGTGGAGTACATAGCGGAGAATGAATGAATAGTATCACTGTCATTGTGGAGGACATAGCGGAGAAGGAATGAATAGTATCACTGTCATTGTGGAGGACATAGCGGAGAAGGAATGAAAAGCATCACTGTCATTGTGGAGGACATAGCGGAGAAGGAATGAAAAGCATCACTGTCATTGTGGAGGACATAGCGGAGAATGAATCAATAGTACCACTGTCACGGTGGAGGACATAGCGGAGAAGGAATGAAAAGCATCACTGTCATTGTGGAGGACATAGCGGAGAAGGAATGAATAGTATCACTGTCATTGTGGAGGACATAGCAGAGAAGGAATGAAAAGCATCACTGTCATTGTGGAGGACATAGCGGAGAAGGAATGAAAAGCATCACTGTCATTGTGGAGGACATAGCGGAGAAGGAATGACTAGCATCACTGTCATGGTGGAGTACATAGCGGAGAATGAATGAATAGTATCACTGTCATTGTGGAGGACATAGCGGAGAATGAATGAATAGTATCACTGTCATTGTGGAGGACATAGCAGAGAAGGAATGAAAAGCATCACTGTCATTGTGGAGGACATAGCGGAGAAGGAATGAAAAGCATCACTGTCATTGTGGAGGACATAGCGGAGAATGAATCAATAGTACCACTGTCACGGTGGAGGACATAGCGGAGAAGGAATGACTAGCATCACTGTCATGGTGGAGTACATAGCGGAGAATGAATGAATAGTATCACTGTCATTGTGGAGGACATAGCGGAGAATGAATGAATAGTATCACTGTAATTGTGGAGGACATAGCAGAGAAGGAATGAAAAGCATCACTGTCATTGTGGAGGACATAGCGGAGAAGGAATGAAAAGCATCACTGTCATTGTGGAGGACATAGCGGATAATGAATCAATAGTACCACTGTCACGGTGGAGGACATAGCGGAGAAGGAATGAATATTATCACTGTCATGGTGGAGTAGATAGCGGAGAATGAATCAATAGTACCACTGTCATGGTGGAGTACATAGCGGAGAAGGAATGAATAGTATCACTGTCATGGTGGAGGACAAAGCGGAGAGGGAATGAATAGTATCACTGTCATGGTGGAGGACATAGCGGAGAAGGAATGAAAAGCATCACTGTCATGGTGGAGGACATAGCGGAGAATGAATGAATAGCATCACTGTCATGGTGGAGGACATAGCGGAGAAGGAATGAATATTATCACTGTCATTGTGGAGTAGATAGCGGAGAATGAATGAATAGCATCACTGTCATGGTGGAGCACGTAGCGGAGAATGCATGAATAGCATCACTGTCATTGTAGAGGACATAGCGGAGAAGGAATGAATAGTATCACTGTCATTGTGGAATAGATAGCGGAGAATGAATGAATAGCATCACTGTCATGGTGGAGGACATAGCGGAGAAGGAATGAATAGCATCACTGTCATGGTGGAGGACATAGCGGAGAGGGAATGAATAGTATCACTGTCATGGTGGAGAACATAGCGGAGAAGGAATGAATAGTATCACTGTCATGGTGGAAGACATAGCGGGGAATGAATGAATAGTATCACTGTCATGGTGGAGGACATAGCGGAGAATGAATGAATAGTATCACTGTCATGGTGGAGGACATAGCGGAGAATGAATGAATAGTATCACTGTCATTGTGGAGGCCATAGCGACTAATGTAGTATTAAACAGCTGCTTCTGACAGAGGATATGGCAGAAGAGGAATAAATAACACCCCAGACCTTTTCAACGAATCTACTGAACCGCGTCCGGCTCCTGGAGACCAGGGCCACGAAAGATATTTTACCCGGTGTCACTCACCACTAACTTATTGAACATACAATCGCCGTCACAATAAGGCAGAATCCATAGTGGATTAACTATTCTGTAGTGGGAGGGTGGACGTGAGGAAACACAGCCGATCGACGCCTTGCGCAGCTATGTAACTGTCGCTGCCAGAAAAACTCCTTTTTGCACTGCTTGACTTTTATTTGTGTCGCTACAAGTGTTGCCATCAATTTTGTTTGATGCGCCGGTCGGTGAGAGGACAGGAGGTGGGTATGGGAGGGGGTGTGGGAGGGGGTGTGGGAGGGGGTGTGGGAGTGGGTGTGGGATGGAGTGGCGGCAAGCACCTGAATAGGATGGACTTGTTTATGGACGACATATGTAGGGTGTCTCTCGTGTCCCCTCCCCCATTGTCAATTCCCCATCATTTGGGAGAGAATCCACATTTATTTCGACCAGGAAAACAATGCAAGGCTTCAGAGCTTTAGGGCGTCTGCACCGACTACTCAAAAGAGATCCTTTTTTTTCAACATCCAACATCCTGGATCCACGCCTGCGCAGGGAAACGGAAACAGACGCACAAAATCTGAAAAAAAAATATATATATATAACAGAGATAAGACAGCAAGAGTTTGAATATGATTTTGGATGCCTGAAGCGATAAAACAACAATGAAGATTCCCCCTTGAAGAGAAACAAGTATTGGAGAAATCATTAGGCAAGTAAATATGTTAAGGCTTCCCAGGGGTGGATCCAGAGGGACCAGCTGGGGTGGATCCAGAGGGACCAGCTGGGGTGGATCCAGAGGGACCAGCTGGGGTGGATCCAGAGGGACCAGCTGGGGTGGATCCAGAGGGACCAGCTGGGGTGGATCCAGAGGGACCAGCTGGGGTGGATCCAGAAGGACCAGCTGGGGTGGATCCAATTCCGCCCCTTTTTTGAGGAAAGCTGTTTATGATGCAAAATTTAGGCCAGGTGTGCGTGCCCCACCGCCGTCCACCCCCCCCCCCCACCCCCGGTCGTCAAGAAATGTGTGGACTCCCCAATCTTTTATAGAGCCCGCGTCCCTGTCGCAAGTGTTCAGTGGCCACCTCCCTTTTCAATTTCCTGGATACGGCCCTGTTCCTTCGTGTAAAAACAAACAAAACTTGTGAGCAAGTTTTAGTTTATTGCATTATTATTGTGGCAGATGTGTAGTCAGATAAAACCAGATTAATTATAGTGTCATATCGTCTATATATTATACAAATCTTCCTTCGTCTTGCAAAGTATGAGGTCTTGTTCATTTTGCTGATTCTATATAACAAGGGATAATTGATATGTAGTATATTATGATAAAACCTTCCTTGTTTCAAAGGGGCTAATACGGCATGACGTAGTGATTGTAATGAAGGCTTTAAAGTGACAGCTTGACGAGTAGTTGTCGCTCCTTGCAGAACCAACTGTTCCATCACGAGACATGTAATGGAGTAAAACTCTCGTTATTATGGAAAACATACGGGGATTCATTGCATCTGCCTGAGCAGGCTGGTTTGGTCTTGTATTATCGTTCACCTGCGACTCGATGGCGGTTCTATGATGATTACTTTGTCGACATGACAGGACATGGACGACATGACAGGACATGGACGACATGACAGGACATGGACGACATGACAGGACATTGGTTTAGCTAAAGCGGACGGATGCATGAAGCCCATATTGGCGCTACCAATTAATATTCGAAGTTTAATGTGGCTAGATGAACAGTACCTTCTCTGTATCATTGTTAGTCTAAATCACTAGTTTTTGTGTTTCTTTTGTGACAGGCCCTCAGACTATTTGTCTCTACATCTCTTTCGTGTGTTGGTCACTGTTCAAGTTAAGACTGAAGAACTACGCCGTTATGGGACAGCGAGTCAACCTAATCCTACTGGTCTTGTTTGTATTGTCTTTATACACGACGCTTTAACCAATTCTTGTCAAATCGCGTCAATGGTGGCAAGAAGGGAAGCGCCGAGCCATGTCCCCGGGGTAACCCCCTACTCTTCGCGATGAAGGACATGAGATTTTTATCCTGCAACCACACAGACATGGCCACAGCGGGGCACGAACCACCGATCCACGTGCAGTTAGGCTCTCAGGTGGCCACAGCGCTCAATGCGAGCGCTCTAAATCACTGAGCTATCGGGCGGCTCTAGTTTTGTTTGGAGAATTAAGCCATAAGCTGATAGTAGCCGAATAGAAATAAGCCCCCTGTCGGTACCAAAAGTTGATGTATTTAAGTGAATTGGTTATTTTGTATAGAGTTGTCAAAGTGATCTTCTCGTTGGGTTAAATGTTTGTGTATATATCTTATTGTAGCAAGTGTTGATGTTGATGGGTATGATCTTTGTCTGGTGGTTGTAGTATATCATGTGTAAAAACAGAACAACGATATGGAGATGAGCCACTCCTTTTCGACACTATTATGTGCTACATCGACCCATCCACGGTCCGCACCAGCCGATCAATAAAACTCGCACTTTTTTGTTACTTGAGCAACCAATCCATTAGATAATTACCACCCGTGTGCTTTTACCACGTGCGGATTTGTCACCCTTCTCTTACGCTCAGGAGATTCATTTGTGAGGGGGCCTCACTGTGATGAAGCAGCAGTATAGGGCTGTCATTACGGCTTCTATAGCACTGGCTATCACGCTATGCTATTCACAGGGATTACACCTACTCTGGGCCACAGTGGCGCCAGTCTTACAGATGTACATCGATCACCTAATGGATTCAGCCAGTAGTTTTTAGCCACCTTTGTGCACACATGCAGGACCTAAATCTCGGGCCAATCGACGGAGGTGTAGGATCCGCGCACAGATGTGCGTTCCATGTCTGACGAAATGCCAGATCTGTAGTTATTTCGCTGATTTTGGGGTCCATCTCCCATGTTAGAACCCATGAAATGTTTTATTGTAGTAAACGTTAGGCGTGAGTAATACGTGAGCTATGCTGAAACCATGGTTCGCCATTACATGGAAGAACGACCGATTTTGGTGCCCAGAGCAAAATAAACAGTTCCATTCCAGCATGTAATCACTTATTGCTTCACTGCTATTCTCTCCCTTTAAGTACCTTATTTAGGTCGTTGGTACCAGTGAAATGCCTTAAGCAGTGAAGTTTAGGGCCTACAAAGCGGACTATTTGGCATGACCATAGGCTGATGGGCGACTGGGAGCGGCAGGCAATTTGATAATGATGACTTACTTACTTACATTAGTGCTTTCGGTCAGATCGATGCCTATTAACAAGGACCCCTTGTAGGGTACGGGTGACTGAAGGTAAAGGACATATTTCCACTCCACCCGCCCTGATGTTGGAACAGTGCCCCTCTCTCCCTATCTCCCTCCTCTCCCTACCTCCCCCCTCTCCCTCTCCCCCGATTGGCTCACATGAAAGGCATAGAAGTCACACAACAAAGGCGTGTCGTAAACACAACAAACTATTTTTATGTCATACAGTCAGCCACCAGCCAATAGTATATGAACAGAAACGAAACAAACAATTGCCAAAAACTACGAACAAAATCTCTAATTCACAGAGGAAAACAAATCAGGTCTCGTGGCCAGACGGCACCAGGTCTCGTGGCCAGACGGCACCAGGTCTCGTGGCCAGACGGCACCAGGTCTCGTGGCCAGACGGCACCAGGTCTCGTGGCCAGACGGCACCAGGTCTCGTGGCCAGACGGCACCAGGTCTCGTGGCCAGACGGCACCAGGTCTCGTGGCCAGACGGCACCAGGTCTCGTGGCCAGACGGCACCAGGTCTCGTGGCCAGACGGCACCAGGTCTCGTGGCCAGACGGCACCAGGTCTCGTGGCCAGACGGCACCAGGTCTCGTGGCCAGACGGCACCAGGTCTCGTGGCCAGACGGCACCAGGTCTCGTGGCCAGACGGCACCAGGTCTCGTGGCCAGACGGCACCAGGTCTCGTGGCCAGACGGCACCAGGTCTCGTGGCCAGACGGCACCAGGTCTCGTGGCCAGACGGCACCAGGTCTCGTGGCCAGACGGCACCAGGTCTCGTGGCCAGACGGCACCAGGTCTCGTGGCCAGACGGCACCAGGTCTCGTGGCCAGACGGCACCAGGTCTCGTGGCCAGACGGCACCAGGTCTCGTGGCCAGACGGCACCAGGTCTCGTGGCCAGACGGCACCAGGTCTCGTGGCCAGACGGCACCAGGTCTCGTGGCCAGACGGCACCAGGTCTCGTGGCCAGACGGCACCAGGTCTCGTGGCCAGACGGCACCAGGTCTCGTGGCCAGACGGCACCAGGTCTCGTGGCCAGACGGCACCAGGTCTCGTGGCCAGACGGCACCAGGTCTCGTGGCCAGACGGCACCAGGTCTCGTGGCCAGACGGCACCAGGTCTCGTGGCCAGACGGCACCAGGTCTCGTGGCCAGACGGCACCAGGTCTCGTGGCCAGACGGCACCAGGTCTCGTGGCCAGACGGCACCAGGTCTCGTGGCCAGACGGCACCAGGTCTCGTGGCCAGACGGCACCAGGTCTCGTGGCCAGACGGCACCAGGTCTCGTGGCCAGACGGCACCAGGTCTCGTGGCCAGACGGCACCAGGTCTCGTGGCCAGACGGCACCAGGTCTCGTGGCCAGACGGCACCAGGTCTCGTGGCCAGACGGCACCAGGTCTCGCGGCCAGACGGCACCAGGTCTCGTGGCCAGACGGCACCAGGTCTCGTGGCCAGACGGCACCATGTCTCGTGGCCAGACGGCACCAGGTCCCGTGGCCAGACGGCACCAGGTCTCGTGGCCGGACGGCACCAGGTCTCGTGGCCAGACGGCACCAGGTCTCGTGGCCAGACGGCATCAGGTCTCGTGGCCAGACGGCATCAGGTCTCGTGGCCACACGTCAGGAATGCCCAGTCTGTCGCCAGACGTTAGGAATGCCCAGTCTGTCGCCAGACGTCAGGAATGCCCAGTCTGTCGCCAGACGTTAGGAATGCCCAGTCTGTCGCCAGACGTTAGGAATGCCAAGTCTGTCGCCAGACGTCAGGAATGCCCAGTCTGTCACCAGACGTTAGGAATGCCCAGTCTGTCGCCAGACGTTAGGAATGCCCAGTCTGTCGCCAGACGTTAGGAATGCCCAGTCTGTCGCCAGACGTCAGGAATGCCCAGTCTGTCGCCAGACGTCAGGAATGTCCAGTCCGTGGCAGACGCTAAGCTTGGCTCATCACGTCGTTGATCCAGTCAATGTAACTTGCCACCCTGACGTAGATACCCGGATACTCAGCTTGGCCGCATCCTATTCCATTGGAGACGATGCCGACCTGGACGTATTTCCCGTTTCTAAGGACGACCAGCGGACCGCCGGAGTCACCCTGGAGACGGTAACACAGCAGCCTAGTAACCACAGGTAAATTAAGGGAAAAACTGATTCAAAATGTTACCTTATTTACTTGATGTTATTTGTATATACATATATTTGTACTTTGAGGCTGTGAGCCTACAGTGCACAATAAACTGATTATTATTATTATTATAGTAACCACAGCGAGTAACAAACCGGGTAGTCTTGATGTTTAACCATATTAAGATCCTATTATCACCTTTAGGACATGTTTTTCATGTCTTAGTTACTCAAGTTAGATGTTCAGATCAACATGATGCAACACGACCAAGATAATGTGCCCGGTCCCGGATTCGAACCCAGGATCCAATGCTAAGCCTAGACCGACAACTGTATCTAGCACAGGTGACTTGATAGCGAAGAAACGAGTTAATAGTCCACGGAAGAGGAAGTTCTATCTACCTGGCAGGAGTCTTTCCCGCCCGCCTTGGTTCCGGCGCAGATCATTATCTCCGGGTTGTAAGCTCCCTCCCCGAATTGGGTGTCATACCCACCGCACCTCTTCGGCGGGAGCGTCAAAAGCTCCACCTGGTGAGGGGTCTGTGGGTAGTTAGCGCTCCCCTCTTCTGTGGACACAACATAATTGCAATGATTGAGGCCACTTCGGCAAGCTGTAGGTTACAACCGAGCCAAGAAAGCTCCCCCCCGGACGATTCCCCAGATGAAGTTGCCAAGCAGGGCGCGAACCCCCGACCCGTTGCAGCTCTGCCTGCTAACCAATGGAGCTCGGGAGATTATATAGTTGTATATACAAATGCAAAAAAGGGGTCTGAAAGAGGTAAATGGCATATGTTTTGTCATCTGTATTAAATTCTACATGCAACATTCGCGTCCAAATTCCGCAACCAAAAATTTCAAAATTTGACAACGAAACAATATATCAGTAGTTATCGAAAATTGTTGTCCCGTAATGTCGTTTTCCGTAAAATCCATGTCCCTATGAAACTTACACACTACAGTACAGAAAAACGATATCTTGAGAGGACAATGGAGTGACCAGTAGATTTTGATAAAGGTTGATGCGGGGCCAATAAAACCGAAGCCACTGTTGATTAAGTAATGATTAAACTGATTGTGTTGACTCAATATTAACAACATTGCGTTAACAATATTTACCCAGGTCACCCCACCCTGCCGCAATGACCTTTGCCCCAGGGGTCACGCCGCTCCCGGGACTGGGCAGACACACGTAGTTGATATTCTTCTGATCTTCCGGTACAGGGCGCGAAAGTTTGACGAGAGCAAGATCGTTGGCACCAGTTGGAGAGCTCGCTGAAAGTGGAAATACCGACAATTAGTTAGGCCTGAAAGCAGTACGACAGTTCACTAGCTCTGTTTTACGCCATATACGCAAGTGCTCAATATAACCATTTTACGAGACTTTAATTTTTCTCTTCTCGTCTTTTGTTCTCAAATTCAGCCGCTAGATGGAGTCCCCGGAGGGGTGGCACTGTTACACGAATCTGGTACGAGGGATCCGCCGATGCCCATTGATGCCTCAGAGAGCTGACATTTGTGAGGAAAAATAAACCCCAATTGAGGGGATATTTGAAAACTCACGTCCGGTGTGAGAGGAGGAGGCGCTCTGAAAATGGGCTGTCATAGAGCGGGTTGCCGCGAAAACATATCCCTTCCCAACGGATGTTGGCCGTAAAATGCCCCGACCGAGCAGATGCGATGGCCCAGCTCATCAATATCACTACAATACGGATTTTCGGCAGTGTCACCGCGGAGTCTTTATCTAGACTTACGATCATATTCTTTATGGATGAAGACCCTTTCGGCCAAGATGTCGACATGTTTCTCGTATGGGTTGTCCAGGTTGTGTTCACCCATTCGCAGATTCAATTTGCACGGGAACATCCTGCAGAAAGCACATTCATAGCAAAAGCAATGCAAGACATATGCTTTGATAAATAAGCAACTATCAAACTAGCAGTTTATTTCGGGAAATCTAATGAGTTAGATCTTAGTAATCTTAGTAAAATATTCATTACATTAACAGTTATTAAATACTGCCGGTAGAATTCCTATAGTCGCAGTCATATTTCTGAATTCAGTACGCTGTACAGCGCAGTGCTGCCATCTACCGGCCTAGACATTCAAAATCATCCATATGTAGCGGGCATACATTCTGGTACCAGATGACACCACCGGTCCGCGTGAGATTTGGTACAAAATGCCTGAAATTTCCCATGCAGCTCTAACTTTATACAAACATGACATAATAGGTTTTTGGCCACGCCTGGGCCAGTGACTGCTAAACTAAGCCCTAAAACCTCCAAGTTAATACCTTTGATCTGCCGCTCTGCGTGGGTAAAAACGGAGCTCGTCAGCATTTTATGTATTTTATATATTTTATATCTTTTATACATTTTATATCTTTTATACACTTTATATCTTTTATATCTTTTATATATAAAATATACACAATATATTTATTCAAAATAACCTAATTGTCAGTACGAAATGATATATAACACCTGGGGTGAAGAACTGTCCGTAACAGTATTTCACAAGGCACAGTAAAAAGATTTGTGAAAGGACCCCCGCCAGGGTGCTATTTCTCCGTACTTGTCTTCGAAGCAGTGGGCTGCACTGAGCACCCACTGCGGGGCGATGAGGCTCCCCCCACAGGAGTGGCCTGCCCCCAGGGCCCCCAGGGCCACCAGGAAGGGGTACTCGTCCTGGGGGGCCTCCTGACCGCCCACGATCTTGGCCATCCGGAACGCCTTGCCCGGATGGTTAAAGCGCTTCCGAAGGTGGCTATTGGTGCCACAGGCTGGGCTGTTGGCGAACGGAGCAGCTGAGCCTGGCACTGGAAGGCCCGACAAGAAAGAAATGTTATTTTAGGCCGTATGAAAATTGACGTATAGATACATCATTGTGAACAGACTGCAGAATAGACCAATAATCCAGACTGTCAATCATTCACTGACATCACATGCTGCTTTCATCCAATCATGTGGTGAAAAAAGTCTTCCACGCGCGTTATGTCGGACAAATAAGTCCGACAAACAAAGCAGCATGTCAATTTCTTGTCAGTTTCAGAGATGCAATAGACAGAGCAACCCTCCCGACACTAAGCCCCGCCCACACTAGTCCTTTTTCCTTAATCGTGAGGATGAAATTGACAAACATATCTGATGGTAGGTAAATTGAGAAGTACTTATCTCTGAAACTGACAAGAAAGTGACCTGCTGCTTTGTCTGTCCGACCAAGAGCAGCTTAGAGATCCTAGTGCGGGAGTTCCTTATGGCAACTTCTATGTGAGTATTGAAAACTCACAATCACTGGGCGCATTTCTTTCGGGCAGGACTGGTAGGCCGCCCGGTATACTAAACCTGTTCCTGACCTGCCGGTAAGGTTACGCCGGATGTCAATCAACTGTTCACGCCGGTCATGTCCGGTTATTTTGGGGCAATGGAACCAGCCTAGAGAGTCAATTTTCAATTTTCTGCCGAATGTCCCGTGCTGTTTTGAACGGGGCACATCGGCATACCGAATGAATGCGCGCGCACCCGAGCCGAATGAAAGAAGTTTCGGGCGGTAAACCGATGCGTAATGAGCGTAGTCGGTCTACCTTGGCGATATACCCGGGTTACCAAAGAAATGCGTCCACTGGAGTGCGTGGTTGGATGGTTGACGGACATGTGGCATAATGGTGAGCTCAAAAACTGTACTGAAAGGACCTTCTGCTCCGCTATCGTCAATGTGCTTCTAGCCCAAACATGCAATAAAGGCAACCCTTAGCAAGAGAAAAATACATCACCTTAACATGGACTGTCCCAAACTGTGTGGACACACATAGGGGTCCGGACGGAATAAATTACGACACGCGACACTGGCAGGATTGAAAAATCGACATTCGACATTGACACCCAAATTCCGACACTGAGGATCTCACAAAAAGCGACATCGACACAGATTTTTGAAAAAACGACACTGAACTTACCCAAAACGCGACACGGAACGCCGTGGAAAATAGACATTCGACACTGATAATTTAGAAAAATCGACACAGGGAGGGCAGTGGACCCCTTTCCACGCCCCTACATCCAGCGTCAGTCTCTATCCATGGCTTGTTTTGCACCATACCAAGTAAGTACAGGGGCGTTACTCATACATATGTATGACGAGCCAGCCAATCATTTACACACAAAGCCACTAACGTGACAGTCATGTGACGTTTTGATGATGGGTACTTACTGTATGTGTACGCCCTGCTGTTTTTCTCCTTGCAAATCTCTGAAAAGAAACAAAAAGTATTCAAAAGGAAACCGGATGTACTTGTGTGTGACAGAAGTCCTTCTGAAACTCGCAGTGAACAGGAAGAATCTTCCAGGTGAAATAAAAAGACAAAGGGTCATGTATGAGGTAGTACATGTTGCGTTTGTATCTTGCAACAATATGGCAAACCGGGGCATAGCAAAAAAATATATTAACACTATAGAATATATTGACCTATACTGACCTATATTGTGAAAACTATATGAAAAGCTCTGTCAATAATACACTTCGGAAAGGTTTTGCCTATATTATGCGAAGAACTTTTTAAAATAAGATAGGGAATACCAACATAGAACCAGTAGGTCACCGAAACGTGTTAAGTTGATCATCTTACCAGACTCCTGCCAGTTGGCATCTGCCCAGGCTGAGGCGGACCCTTGAGAAGCCCAGTTACCCCCGGTGCCAGATCCTGCAACGTTACTTACGATCATTACTGATGAAAATAAATACAAGGCTCCGCAAAGAAATTTTGGCTCCTAAAACGAATGCATTGAGAACACTTCTAGTGACAAGCGGTATCGATACAAAAACGAAGCACTGCCGTATTTCAGAGAATAAAAGAAGTGTCCTTTACAGGATGAAAGAAAATCCTCTGAACTATTAGGTTCAGGTGTGGTGTATAATCAATGATCCAGAAGGAAATCATATCAATAGGGCTATAAAGTCTCGTTCGCTTAGACTTCCGGTTTACTAATTTTGGGGACAAACAAACGAAGCACGTGTTCGGAACGAGTTTAGAAGCTCTGCGCACACTGGTATCCTGACTATCTGTGACGTAGGCGTGACGTGTATGTTACGCAAAGAGAGAGACCGGGAACCAGACTACCTGCGCAAAAGCCAGGCGCCGAGGGGTGGGTCCATTGCGGAAGGCCTAGCGATATGATTCAGAATATTTAAGAAATATAGCTTCACAAAACGGATAGACGACATATTTTTTATTCGTTTGCGCCATCACAATGACGAATATTTGTCACGACGGGACAATACGACTGAGAAACTAACGTTTTTTTGCATTTCCTACGAAAACGAGGCATTATGACGTCACACGGATTCTCCCCGAGTGACAACGTTGGCGCAACGCTTCAAACAGAAAACTTACAGAAATGAAGAAACTTGGTATTTTCGTGATCCAAAAGTGATACGAACACATCCAACTGGTCTTGTTTTATCTTTACCATGTGGTTTAATGACGCATCCGTGTGCTGTTACTCCATGCACTGCACATTTTGACAGCGGAATGGTTAAGTCGATGACTTGCTCTCGCCATTTTGTTTACCGCGGAGGCACGCGAAACTGTGTGACGTCACTCGCTGTGTGGTGAACTTGCAAAAGTCCGGGTGCAGGGCTAAATTTAAAACGTTATTTTTAGCTTTCGAGTATTTTGAAGACGGATTTTTCCTTGTATATTTCCAAAGTTCTGCGCTTTATCGCCTCCAAATATTTTAACGTATATCTCTCATAGCCATGTTTAGTGAAATGGTACTCATATTCTTTAGAATAAGCCTGGAAAGAAATTGACTTATAGCTGTCTATACTTCAACATGGAGCACGTGTGTTTGTTTGTCCCCAAAACTGAAGTCTCGCGGCCCGATCGCGAGAACTGTATAGCCCTATGTAGGAAGTGTCGTGACCTAGCTTACCCTTCAAGTCCAGGGCCGGATCTAGGAATTTGCCAAGAGGGGGTTGCTCTTGGAAAGCTTGCGACTGGGGGGGGGGGGGGAGGGGATGCTCTCTTAAAACTTGCGACAGGCGGGGGGGTTGCTCTCTGAAAAACTTATGACCGGGGGGTTGCTCGGAGAAGCCGACTTTAAGAGTGAATGATCAGGTTCCCAAGGGGGGGGGGGGTGCAGCCCCCGTAACCCCCCCCCCCCTCCTAGATCCGCCCCTGAAGTCCACAAATTTACCAACGATTCTGTGAACGGACTCGAGGGAATCTGTATATTGAAATTAGTTTGATTTCAACAAATACTCACCAATATTTTCTCCCCATGGATTAGCTCCACTCCCAGACCCGGACCAGGACCCGGACCCGGAGGTCCCGGAAGCTTCTGGCTGCCAGGTCTCGTCACTACTGGAGGAGGACTCGGACCCTGACCCTGACCCTGACACCCAGTGGGTTTCGTGAGAGGTCTGTGGCTGCCAGGTCTCGTCACTACCGGTGGAAGACTCTGACCCTAACCCTGACCATGACCACCAGTGGGTCTCGTGAGAGTTCTGTGGCTGCCAGGTCTCGTCACTACCGGAGGAAGACTCGGACCCTGACCCTGACTCGGACCCCCAGTGGGTCTCGTGAGAGGTCTGTGTCTCCCAGGGCCAGTCGTTCTCAGACCCGAGCCCCAAGTGAGAGGCATACGAGGATCCTGAATCGTGGATCACAATGAAAGCAACTTATACTTTTTTACCTGCAAAAACGTGCACAGTGTAGTGTAATGATGATAATATATACAATATATATACATATATATATATATATAATAAAATTTACGTAAATATATACGTAAAGTACGGTTTATACACTTATACTTATTAAAGGGAAGGGTCAATTTAAGTTTGCAGATTAATCCCAAAAAAATCCAATGATCGGCGCGCAGCTGTAGCATTCAGGTAAAAGCTAGCGCTACATTATCGCGCAATGACTGAGACAGAGCAGCAGCCATGGCGGTTCGTAGTGTAGGCTCGCTGGCAGGAGTAGTGTTTGAGCGATGCTGCCCAAACAGCAGAATTCAAGAAATTTATCCTTAACTGTATTTGGATTGTTTGAAGTAATCTGCTAAAAGCTGATTTATTCTTTGGTTCATGCCATCCGACGAGCCCGCTGGAAAGGGTGAAAAAGGAATATCACTTAATAGATCATTAGTGCAAGCAGATTTTGTGTGGGTTTATAGATTTAAGTTGGTTACTGCATTGAAGCAAATACCACAGTAAAAATATATAAAGCGACTACAAACTGTATATTTTGTCTCCAAAATGTACAGTTAAAAGTTTGCATTTAGTTTTTACGGAAATCCCAGTCGCCAGGCCCAGACATTATATTGGGATCTTTATCCTACACGGGCAAATAATATTTGCACATCGATGCTCCCTCACAGAGAGGTCACAAGCGACTTCATTACAAACGATATGTTGTCCTGCGTTGTCCTTTTCGTATGTCCCCACATCTCAACTAAACTTCAATAAAGTATTCCTTAAAGCAGCCTAATTAAACGCGCCATCTTATATTTTTCACATTTTTGAATCATAACTGAAAGTATCTCAAACGTGTTATGCATGTGTGTTTTATATCTCGTTGAGTCTGTAAAACAGCAAATATTAACGATAAAACTGCGTGCACTAGTGGCGGTTGACATCACAGAATACCGAACAGCGAACAGGCGCGCAGGGATATAAAACCGGCCACCAACTTCTGCTCCGGTGAAAAATTGCTTCTCTCCGGATAGCCCACAGGCTTTCAGGATTTAAATTCAAGACGCAATATATTCATTTGGCATGCATAAGAGATTGGTATATAAAAATTACAGGATATGTTTTTTTAACGCAAGTAAATATTGTTATAGGAGGAACAGTAATTAGTATGTGGACAACTGACCGTGTATTAAATGTTTCAGGTCCGCCTCCAGGTCATGGTGCTTGGTTTCCTTTCTCGCCGGCTTCGATGAGACAGCTGCCGAGATGTAAACAGAAGTTGTTTAGACATTTGAACAATTTATCTTTCTAGAGAATAAATTAACAATTTCGGAAACAAAAGGCCGTCAACAAAACAGTCGATATGATTATAACGACGAAGCTCTGTTCACTGAGGATAAAGTTAACTTTTTGTTAATTGTAAGACGCAGTTATCTATTCCGATACAATATCCTAGGTTAGTGTTGGAATTCCACAGGAATCCATGGCTATGGTTGAAGAATCATAGCCATGTAGCATTCTGTAGTGAAAAATGAACTTCATATGACAAATTGAATTGTTTAAGTATAGCTTTCATAATTAGTTTCAACAATGTAAAAGTACTTTTTTATATATAATTAATGATGTGTAAACTCTTCCAAAGTTGTTAAAGTCTTCAAAAGGAGCCATAATTGCCTACTGGCATAAAAATAGACTACAACACGCCACTATTTTTTTACAGGAAGTTGATCACTGCACATGTGCAAGGTCATCACATGATATTATAAGCCATGCTAAGTCATTGGGTCAGTGAAAACACGTTTTCATATGAATTTCTGGTGACAAGACTGGACTATTTCTGCCTTTTCAGAAAGGTTACTTATGTGATTAGTCATTACTTGCCAGGAAGTAATAAGAAAAGGAATAAGATTCGTTCCTGTTATAAAACTATTTTCCACAGCAAAGGAGAATCCGAGCTACACTTGGTCATAGTCAAAGAACCCTGAAATGGGGTTGTTCCACACCAGAATTTTATTATGGAATGCTACTAGGCTGTGTTTGAGCCCACACAGTCTAGGGTTCTGGGCTAATTGCAGCCTACGACTCGAGCTAGGACAAGCCCATAAGCCTAGGCTGTGTGTGGGCTGAGACATAGCCTAGTCGCATTCTATAGTAACCAAAATTAGGTATGGAACAATCTTATTTTAGGGTTGTTAGACTTGGACCAACTGTAACTCCCATTCTCCTAATACCGCGGCAACAGTTTTATAACAGAAACAAACCTTAACCCTTTTTCTATAACTTCTTGACAATTGATGACTAAACACGTAAGGAAACTTTCTTGAGGCAAATATACAACTTCCTGTAATCAAAGATTGTGTCCGGTTTTTGTCAATCTTTGTGCCAGTAGACTTGTATGGCTGATTATGATCAGAAGACATTAACAACGTGTTTGAAGAGTTAATACTGCAGTTGTTTAAGAAAGTATTTGTAGTTCTCTGAACCAAATTATGAAAGCGATATTTAAGCAATTCAAACAGTAATGTTAAGTTAGTTTTCACTATTGAATGCCGCGTGGCTAGGATTCTTTCACCACAGCCATGGTAGCACGGCTAGGCAAGGACACGGGCTAGACTACTGGCCAAATGGTTCCAACATAATTCCGACGCTGTAAATATGGAATCGCGGACAGCAACATTCAAAGCAAGAAATATAATAATACCACTGTAACTTACCTGCCACAATGACGAAAAACAGTAAACTATTGCCAATCTTCATGTTTAGGCCTGTCACGGGGGGTTGAACCTCTTCTATTCTGATCTCGCTTGTGACAAGAGTTCTGAACGTTTGCCATCAAGTGGTATTTCCACCTGTTTATCACGGCTTTATAGGTGGTACCCATCCTGCACCGGAGCTAGGCCAAGCGGTTTTTGGCTGTAACCATCAATTCCGAGTAATACGTGAGCTATTCTGGCATGATTCGTGTTGCGTACATACACGTTTGGCGGACCGGGTTTCTTAATGACGTGTTTTTGCTGTAAATTTCACTGCTGAATATCTCAGAGGAATTGAAATCTCTGCCATGCTGACTTGGGTTCTCTGAAGGGTATCTGACCCTGTATGACGCGAGTCGTGAACCGGGGGAGGCAATGAACGCCACGTGGGGTGAACAGCTCGGTGCGGTGGGGTGGGGCCGTTCACCCAGTACCACGACCAAGATATTCATGCTGTATTTTGTACATTACCCGTAAGTCATATCTCTATTGCATTGTGGGTGATCAGTGAGCGATAGGGAGTTTCTGGCGGGCGTCCGATGTCCTTACGACAAGCCACGGTCCAAGATGGGGAGGGTGGGGGGAGGGGGGGTCGAGTTCCGAGATCACGATGAATTAAAAACGTCTTTATTCCCCGGCTACGATGAATTAAAACGACAACGGAAGGGCGGATGCATGATATCAAATTGGAGATTTCACGGTTAACCGTTATTTAATATTAAAATTCGCAATTCACGATTAATGAAAATTCTTCATCACGGCGGTCGGCTAATACCCTATTCCGACGGTAAAATACCCCTTGCCCCCCCCCCCCCCTACTGGAGCAAGATGAGCATGCCGAGGATATTGAACTCGTCGTGTGTAAGTTAAAGGCCCTACGAGAGCCTTGATGCTACTTGACAGATCTGGAGCGATCGACTTGAAGAAATATATAGCAACATACGGGAAAACCAGACTGTTTATTTCATCGCTTTGATAACAAAAGAGTTTTAAATTTAGAGCATACTCGCCTTGAGGCTCTCGGCCCCAGGTATGACGTTTTTGTACCGGATGAGTTCCAAAGTTTACAACGAGATTAAGAAGAAGGGCCAGATGCAGACTCCGCTCTGCACTGCGCTGCACTAGTACTAATGAAAATCGTGATGAGGTAAGTTTTCTGTTTTACGGTAAACCCGCTCTATGGACCCACATTTTCCCTGAGTCGCTCCCATGGACCGCTTCTCGGTCCCCCCCCCCCCTCCCCACCCTCTCTTAGGGACGCTCCACTAGAAATAGACATGGTGGTGGCGTCCTCATGTACGTAAGCAAGGAGTTTTCTACAATACTTAGAGCTTATCTGCAGAAAGATGGCATTGAGCGTTTATGGCTAGACATTTGCCTGGACAATGAACGAATATTAATAGGAGGTTATTATAGACCGCCAAACGAACAGTCTGCGGTTAACAAATGTATGCATGTTCTGATGTATTTTCATGAATCATATTGTTTTGTCCATACAGTGGTCCCTCCATTATACGACTCCCTCCGTTATCCGGACTTTTCGCTGTGCACGGAACACTTTTACATGTTAAAGCCCCTTTATTATGCGACTCCCTCGCTAACGCGACTTACGACCGACATTTCGGCTTGTTATACGATATAACTGCAAACTTGACGCCCGACGGAAAGCCCCAACAAAAACAGGTACAACTTTCTCATCAAAACAAGCATAGATCAGAAAATCCACTTTAAAAACTGAATTTGAGATCATATGTAATTCATATGTAAAATACATACCGTCATTTCCTTATATCCTATAATCACACTAGAAATCATTTTTCTTTCTCGTGAATCCCACGAAACTCGTTTGCAAAGTATATCCTATCCATCAACAACTCACTGGGTGTGACTTGTGTCAAACACCATGGCAACATCGCTGCGTATCATATCCTTTCAATAATGTGAGATATCTAGTGTGGTATTTAGGTACTTAGGTATTTGATGACGTTGAAGATTGTGTCACTTACTGGTACGCTCTTTACTAATTAAAGCGGGTGTCCAACCTAATTTAATCGCGATCTGCACCGAAAGTTTACATCTTAAAGTTAAATTGGCGAGTGTTAACGCTTCGTTTTGGCCGACTGGTAAGGAGAACAAAATTAGGGCAACCCGCCCCCAGCAATGTCGAGCAGAGCGCCATTTTGCCGGTAGCAGTGACGAGTATTGTGACTATTCATGTGGTACCGCCTTATGTTATCACTCGCGGAGAGAGAGACCAGGGCCGCTATTTACAGATGAAAAGCGGCAGTTCCAAGGCGCGCAGTAGAACAGGATCTTAGTGTTTTATGGAAATGTACCATCCAAACAAATTTATATACGTCTTGCGACGATTGACTCCGCAACAATGCCATGATTTGAGTTAGAATCGCAGCTCTTTATATTAGCGATGATCACGCGCTCTTGTTTTGCTCACACAATGGGCGCAATTTCCGGTTTGAATAAATTAGAGTATCGCCTCCTGATTGGTCAATCGCGGACACACCTCCAAAAAGGGCTGCCGCTTGGGTAGGTGGCGAAATCGAGCCCAGCGGTCACTTCTAAATTTTATTGTCAGCTATAGATAGAAAAATTCTGTAATTTGGAGGATAGATAATTGAGTATTATATGAATCGGTAAAGCAGCGTTAGAGGCCAGGCTGGCGGTTCCCTTTAAGGAACGAGCTGGAGTGCATTCGCCAAAATAAAGCACGAGACACGACAGCGCCTTGTTATAACAACTTATAAAATTGTTATCACAAGGCATTAAATTTGCTCATGATTTGGGCGGTTAATTTTTCATGTTTGGACACAGGAAATTGACTACGGTATCAGGTTGCACTGCCCGACCAATACGTGAGCGAGAATTATGGAAGCAACTGTTCGTCATTGTGAAGCCCCAGGGGAGAGGGCGTGGAGGAAGTAGATATCTTGGAAGTCGTGTTTTCTAAATCACCACACAAGGGTCAAGTCATTACCTTTCCTGAAAACGTCTCCTCTTGAAAAGCGATATGAGGGATTTAAGAAGAAATATCCATATATGTCGTGTCCTTTGTAAGATTTATCCTGCCCCATTAAACACATATGTGACACCTCCTGTCGTAATGACATGACATGAAAATGTCAGACGGTCCCCCATTTATTGAGCTATATATGCAACCGATAACTGTCGAATTTCCATATATGTTGAGTTTTCTGGTCTAACCCCCTTGGAGCTTAACATTGACATGCATTCCATTGTTTGTGCTGAACAACATTTTCTAGCTCGCCTCAGCTCAGCTCGGCTCGGCTCGGCTGACTGCACCTTGACATTTAAGCGAGTAAATATTAACAACAACTGTTCAATATCAAGATAATGCACAGTTTTTCCATTCATTATTAAAATAATGTACTGTTTATTTATTTAAATAACGCACACTTATGTTATTAAAACACGGCTATAGGTCTGTTTTCCGATGTATTCCTCTAGATAATGAGCACTAGAAACACTGGAAACCAGCATAATCCCGGGATTTACCGTTTATTCGTTTTCCCTTTTGTTTCTGAGCACAGTCACTTTTCAATCATCTTCTCCCGAATGTGCCATGCCGTTTTGAACGGGTTTTATACCCGCGTTACCAAGGAAATGGCCCAATGAAACCGTCGCCCAACAAAAATGCGGGCAACTATTCACAGACCAGGCTTGGGATTAGGAATTCTACCTTTAGAGGTAGGACCTATAGAGGCTACGAGTGAAAGGTACTTCCGTGCTTTCCTCAGGTAATTGCCACACCTTTATGTGGTCCATTTAATGCGCATAGACCCCCCCCCCCCCCGCATCGTTGTACGAATTGCAGTGCAAATCGACGTGCAAACAATGATGTCTACACAGCCACAATGACTCCACAGTACCCCGGCGAGAAGTGGGGCAGGGTTCGCCGCGATCAAGAGCAGTCCCGCACGGTAATATTAAACTCTGGACGACGATTCTTCTCAAATAAGTTGTTATAACCCGTAAATATTGATGCTTAATAGTTATCGTTTATTTACCAATATTTTACAATATTTAGATTATGCTACTATTTAGTAAGTCTACTACTAAGTAAGGATAATTATTTAGTGGATATCCCGCCAACAAATGAAGTTCGAAGTGACCAATGTCGCTCCATAACGAGTTCAGAGTGACAAAAATTGTACGCGGCGGTCGACCGTAAACTCGGCCCAGTTGATGCAGAACACACCAACCAAGCGACCACTCGGACAGCTCCGCTAGGAGTCACCTCGGGGCTCGAGCGATGCGTGTCATCAAGATGCCATTCGCTAGATGGAGCCCCGTTCCTCTGCTCAGACCAAGTTCCATTCGCCAGGTGGAGATCCGTTCCTCCACTCAGATGAAGCTTCCATTCGCTACGTGGAGATCCGTTTTTCCATTCAGATCAAGCTTCCATGCGCTAGGTGGAGCTCCGTTCTTCCACTGAGACCAAGCTTCCAATCGCCAGGTGGAGATCCGTTCCTTCACCCCGACGACGTTAGATTCGCTAGAGATCCGTTTTTCCATTCAGATCAAGCTTCCATTCGCAAGGTGGAGCTCCGTTCTTCCACCCAGACCAAGGTTCCATTCGGTAGATGGAGCTCCGTCCTTCCACTCAGATCAAGCTTCCATTCGCTAGGTCGAGCTCCGTTCCTCCACTCAGACCAAGCTCCATTCGCTAGGTGGAGCTCCGTTCTTCCACTCAGACCAAGCTTCATTCGCTAGGTGGAGCCCCGTCTTTCCACTCAGATCAAGGTTCCATTTGCTAGTTGGAACTCCGTTCTTCCACTCAGATCAAGCTTCCATTCGCTAGGTGGAGCTCTGTTCTTCCACCCAGACCAAGGTTCCATTCGCCCCATGTAAGTCTGCTTGCCTAGCCCAGAGAAACATACTTACACGGAGGCACTCAATGAGACCCTCCCCAACGAACGCCCATTGGGCAGCCAACAACTGTCTCCGAAGTTTCTTGTCGGCTGGAGCGGCTAAAGGCCCCTACCGTCTGTCGGGTGTTGAAGTCTCTCCTCTTGAACCATGCCGCAAGCCTGAAGTAACGGATAATGAACGAACGAATGAATATTCATGAAGTGTCATTCCATCTCAGTCTCTAAATGTGTTTATCTGAATCACATGAGAACCGCGCTGTGTGCCCAGTTTCCCGGCCCAGCATTATGCGCTTCTTACTAAGAGCTAAGATGCGGTATTTGATTTTTTTTATATGCGTAAGGAATATTTCAAAATAAGAGATTATTACAGTAGAGAGTCAAAGTAGTTTGGTACTGGGAGGGGGGGGGGGGGGCAATTTTTACCAATGCTTCCTGAATCTGCCACTAATTTTTGGCCACCGCCCGTCAACATGGCGTCGCAAGTTAGAATGTCAGTTAATCTTGATCATATATTACATTCTTCTCCAACCATAATGCATTATCTCTTATTGTAATATTATATCAACCTTTCCCCAAGAATCACTCAGACGCACCCATTCATAGAAAGCAGCCGCTCCGGCGCTCTTAGCGCTGACGTCATCAAGCCGGAAGTGACGTAGGATGTCATATGTCCTGGAACTGATTTCCGGTTTGAGGTCAATGACGTCAAAAGATTTTACGCGGCGCATCAGCTCAGTAGGTTTACAAAGCTTCTGACACTCAATCCAGTCCTGAAGTGAGGGAAGGAACGTTTTTTTTGTTAGAATTGGGATAATGACGGTGCATATTTCCCCTACATGGCATTGGCGACATATATAAACTTATATATATATTATTTTTGAATATATTTTCGACCAACAACTGTCAGCCCAACTTGATAAAAACTCCTAAATTCCCGTGTTGGACTATGTTCATATGTAACGGTATTAGAAAATGACAACCCAAAATCGGTGTGTGTGGATTTACTGATGATATCTGTAACAGATGATTTGGTTGCTTCAGTTGGGTCAAACAAAATGTACTAATGATATGTCTGGTTTACCACATAACATGTTCAAATGCTCAACAAAGCCGGAATCAGACGAAGCGCGTCCACAGAGAACTCACTTTTGCATGTTTTATTTATCAACCTTTAAATAAATAAATAAATATAAAGACGTCACATCGGACTCACCCTTGTCCTTCTCTCGTGGAAGCCTAGCAACAGTAACGTAGCAACCATGACGTCATGAACCGCAGGTGGCGGCGTTACGTAATTTCTTATTTCGAGGATGGTGCCCTGGTTTACTTTCAGCAGGGCAAGCCGAAGTGCCTTGATTCTGCCCAACGATTTCATTAATGCCTTGGCTTCGTCCATTTCTTCTCGAAGACGTGTGACAAAGCGCTGCGACTCCACCAGTTTGACCGCTTCGCACAGTGTCTGCAAATCTCGAGCTTTCAACGACGTCCTCAGTGCTGCAATAGGTTACAAAGCACATGCAACAATCCATTCCGATTGAAGAAAATTGCTCAGCAATCTTTGGTCTCCAATGGCATGTTCTGTCTACATACATGACGTTCTGGACACATCACTTAACCTGAAACATATCCACAATTCTGTGATGCATATAATTACTTTTAATTTAACATATGAATCTAAGTCAGTGATTTTAATACCTCTCAGAAGTTCAATTGAGCATTGATCAGCCAAACTCGGCCCAATATGTGGCGTTCTCACAGCGTCCTGTTCTGGAGGTGTACGTGGTGTCCTACGTGTGTTCGCTGTACGTTAACGGACTACGTAATCTGCGGCACTACTTACCCTCCGCAGCTGTCTGGAAGTGTCCCTCCCTTTCTTTCTCCAATACGAGGGCTTGAGCTCGTCGATCGTCAGCCTCTTTGATGGCCAGGGTAGCGGCATCGCATTCCGATTGATCGGTTTCTGCTTTCGCAATCTGAAAGTGCGAAGCAAATCTTTATTACTCATTCTTTTATTATTGCTTTTCATTTACTTTTCTTAGCAGTATTTTATTTGTTTATTTTTATCAATAGTTTTATTTATTCATTTTTATCAACAGTTTTATTTATTTATTTGTATCAATAGTTTTATACATTTTCATCATTAGTTTCATTTATTTTTGTTTTTAATTTGATTTATTTATTTTTATCCTCAGGTTTATTTATTTATTTGTATGCTAATTTGGATGATAATTATTGCCATTGATCACATTTTTGTCAAGCACTATTTGTTTGTTTATATGTAAGCATCCTTATCCAAGTATTCGTTGATTACCTGATATTTTAGCAACGCGTCGTAACTATTGCTTTTTCCATCTAGCTTGGCGCTCAGCGTCAGTTGCGTGCCCTCAGCAGTTTCCACATCTCCGGTCCACATCCCGTCTTCGCCTTGTTTCAAATGTGTCCACTTTTTGCCGCAAATCGCGGCCACTCCGGCGACGCCAGGAATCTTGGCCACAAACCGGATGTTCTGGTTACGTGGCAACACTCCACTGGTCGGCTCGATGACGTCATATGCTGCGCCCCAGCTGGCGTATGTTTCGGGGAATGGTTTTCGATTTGCAGTCGGTTTTGCCACTTTCACTAAATAATTAAAGACATAGTCATAAGAACCTGGTGCATTTGCCGCTTTGGCGCATATTTCGAATCCATAGCAACCAGCTTTCGGGAAACGTAGCTTGAAGACAGCCCGATTTCCCTCTTGGCTGATGAAGACATAGTTTTCTTCCTCAGTTGTTTCTGTCATCGTTTGCAGCTCAAGATTCCCTAAAAGTTCCACCGCGTTTGGCGTTTCAAAGACAACCTCCAGTTCTCCGTCGTCAGTCACCTCGATAACAGGGTTCGGGTGAGATATTGGCTTCAACTTGTAGGTGTTGTTGTCGGCCAAGGCACCAAGCATGCCACCTGCAACGCTGGGAAAGGGAGTGGGGTCCAGAGCCGCCGCGGCGCTGCTTACAACGTAGCTACAGACATTGGAAAAGTTCCCGTCGGTACCCGCTTCTTTGGCGTGCAGGTTCAGGGCGTAGTCGCCGCTCTCTGGGAGCTTCACATCTACAACACACTCTCCATCACGGAAGTAATGTGTCACGTTATTTTCCAAGGAATCTGTCGACATTGTGTTGCTATGAAGATCGTGCAAAATCTCGACATCTTTAATAGTTTTAAATCTGATCTTGGCGACTCCCTGTTCCGCTTCCACCGTGGCGTCCGGATGAGAGACGGCCTCCAGTCCAGCTTCCAGAAGATCCACACCAGGTCCCCACTCTCGTCTCGCGTTCTCCGGAAGTGGGCGACAGTTGTCCATCGGCTTGTCGCATATGATGACGTACGTGCATATACCAACGTGACAAGTACTTTTACCCTCACTGCCAAACAAGTCGAATTTGTACTTGCCAGACATCGGAAATTGTATGCGAAACGTCAGGACTCCTGGCTTCTGTTGCATCAACACAAACCTCTCTAATTTACAATTTTCAACTGTGCTCAAATTTCGCCCATCTTTCGTCGATTTCCACATCATGTACATGAAAGAGTACATCCGAGACTCCGGTACACCAATCTGGATTTCAATAACACCTTCCGGAGCATGCAAGACGTACTTCCGCTCTTCCTTCAGCTCAAGGCCAAGGTCGAAAAAGCCCTGATACAGACAGGCCATGTCTTTGAATTCGTTCAGAGTGACAGGTCTGGCTAGGAGCTGCCACTCGTCTTCCTCGTCAGGAAGATGATGGTAAATCAGCTGCTCGGGGTCCGTTAGAAAGTAAGTCTCATCATAAACGTAGCGAGATTCATTGGGAGTTGACCTTGGGATCGTCTCCTTGGCTCCTTTGCCATTTTTATCGATGAGCTTCCATTCCCCGGGACCCTCACCAGCGGAGTGCTGAGCCGCCCAGCGGGGGTTCACAAGACGCCACTGGCCGTCGATGCAGACGGCCGCCCAACATCCCATCATCGCCTTCAAAGCGGTCACGTCAAGGTCATCATGTCGTACTTTAGTGTAGCCTTTGATCTCTTTGCACCGAATATCGGCAGCGCTGTAAAACGGACAACAACATGACACATATATATTAAAATATATATATATATATATATATATATATATATATATTACGCCCCGTTATTCATTGTCTTATCATGCAAGATTTATTTACATTTAGGACCGCTGCCTGGTTTCCTACCCGCACCTGGTTGTCGTTTCACTAAGATCGCGTAACTTATAATAATGTATGATAAATATATTGTAAAGATTGGCCAGAAAAAACACTCTCCTTTCTTACCTGTTCATCATTCATTATCATTTTACGTCCCTAGCAGTCAAATCAGATTGCTATCGGGACCGACATCAGAATTACTACGAGAACCATTAGCAAAATACGAAAATAATATTACCGGCACAGCTTCATGAACAACTCGGTGTACGTCTCAAAGTTATTGGCCACCGCCCAGAGATCCCAGCCGACTGTCGCTTGCTTAATTCCCGTTGATTTGGTCGCCGTTAGTGACGTCATATCCTGTGCAGTGATCCAGCGAAAGATGGACCGAACTCGGCCCAGTTCGGTAGTGACGTCACGTACAAGGTATTCGACCAATGACTGGAGTGCGATCAACAAAGACACCAAAATAGCTTAATTTGTTCCTAACTGTGAATAATTTCCAGTTAGTCAGAACAACAGCATGAATCTTTTTACGAAATGAAAGTGTAATGTGTAAATGACTTTGCAGTAAAGTGACATTACACCCAATTTTTGTTTCCTTGTCAAATGTAGACATACTAACTGGGCCGGTTCAAAACGTTGAATAAAGTCAAGGGCAAGCCAATTGTATCAAAATTACAAAATAAACCGATGTTACCACGAAACGTATTTTTTTTAGATTTCATTTAGATCCGGTTTTTCACCAACTGTTTTCAAGCGTAAAATCCACAGATTCAGTGGTAAATGTTGCGGCTGACTCTTGGTAAACAAATATAATCGCCTTTTTCCTTCAAATATATCACTTTTACCCTACTGACTTTGCAAAAACGACAAATATGTATGATTTTGATCTATATGAGAATAACATTTTCAGAATAACAAGCAAACCGCTCAGGTCAAAGAGCGGTTTACCGTTATAGTTTACCTACTTTACCTTAATATCGCCCGCCACGAGAGACGTGGGAGCCGATATGGCACGCGAGTCGATGACCTTGTAAGCGGCTGGGTCAAACACGTCCCTCTTGGACAGGCGAGGGGGGTAGGGCTCAATCTCCACCCCCAGTGACCTTGGTAACGACCCCTGAACTCGATGAAACTCCTCGTTGGATTCTCGCAGAAGTTTTGGCGTTGGGAACTCAACAAATGATAGAGACAACGTACCACGTGCATCAGCTCTTGGTCTCGGTTGATCGCTGCCCTGCCGTGGTAAAGCGATTTAATTGTCATCAGGCGTGAACAACAATATGACTTCAATTTATATAGGATGCTATTACAACATCCATAGCCGTAAGGAGAGCGATTTCATTGTCGTCAAGCGTGAACAATAATATGACTTGAATTTATATAGGATGCCATTACAACATTCAGAGCCGTAGAGGAGCGATTTCATTGTCATCAAGCGTGAAGAACAATATGCCTTGAATTTATTTAGGATGCCATTGCCACATCCAGAGCCGTAGGGGAAGAAAGCATGTGATTTTGCAAGATATTCTTGTGAGATAAAACCAAAGATTGTCTAGACTCTAGATAATCTTTGATAAAACCGCCAAATTTAAGGGTAATTAAGCACACCAGTTTCTAACACAAGCGCTATCTATCATCATTCCGTTCAACACGAGCGTGTCAAACACGAGCATGTCCAACACGAACGCTCTCCAACATGAGTGCTGTCTATAACACGAACGCTGTCTACGCGAGCGCTCTCTACACGAGTGCTCTCACTCTACACGAGTGCTGTCTCTACTCGAGCGCTGTCTGATCTAAGTATGTCTAGTACACTCTGTCGACTAATGATCATTTATAGCAATCGCGATTGCTGCAGAAAGCTCATGGTATCGGCAGATAAAATCACTTCGGTAACTGGGTAAATGATCGGCCTTGGCTGTGCCTCCCCCCCCTCCACCCCCCCCTTCCCCACCTCCCACCCCCATGCCCCCAGTACTTACCGGGCCAGCTTTAGATCCGCCACAACCCATGTTTCATCTGTTGCAGAAATGCTGCAACAAACATGTTGTCGGTGTAAGCTTCTATGACTAATTAACCCACGGACACGGTGTGACCTTTCGTTCCTTTATTACTAAATCGCAGTGCAATGATCCTGAAATATATGAAAACTATATATGTGAATGTTACGATAATATGCAGGGGGACAAGGGATATTTACCGTTGTCTTGATTGGAACTTTGATTATTTGCTACGTGATTCTTGAATATCGAATAAGGAAAGGGATGGATAGTCTCTTATAATCGGGATATTTTAATATAGTTTATTTTGAACGATGCTCTTATATTATTGCATCATATGTGTATATATGGTAGGATTCTGTTACGCACTATTCCAAAAATAGGTTTGCCAAAATTTGTTTTAATATATAATGCTAGCAAGAAATCTTTGAAAAATCTAATACATTCACACCGAATGGTTATAATGCACGGATTATACCTTTTCCGAATGTTTCTGTGTCCGCCCTGTCGACATCCGCTGAGTGCAGTCGATTTGGCCGTTCCTTTACTGTGACTGTTCATTAAATGACCAGTTGAGTTGAGTTACAAACTGTGATGTCATCTCCTGTTTCCGCTCGCCAGTCTCGCCACTTAGCAATAGCCACTTAGTAGACTTTTCTCGGTCATGATCAGGCACACTGCCAATTTTTTCACTTGTATTTTTGAAGTGACATACACACAGTAAGTGCCGGATAAGAGGTAGCTAGCTCTTTCAAAAAACATAAGACCATATCTTTACACGTTTTACGGTTGTGCAATAAAACTGCTCCGACAAGTATTCTACCGTGAACATCCTGGTTGTTTAATGTTCTTGGCGTTGTGGGAATCCCTCGATAAACAAGTGCCATGTGAAGGGCCGGCTTCACAATATCTACGTAACGTCACGCAAACTTCCTCATACTATGTTGAACGTCTAGATATTTGATTTCAGTGGCGACAAAAACTGTAAAATTCTACAAAAATGTAATTTAGAAATAAGAAAATGTCATAAAAGAAGTAAACTTCACATAGCGCATATGAATGCGACGTCTAGGCAGCTAGGCTGGACCTAATAACGTTATCTTGACATGCTAATATAAATATGCATTCAATCCCAAACCTGACGTATTGGCGGCGGTTTACCATGTAGAAGGACCAGTGCCCCCTCCCCGCACCCCCCGCTTCCGACTTCCGGGTTGCAACCCCCCCCCCTTGAGAACCTGAACATACACTGTTAAAGTCGGCTTCTCCGAGCACCCCACCCCCCCCACTGAGCACCCCCCCCCCCCCCCCCGGTCGGAAGTTTTTCAGAGAGCAACCCCTCCTTGGCAAATTCCTAGATCGGCCCCCTCCTCCCCCACCACCTAAAGTCTGGATTCGCCCCTGTAGTATGCCCTGTAATCGCGAAATTCAAGCCTCTCCACCCTCTAGAGTCTGAATCCGTCCCTGCCCAGCTATACATGAACTGATGAACTTTGCGCCAAGAATGTGTTCTACAGTGAACTCGCCGACGGCAAAAGGCCAACTGGACGGCCAAAGGTTAGGTTTAAGGATGTTTGTAAGCGGGACATGAAGGCTTTCGGCATTGATCCAGATTCTTTGGAGGATCTGGCATCCCAAAAGAGGGGATGGGCACGTGTCGTGCGTGAGGGAATGGCCCACCAGGACGGGCTCTGGTTCGTGAAACTTGACTTGAAACGCCAATCTATAGGCGTCCACCAGCAAACACAAACCAAGACCTATCGACAGGTCACCGATGCGATGACTGCGGCAAACTCTGTCGATCACAGATAGGCTTATTCAGTCATAAGTGTAAATGGCGCGAAACAAATCGTGTAACTTAAACCAAAACAAAGCTGTAAATCCATCGTCTTTCGCAGACGGACGGATGCCAACCAACCAGCCAACACTTATAAAAGGTAAAACTTGTCACAATAATTCACCACTGGCGACCCCTGGCGAATGGGTCGGGTTTTTACGCCAGATTGTATGGTCACGTGACAAATAATGGGGCTTTGACAGGTCAACAGGTTAATTTTTGTTCACTTCTGTTGTCACCAATGGCCAGCAAGATTGCCTCCTGTGGGTATACCCATTGATTGATCTATTGCATAATTACGAAATATAATTATGTTATAATGTCTTAGTAAAGGGTGAAATGGACATATGCCTTGATATGGCGTCAGCTGTCGCTATTTTTCCCATTATCGCTCGCTTCCTAGAACTAAAGTAAAGCCCTAAAAAGTGGGCGTTTTGTCATTTGCTGATTTTTTTCAAGTTAAGGACCCAAACATATTGAACTTACCTGCCGAACATATGACTAATCAAGTAAATATGCATATAGCATTGGTTCAATAGTGCAAAATGTGTTTAGCCTGTTGATAAACGGTTGATAAGCCTTTATTGGGGATTGGAAAAGTATACACACAATCTCACACAGGAAGCAATGACATTTCCTGAAAATAAGACTTAACACAGCTTGGAAAGGGATGACATTGTAACATCTGAACTCATGATGCTTGGTCGCTGTTTACAAGACCTGTTCTGGGCTCGCGCTAGGATATTTTTTTCATTAGCCAATTTGGCTAATTCCGTGGAAAAACATTAGCCAAATATATTGGTTATAAATTGGTTATGTGTTTGTAGTTGAAATTTTATATTCGCCATTTTGGCGAGTGTCTAGGAAGTTCTTATCGCCAAATCCCGAATTTTCTCGCCAAATGGCTATTGGCCAATGCTAATGCTAGCCCAGCTATTTCAATACTGTAGTACTCATTTGTCAACTGTGGTATGAAATAGTTTGATTTTCTTCCTTGATATAAAAAGGGATGTGAAAGGGGTACACTGGGTTCAGTATCACTTTGCCAAGTTTCTAAGTGTTGAATATTAATTTTTCATAATATTCTGTGTCACTTTTTGGTTAATTTTAGTTGTAATTATTTATGTCAATGATGCTTTTTTAAATCCTCAGTGGTAAATAGAAATTTTTCAAGTAAGTTTATACCTGTCTATCGTGTTGCCATTTACCCCTGTCAGACAGTGCTATGTGTAATAATATCTGTGCTAGGCCTGACTTTGTACAATTGCTATCAGAGTAATTGACTTCGTTCTCTAGGATGAGATCTTGATGGGTGAGAACTGTGAAAGGTAGAAAGGAGGCTAGCTCAAAGTCCGTATATAAGTCACATACTTATAGTCCAACCTTTAACTTAGTTCATGTATTAATCACAGATACACAGGAAACAGGTATGACTTATACACCAGAATTTATGGTAAAATGAATCTATATTTGCAGTTGATGACACAAATTTGTTCCATGGATGTAACACATAGATAGTCAGCTCTGATATAGGTCCAGTCAATGAACTCGCACCTTTGGTGTGAGATTAACCCACGTGTCGAAGCAATGTGTGCAAGACTATGTGGTTGAAATAATGTTATGTTACAGAAAGGATTGATTTGTGAATGCAGACAACATATAAAGCATTGCAACTCCTGCCATCTGGCTCAGTTTTCAAGTCCTCCATTCTGTATTGAGGAAGCTGGACTTAATATTCTGTTGTTGACTATGTCCCTTTATTGTGTTTAAATCAGCATCCACACACTGTTTGTTGTCAAAGGCAGCAAGAACTGACAGATCTGTATTTCTTTGATGGATACTCAGAGCACAGTTTCAGTCAATTAGGCTTGGTTTATATGGGTGGTTGATGTGCTATGTGGTCAGTGAAGCCACAGGGCATTTGTAGGGACGGAGTGGAGTGAGGGGTCCATTGTCAGCATTGGCAGGGTGCCCAATTTTCGTCTTAACTCATAGGGTGGCTGGGCATGGTTAGGGAAGTGGCAGTCGATGGTGAAACTTGATACAGCTGCGATCTGAGACCAAGTGGGCCAGACAAAAATTTGATACCGGTTGGGCATGATGTGAATGGTTCTACAATTGGATTAGGTGTGGATGCTGGAAGGTAGGCCTGGGAGGGAAGCGGGTACCCCGGTGGGGGCGGAGGTCCTGAGAGAAGAGGTCAGACTCAGGTTCATATATAAGTAAGTAATGAAAAATACACTGGAAATTACTGTACACTTCATGTGGTACCCATATCTTAAATACTGTAATTTACAGTATATATGTAGCACTTTTTTTCCTTACAAAGAGGGGTGCGATTACACCAGTGGGACTTATACAACAGTGTGATTTGTAGAACAGTGCAACTTATACAACGGTGCGACTTATATATGAACCAAGTCCAAGCTTGTCTCTTGGGTGCCCTACCTCTCTACCTACTTCTACCATCAGCGCCTATTATAATCCCATCCAGCCAAGGAAGCCACTTAATCTGGTACCAATTTTTGTAGCACTGTCTTGTCGAGCATACCTGGTATCCAGTTTCTGTCTGGCCAAACAGCCAACTCAGTCTTACACAACCATAACCACAACCATGCCCTGCCACTCTACGAGTCAAGTCCAAATTGGGCACCCTACCAACAATGACAATGGACCTTTGACTCCACCCCCTCCCGACAAATGTATCATTCTTGTTAATTACATAATTTTACCAGTAGATAGCGAAGCTCAGCCATCAGGCTTTTGGGCATCACCCCAGCTATATCAGAAGCAGGATACATATGTGCCACAACCTTGGCCTCATAAGTCTCTGTATCGATCACCTAGAACCATTTCTATTCACTACACATCAAAAGCAATATGTGCACTTCAGCCTCTGCTTCCTCATGGAACCCTACCCCCACCCCCCATCCAGGCTTACCCCTTCCTGTCAATCCCTAATGCCCCATTCCCCCATTCAGTGACCGGGCAGTTACAATGAAAAGTGCTTGATTTGAAACTGGACCGGGCACTGGCAAAGATCCACAAATAAATCGAATAAAAGCTGGCTGAATTGAAGAAGTAGGAATTAATAAAAGTAAAGTGATTAACTCCAATAAATGCTGTTGGTTGGTAACGTGGACACTGCCTTCTTGTTTTTCATTCCTTATTTCCGCATACCAAAGATTGTATGCATAAAATTTAGTCCCAAGTTTTGCAATTTGTATGCTTAAAATAGACCTGAGAAGGTAAAAATTGTCCTTGAAAAGTCCTTGAATTTTTCTGTGCTTGCCTTAAAAATGCTTGAATTGGATGGAACCTGGCCTGTATGAACCCTGGACTTAAACTATACTCAATCAGCCTTATAAGGCTGATTGAGTAGTTTAAGTCATGGCATGTGGTCAGTATATATACAACCTTCTATGACTGTGGCTGATGAGGTCCCATAACACCAGAATTATATTATCAAGGTGTTTGAATATGTAAAACTTGTGTTCCATCCTCGGACGAATTAAAGTTTCTTTAGTTAATTGATAGGATATATAACACAGTTATGTCTGCACTAACAATTTCCATTTTCTCAAAGATATATATAATATCTGATACCTTAATTTTCGACAAATAATAGATATGCCGTTTTTTGTATTGTACTTTTGTTTTGCAGGATCACCATGATTCCTGTTGAACAGCGGGAGTTCACCAATCCGGACCATGGCCACAGCGCGTTTCTTGTCATGAATGAACTGCGCAAGCGTGTGGAATTATGTGACGTCACAATATGTATAGAACGCCATGAATTCCACGCGCACAAAGTGGTCTTAGCGGGATGTAGCCCTTACCTCCGAGCTATGTTCACAAACGGCATGCTGGAGAGCGACAAGAGTGCTGTCAGCATCCGAGACATTGAACCACCTACCATGGGGCTGTTGCTGGAGTTTATGTACACTGGCCATGTGCAGGTGGCCGTGGACAATGTTCAGTCACTGCTGCAAGCGGCTAGCATGCTCAACATGGCCAGTCTACGTGCTATCTGCTGCCAGTTCCTCCAGCTTCACTTAGAGCCTTCAAACTGCTTAGGTGAGTTACAGATGAAATTTTGGTCACCCAGGTGTAGATAAATACCAGTGTTAAAAATCAAAGCCTTCTATTTCAGTATGGTTGGTTTTGTATGATGGCCTTCAGACCTTATTTTTTTTTAAGTAAGGAAATGAATGAATATGTGCCGTTTTTTAGAAGGGAAATAAAATTTATTTAACCTTTTTTTTATTGTTTATTTTTTTATTTACAGTTCATTTACATCAAATATCAACGACATAATAATAACAATATTCAACATAACATACACTGACGCTCTTCAACTTCTTCGTAATATCTCTTATTATACAGGATCCCACATTGACTTTACCAAATGAATACAGTATAGATTAAATGTTAACAAAAAATTTCAGAACTGAGAATATGCAGTTTTTGATATGTATACTGAATACATGCTCATTGTTAGGAGTTTAATGTGTAATGTGATTGCAGAACGTTAGATAACATAGTTATTGATATAAAAATGGCCTAAAAGACATGGATGTACATGTATTTCATTTCTTGAGATCTTGAATTGTTTTTTTCTTGAAACTTTTTTTTCTCGTTTATGCAGTTTAAGGTATTCTTAGTGTTTATCTGTTGCCTCCCAGGGATCTACTCCCTGGCAGACCTCTACTCGTGCGTCGACCTGATGGTGGAGGCCCGCGACTTCATCGGTCACCACTTCCTGGACGTCGTGCACCACGAGGAGTTCCTCAACCTGTCCGAGGACCGCATGGTGGCGCTGCTGAGCCGCGACTCCCTGCTGGTGCCCAGCGAGGAGCAGGTGTTCGAGGCGGCGCTGCTGTGGATCGACTGGCAGCTGGATTCCCGCGTCCACAGCGCCTGTCGTCTGCTGCAGAAGGTGAAGCTCGCGCTTCTCGATACGTCCTACCTGGAGGACGTCGTGCTTCGGACGGCCTTCGTCCGCAACTGTCCCAAGTGCCAGAAGGCCGTGGCCGAGGCCATGCGGATACGGACGCTGAACCGGCTCCAGATCGATCAGATCAGATCGCGCGGGGAGGCCCAGGGGATCTACGCCCTGGGGGGTCGCAATAGCGAGGACTGCCAACTCAGGAGCGTGGAGAAGTTCGACATGCTCAAAGATCGATGGATACGCATGGTGAGACGTCATGGTAGTGGGGTTAGGGGGAGGGGGGCGGGCAGCAGTTTTGTATGTTTTTGTAAATTGATGAAATCGAGATGGATTCAGGGCATGTTGTATCCATACCAGGCCTGTCTCTAAGCGGCATGTGTGCCGTTAGAGCCAGTCAGCATTTGCTGTATAAGCATCGCTTATTGTAGCGTATAGGGCGCACATTTCTCAACTATCCGACAAAATATGTACCATTCCAGAATCCGTATGCAATTTACTGACCTGGCTGAAAACAAAATGCTTTGCTTTATTGTCTTAATTTGCAGGGGGCTTTTTCTGTATTCGCTACGCCCTATACGCGGTAATATGAGATGCAAAGCCAGAATAGCCCAGTGGTTAAAGTTCGTTTATTTTATGGTTCATTGTTTATTTTTGCCAAACAAATGCTTTGTGAATACGCGCAACACCAACGCGCCACATAGCAAGACAATTCCCGATTCAGCAATTCCTTATCACACAGTAAGGTTGAGTCCAACATGGTAAGTGAAAGAAACAAATGTTGTCTGTGCTGTCCAGTGGAATTACCGGTAGTGGCAGCTTACTGGATATTTACATCTCCATTAATTAGAATAATTCTGGCCCCACGGAGGACTATGCATGTACCGTGCATCGTCAAAAGTGCAAATGCCGCGAAACAAATAGGAAATACCTGAATCACAACAGCAGCTGCAAATTCATGATCTTACCCAGATGAACGACCGGGACAATGCCTACAATCTAGGGGATCCCTAGCTCCGTGGGTAAATGGGCTGAGCTGTAATCACCAGGTCATAGTATTGTGTCAAGGCACATGCATCTTCGTCCCACCCTATTTCCTGGTCCGGGTATGTGCACAGAAGCTTCCTAAACACTAGCATGTCATTGCTAGTAACCCAAAGGCCAACATGAAGGTCTCTATACGTCCCTTACCTCCATTAACCCACAGCCCAACATGAAGGTCTCTATACGTCCCTTACCTCCATTAACCCACAGCCCAACATGAAGGTCTCTATACGTCTCTTACCTCCATTAACCCACAGCCCAACATGAAGGTCTCTATACATCCTTTACCTCCATTAACCCACAGCCCAACATGAAGGTCTCTATACATCCCTTACCTCCATTAACCCACAGCCCAACATGAAGGTCTCTATACGTCCCTTACCTCCATTAACCCACAGCCCAACATGAAGGTCTCTATACGTCCCTTACCTCCATTAACCCACAGCCCAACATGAAGGTCTATACGTCCCTTACCTCCATTAACCCACAGCCCAACATGAAGGTCTCTATACCTCCCTTACCTCCATTAACCCACAGCCCAACATGAAAGTCTCTATACGTCCCTTACCTCCATTAACCCACAGCCCAACATGAAGGTCTCTATACGTCCCTTACCTCCATTAACCCACAGCCCAACATGAAGGTCTCTATACGTCCCTTACCTCCATTAACCCACAGCCCAACATGAAGGTCTCTATACATCCCTTACCTCCATTAACCCACAGCCCAACATGAAGGTCTCTATACGTCCCTTACCTCCATTAACCCACCGCCCAACATGAAGGTCTCTATACGTCCCTTACCTCCATTAACCCACAGCCCAACATGAAGGTCTCTATACGTCCCTTACCTCCATTAACCCACAGCCCAACATGAAGGTCTCTATACCTCCCTTACCTCCATTAACCCACAGCCCAACATGAAGGGATCTATACGTCCCTTACCTCCATTAACCCACAGCCCAACATGAAGGTCTCTACACGTCCCTTACATCCATTAACCCACAGCCCAACATGAAGGTCTCTATACGTCCCTTACCTCCATTAACCTACAGCCCAACATGAAAGTCTCTATACGTCCCTTACCTCCATTAACCCACAGCCCAACATGAAGGTCTCTATACGTCCCTTACCTCCATTAACCCACAGCCCAACATGAAGGTCTCTATACGTCCCTTACCTCCATTAACCCACAGCCCAACATGAAGGTCTCTATACATCCCTTACCTCCATTAACCCACAGCCCAACATGAAGGTCTCTATACGTCCCTTACCTCCATTAACCCACAGCCCAACATGAAGGTCTCTATACGTCCCTTACCTCCATTAACCCACAGCCCAACATGAAGGTCTCTATACGTCCCTTACCTCCATTAACCCACAGCCCAACATGAAGGTCTCTATACCTCCCTTACCTCCATTAACCCACAGCCCAACATGAAGGTCTCTATACGTCCCTTACCTCCATTAACCCACAGCCCAACATGAAGGTCTCTATACGTCCCTTACCTCCATTAACCCACAGCCCAACATGAAGGTCTCTATACGTCCCTTACCTCCATTAACCCACAGCCCAACATGAAGGTCTCTACACGTCCCTTACATCCATTAACCCACAGCCCAACATGAAGGTCTCTATACGTCCCTTACCTCCATTAACCCACAGCCCAACATGAAGGTTTCTATACGTCCCTTACCTCCATTAACCCACAGCCCAACATGAAGGTCTCTATACGTTCCTTACCTCCATTAACCCACAGCCCAACATGAAGATCTCTATACCTCCCTTACCTCCATTAACCCACAGCCCAACATGAAGGTCTCTATACATCCCTTACCTCCATTAACCCACAGCCCAACATGAAGGTCTCTATACGTCCCTCACCTCCATTAACCCACAGCCCAACGTGAAGGTCTCTATACGTCCCTTACCTCCATTAACCCACAACCCAACGTGAAGGTCTCTATACGTCCCTTACCTCCATTAACCCACAGCCCAACATGAAGGTCTCTATACGTCCCTTACCTCCATTAACCCACAGCCCAACATGAAGGTCTCTATACGTCCCTTACCTCCATTAACCCACAGCCCAACATGAAGGTCTCTATACGTCCCTTACCTCCATTAACCCACAGCCCAACATGAAGGTCTCTATACGTCCCTTACCTCCATTAACCCACAGCCCAACGTGAAGGTCTCTATACGTCCCTTACCTCCATTAACCCACAGCCCAACGTGAAGGTCTCTATACGTCCCTTACCTCCATTAACCCACAGCCCAACATGAAGGTCTCTATACGTCCCTTACCTCCATTAACCCACAGCCCAACATGAAGGTCTCTATACGTCCCTTACCTCCATTAACCCACAGCCCAACATGAAGGTCTCTGTACGTCCCTTACCTCCATTAACCCACAGCCCAACATGAAGGTCTCTATACGTCCCTTACCTCCATTAACCCACAGCCCGACATGAAGGTCTCTAAACATCCCTTACCTCCATTAACCCACAGCCCAACATGAAGGTCTCTGTACGTCCCTTACCTCCATTAACCCACAGCCCAACATGAAGGGCTCTATACGTCCCTTACCTCCATTAACCCACAGCCCGACATGAAGGTCTCTATACATCCCTTACCTCCATTAACCCACAGCCCAACGTGAAGGTCTCTATACGTCCCTTACCTCCATTAACCCACAGCCCAACATGAAGGTCTCTATACCTCCCTTACCTCCATTAACCCACAGCCCAACATGAAGGTCTCTATACGTCCCTTACCTCCATTAACCCACAGCCCAACATGAAGGTCTCTATACGTCCCTTGCCTCCATTAACCCACAGCCCAACATGAAGGTCTCTATACGTCCCTTACCTCCATTAACCCACAGCCCAACATGAAGGTCTCTATACGTCCCTTACCTCCATTAACCCACAGCCCAACATGAAGGTCTCTATACATCCCTTACCTCCATTAACCCACAGCCCAACATGAAGGTCTCTATACGTCCCTTACCTCCATTAACCCACAGCCCAACATGAAGGTCTCTATACGTCCCTTACCTCCATTAACCCACAGCCCAACATGAAGGGATCTATACGTCCCTTACCTCCATTAACCCACAGCCCAACATGAAGGTCTCTATACCTCCCTTACCTCCATTAACCCACAGCCCAACATGAAGGTCTCTATACGTCCCTTACCTCCATTAACCCACAGCCCAACATGAAGGTCTCTATACGTCCCTTACCTCCATTAACCCACAGCCCAACATGAAGGTCTCTATACGTCCCTTACCTCCATTAACCCACAGCCCAACATGAAGGTCTCTACACGTCCCTTACATCCATTAACCCACAGCCCAACATGAATATCTCTATACGTCCCTTACCTCCATTAACCCACAGCCCAACGTGAAGGTTTCTATACGTCCCTTACCTCCATTAACCCACAGCCCAACATGAAGGTCTCTATACGTTCCTTACCTCCATTAACCCACAGCCCAACATGAAGGTCTCTATACCTCCCTTACCTCCATTAACCCACAGCCCAACATGAAGGTCTCTATACATCCCTTACCTCCATTAACCCACAGCCCAACATGAAGGTCTCTTTACGTCCCTCACCTCCATTAACCCACAGCCCAACATGAAGGTCTCTATACGTCCCTCACCTCCATTAACCCACAGCCCAACGTGAAGGTCTCTATACGTGCCTTACCTCCATTAACCCACAGCCCAACGTGAAGGTCTCTATACGTCCCTCACCTCCATTAACCCACAGCCCAACATGAAGGTCTCTATACGTCCCTCACCTCCATTAACCCACAGCCCAACATGAAGGTCTCTATACGTCCCTCACCTCCATTAACCCACAGCCCAACATGAAGGTCTCTATACGTCCCTTACCTCCATTAACCCACAGCCCAACATGAAGGTCTCTATACGTCCCTTACCTCCATTAACCCACAGCCCAACATGAAGGTCTCTATACGTCCCTTACCTCCATTAACCCACAGCCCAACATGAAGGTCTCTATACGTCCCTTACCTCCATTAACCCACAGCCCAACATGAAGGTCTCTATACGTCCCTTACCTCCATTAACCCACAGCCCAACGTGAAGGTCTCTATACGTCCCTTACCTCCATTAACCCACAGCCCAACGTGAAGGTCTCTATACGTCCCTTACCTCCATTAACCCACAGCCCAACATGAAGGTCTCTATACGTCCCTTACCTCCATTAACCCACAGCCCAACATGAAGGTCTCTATACGTCCCTTACCTCCATTAACCCACAGCCCAACATGAAGGTCTCTGTACGTCCCTTACCTCCATTAACCCACAGCCCAACGTGAAGGTCTCTATACGTCCATTACCTCCATCATTAACCCACAGCCCAACGTGAAGGTCTCTATACGTCCCTTACCTCCATTAACCCACAGCCCAACATGAAGGTCTCTATACGTCCCTTACCTCCATTAACCCACAGCCCAACATGAAGGTCTCTATATGTCCCTTACCTCCATTAACCCACAGCCCAACATGAAGGTCTCTGTACGTCCCTTACCTCCATTAACCCACAGCCCAACATGAAGGTCTCTATACGTCCCTTACCTCCATTAACCCACAGCCCGACATGAAGGTCTCTAAACATCCCTTACCTCCATTAACCCACAGCCCAACATGAAGGTCTCTGTACGTCCCTTACCTCCATTAACCCACAGCCCAACATGAAGGTCTCTATACGTCCCTTACCTCCATTAACCCACAGCCCGACATGAAGGTCTCTATACATCCCTTACCTCCATTAACCCACAGCCCAACGTGAAGGTCTCTATACGTCCCTTACCTCCATTAACCCACAGCCCAACATGAAGGTCTCTATACGTCCCTTACCTCCATTAACCCACAGCCCAACATGAAGGTCTCTATACGTCCCTTACCTCCATTAACCCACAGCCCAACATGAAGGTCTCTATACGTCCCTTGCCTCCATTAACCCACAGCCCAGCATGAAGGTCTCTATACGTCCCTTACCTCCATTAACCCACAGCCCAACATGAAGGTCTCTATACGTCCCTTACCTCCATTAACCCACAGCCCAACATGAAGGTCTCTATACATCCCTTACCTCCGTTAACCCACAGCCCAACATGAAGGTCTCTATACGTCCCTTACCTCCATTAACCCACAGCCCAACATGAAGGTCTCTATACGTCCCTTACCTCCATTAACCCACAGCCCAACATGAAGGTCTCTATACGTCCCTTACCTCCATTAACCCACAGCCCAACATGAAGGTCTCTATACCTCCCTTACCTCCATTAACCCACAGCCCAACATGAAGGTCTCTATACGTCCCTTACCTCCATTAACCCACAGCCCAACATGAAGGTCTCTATACGTCCCTTACCTCCATTAACCCACAGCCCAACATGAAGGTCTCTATACGTCCCTTACCTCCATTAACCCACAGCCCAACATGAAGGTCTCTACACGTCCCTTACATCCATTAACCCACAGCCCAACATGAAGGTCTCTATACGTCCCTTACCTCCATTAACCCACAGCCCAACATGAAGGTTTCTATACGTCCCTTACCTCCATTAACCCACAGCCCAACATGAAGGTCTCTATACGTTCCTTACCTCCATTAACCCACAGCCCAACATGAAGGTCTCTATACCTCCCTTACCTCCATTAACCCACAGCCCAACATGAAGGTCTCTATACATCCCTTACCTCCATTAACCCACAGCCCAACATGAAGGTCTCTATACGTCCCTCACCTCCATTAACCCACAGCCCAACATGAAGGTCTCTATACGTCCCTCACCTCCATTAACCCACAGCCCAACGTGAAGGTCTCTATACGTCCCTTACCTCCATTAACCCACAGCCCAACGTGAAGGTCTCTATACGTCCCTCACCTCCATTAACCCACAGCCCAACATGAAGGTCTCTATACGTCCCTCACCTCCATTAACCTACAGCCCAACATGAAGGTCTCTATACGTCCCTTACCTCCATTAACCCACAGCCCAACATGAAGGTCTCTATACGTCCCTTACCTCCATTAACCCACAGCCCAACGTGAAGGTCTCTATACGTCCCTTACCTCCATTAACCCACAGCCCAACATGAAGGTCTCTATACGTCCCTTACCTCCATTAACACACAGCCCAACATGAAGGTCTCTATACGTCCCTTACCTCCATTAACACACAGCCCAACATGAAGGTCTCTATACCTCCCTTACCTCCATTAACCCACAGCCCAACATGAAGGTCTCTATACATCCCTTACCTCCATTAACCCACAGCCCAACATGAAGGTCTCTATACATCCCCTACCTCCATTAACCCACAGCCCAACATGAAGGTCTCTATACGTCCCTTACCTCCATTAACCTACAGCCCAACATGAAGGTCTCTATACGTCCCTTACCTCCATTAACCCACAGCCCAACATGAAGGTCTCTATACATCCCCTACCTCCATTAACCCACAGCCCAACATGAAGGTCTCTATACGTCCCTTACCTCCATTAACCCACAGCCCAACATGAAGGTCTCTATACGTCCCTTACCTCCATTAACCCACAGCCCAACATGAAGGTCTCTATACGTCCCTTACCTCCATTAACCCACAGCCCAACATGAAGGTCTCTATACGTCCCTTACCTCCATTAACCCACAGCCCAACATGAAGGTCTCTATACGTCCCTTACCTCCATTAACCCACAGCCCAACATGAAGGTCTCTATACGTCCCTTACCTCCATTAACCCACAGCCCAACATGAAGGTCTCTATACGTCCCTTACCTCCATTAACTCACAGCCCAACATGAAGGTCTCTATATGTTCCTTACCTCCATTAACCCACAGCCCAACGTGAAGGTCTCTATACGTCCCTTACCTCCATTAACCCACAGCCCAACGTGAAGGTCTCTATACGTCCCTCACCTCCATTAACCCACAGCCCAACATGAAGGTCTCTATACGTCCCTTACCTCCATTAACCCACAGCCCAACATGAAGGTCTCTATACGTCCCTTACCTCCATTAACCCACAGCCCAACATGAAGGTCTCTATACGTCCCTTACCTCCATTAACCCAGAGCCCAACATGAAGGTCTCTATACGTCCCTTACCTCCATTAACCCACAGCCCAACATGAATATCTCTATACTTCCCTTACCTCCATTAACCCACAGCCCAACGTGAAGGTCTCCATACGTCCCTTACCTCCATTAACCCACAGCCCAACATGAAGGTCTCTATACGTCCCTTGCCGCCATTAACCCACAGCCCAACATGAAGGTCTCTATACCTCCCTTACCTCCATTAACCCACAGCCCAACATGAAGGTCTCTATACGTCCCTTACCTCCATTAACCCACAGCCCAACATGAAGGTCTCTATACGTCCCTTACCTCCATTAACCCACAGCCCAACATGAAGGTCTCTATACGTGCCTTACCTCCATTAACCCACAGCCCAACGTGAAGGTCTCTATACGTCCATTACCTCCATTAACCCACAGCCCAACATGAAGGTCTCTATACGTCCCTTACCTCCATTAACCCACAGCCCAACATGAAGGTCTCTATACGTCCCTTACCTCCATTAACACACAGCCCAACATGAAGGTCTCTATACGTCCCTTACCTCCATTAACACACAGCCCAACATGAAGGTCTCTATACCTCCCTTACCTCCATTAACCCACAGCCCAACATGAAGGTCTCTATACATCCCTTACCTCCATTAACCCACAGCCCAACATGAAGGTCTCTATACATCCCCTACCTCCATTAACCCACAGCCCAACATGAAGGTCTTTATACGTCCCTTACCTCCATTAACCCACAGCCCAACATGAAGGTCTCTATACGTCCCTTACCTCCATTAACCCACAGCCCAACATGAAGGTCTCTATACATCCCCTACCTCCATTAACCCACAGCCCAACATGAAGGTCTCTATACGTCCCTTACCTCCATTAACCCACAGCCCAACATGAAGGTCTCTATACGTCCCTTACCTCCATTAACCCACAGCCCAACATGAAGGTCTCTATACGTCCCTTACCTCCATTAACCCACAGCCCAACATGAAGGTCTCTATACGTCCCTTACCTCCATTAACCCACAGCCCAACATGAAGGTCTCTATACGTCCCTTACCTCCATTAACCCACAGCCCAACATGAAGGTCTCTATACGTCCCTTACCTCCATTAACCCACAGCCCAACATGAAGGTCTCTATACGTCCCTTACCTCCATTAACTCACAGCCCAACATGAAGGTCTCTATACGTTCCTTACCTCCATTAACCCACAGCCCAACGTGAAGGTCTCTATACGTCCCTTACCTCCATTAACCCACAGCCCAACGTGAAGGTCTCTATACGTCCCTCACCTCCATTAACCCACAGCCCAACATGAAGGTCTCTATACGTCCCTTACCTCCATTAACCCACAGCCCAACATGAAGGTCTCTATACGTCCCTTACCTCCATTAACCCACAGCCCAACATGAAGGTCTCTATACGTCCCTTACCTCCATTAACCCAGAGCCCAACATGAAGGTCTCTATACGTCCCTTACCTCCATTAACCCACAGCCCAACATGAATATCTCTATACTTCCCTTACCTCCATTAACCCACAGCCCAACATGAATATCTCTATACTTCCCTTACCTCCATTAACCCACAGCCCAACGTGAAGGTCTCTATACGTCCCTTACCTCCATTAACCCACAGCCCAACATGAAGGTCTCTATACGTCCCTTACCTCCATTAACCCACAGCCCAACATGAAGGTCTCTATACCTCCCTTACCTCCATTAACCCACAGCCCAACATGAAGGTCTCTATACGTCCCTTACCTCCATTAACCCACAGCCCAACATGAAGGTCTCTATACGTCCCTTACCTCCATTAACCCACAGCCCAACATGAAGGTCTCTATACGTGCCTTACCTCCATTAACCCACAGCCCAACGTGAAGGTCTCTATACGTCCATTACCTCCATTAACCCACAGCCCAACATGAAGGTCTCTATACGTCCCTTACCTCCATTAACCCACAGCCAAACATGAAGGTCTCTATACGTCCCTTACCTCCATTAACCCACAGCCCAACATGAAGGTCTCTATACGTCCCTTACCTCCATTAACCCACAGCCCAACATGAAGGTCTCTATACGTCCCTTACCTCCATTAACCCACAGCCCAACGTGAAGGTCTCTATACGTCCATTACCTCCATTAATCCACAGCCCAACATGAAGGTCTCTATACGTCCCTTACCTCCATTAACCCACAGCCCAACATGAAGGTCTCTATACGTTCCTTACCTCCATTAACCCACAGCCCAACATGAAGGTCTCTATACGTCCCTTGCCTCCATTAACCCACAGCCCAACGTGAAGGTCTCTATACGTCCCTTACCTCCATTAACCCACAGCCCAACGTGAAGGTCTCTATACGTCCCTTACCTCCATTAACCCACAGCCCAACATGAAGGTCTCTATACGTCCCTTACCTCCATTAACCCACAGCCCAACATGAAGGTCTCTATACGTCCCTTACCTCCATTAACCCACAGCCCAACATGAAGGTCTCTATACGTCCTTTACCTCCATTAACCCACAGCCCAACATGAAGGTCTCTATACGTCCCTTACCTCCATTAACCCACAGCCCAACATGAAGGTCTATATACGTCCCTTACCTCCATTAACCCACAGCCCAACATGAAGGTCTCTATACGTCCCTTACCTCCATTAACCCACAGCCCAACATGAAGGTCTCTATACGTTCCTTACCTCCATTAACCCACAGCCCAACATGAAGGTCTCTATACGTCCCTTACCTCCATTAACCCACAGCCCAACATGAAGGTCTCTATACGTCCCTTACCTCCATTAACCCACAGCCCAACATGAAGGTCTCTATACGTTCCTTACCTCCATTAACCCACAGCCCAACATGAAGGTCTCTATACGTCCCTTACCTCCATTAACCCACAGCCCAACATGAAGGTCTCTATACGTCCCTTACCTCCATTAACTCACAGCCCAACATGAAGGTCTCTATACGTCCCTTACCTCCATTAACCCACATCCCAACGTGAAGGTCTCTATACGTCCCTCACCTCCATTAACCCACAGCCCAACATGAAGGTCTCTATACGTCCCTTACCTCCATTAACCCACAGCCCAACATGAAGGTCTCTATACGTCCCTTACCTCCATTAACGCACAGCCCAACGTGAAGGTCTCTATACGTCCCTTACCTCCATTAACCCACAGCCCAACGTGAACGTCTCTATACGTCCCTCACCTCCATTAACCCACAGCCCAACATGAAGGTCTCTATACGTCCCCTACCTCCATTAACCCACATCCCAACATGAAGGTCTCTATACGTTCCTTACCTCCATTAACCCACAGCCCAACATGAAGGTCTATATACGTCCCTTACCTCCATTAACCCACAGCCCAACGTGAAGGTCTCTATACGTCCCTTACCTCCATTAACCCACAGCCCAACATGAAGGTCTCTATACCTTCCTTACCTCCATTAACCCACAGCCCAACATGAAGGTCTCTATACATCCCTTACCTCCATTAACCCACAGCCCAACATGAAGGTCTCTATACGTTCCTTACCTCCATTAACCCACAGCCCAACATGAAGGTCTCTATACGTCCCTTACCTCCATTAACCCACAGCCCAACATGAAGGTGTCTATACGTCCCTTACCTCCATTAACCCACAGCCCAACATGAAGGTCTCTATACGTTCCTTACCTCCATTAACCCACAGCCCAACATGAAGGTCTCTATACGTCCCTTACCTCCATTAACCCACAGCCCAACATGAAGGTCTCTATACGTCCCTTACCTCCATTAACCCACAGCCCAACATGAAGGTCTCTATACGTCCCTTACCTCCATTAACCCACAGCCCAACATGAAGGTCTCTATACGTCCCTTACCTCCATTAACCCACAGCCCAACGTGAAGGTCTCTATACGTCCCTTACCTCCATTAACCCACAGCCCAACGTGAAGGTCTCTATACGTCCCTCACCTCCATTAACCCACAGCCCAACATGAAGGTCTCTATACGTCCCTTACCTCCATTAACCCACAGCCCAACATGAAGGTCTCTATACGTTCCTTACCTCCATTAACCCACAGCCCAACATGAAGGTCTATATACGTCCCTTACCTCCATTAACCCACAGCCCAACATGAAGGTCTCTATACATCCCTTGCCTCCATTAACCCACAGCCCAACATGAAGGTCTCTATACGTCCCTTACCTCCATTAACCCACAGCCCAACATGAAGGTCTCTATACATCCCTTACCTCCATTAACCCACAGCCCAACGTGAAGGTCTCTTTACATCCCTTACCTCCATTAACCCACAGCCCAACGTGAAGGTCTCTATACATCCCTTACCTCCATTAACCCACAGCCCAACATGAAGGTCTCTATATATCCCTTACCTCCATTAACCCACAGCCCAACATGAAGGTCTCTATACGTCCCTTACCTCCATTAACCCACAGCCCAACATGAAGGTCTCTATACGTCCCTTACCTCCATTAACCCACAGCCCAACATGAAGGTCTCTATACATCCCTTACCTCCATTAACCCACAGCCCAACATTTAGGTCTCTATACATCCCTTACCTCCATTAACCCACAGCCCAACATGAAGGTCTCTATACATCCCTTACCTCCATTAACCCACAGCCCGACATGAAGGTCTCTATACGTCCCTTACCTCCATTAACCCACAGCCCAACATGAAGGTCTCTATACGTCCCTTACCTCCATTAACCCACAGCCCAACATGAAGGTCTCTATACATCCCTTATCTCCATTAACCCACAGCCCAACATGAAGGTCTCTATACGTCCCTTACCTCCGTTAACCCACAGCCCAACATGAAGGTCTCTATACGTCCCTTACCTCCATTAACCCACAGCCCAACATGAAGGTCTCTATACGTCCCTCACCTCCATTAACCCACAGCCCAACATGAAGGTCTCTATACATCCCTTACCTCCATTAACACACAGCCCCACATGAAGGTCTCTATACGTCCCTTACCTCCATTAACCCACAGCCCAACATGAAGGTCTCTATACGTCCCTTACCTCCATTAACCCACAGCCCAACATGAAGGTCTCTATACGTCCCTTACCTCCATTAACCCACAGCCCAACATGAAGGTCTCTATACATCCCTTATCTCCATTAACCCACAGCCCAACATGAAGGTCTCTATACGTCCCTTACCTCCATTAACCCACAGCCCAACATGAAGGTCTCTATACGTCCCTTACCTCCATTAACCCACAGCCCAACATGAAGGTCTCTATACGTCCCTTACCTCCATTAACCCACAGCCCAACATGAAGGGGTCTATACGTCCCTTACCTCCATTAACCCACAGCCCAACATGAAGGTCTCTATACGTCCCTCACCTCCATTAACCCACAGCCCAACATGAAGGTCTCTATACATCCCTTACCTCCATTAACCCACAGCCCAACATGAAGGTCTCTATACATCCCTTACCTCCATTAACCCACAGCCCCACATGAAGGTCTCTATACGTCCCTTACCTCCATTAACCCACAGCCCAACATGAAGGTCTCTATACGTTCCTTACCTCCATTAACCCACAGCCCAACATGAAGGTCTATATACGTCCCTTACCTCCATTAACCCACAGCCCAACGTGAAGGTCTCTATGCGTCCCTTACCTCCATTAACCCACAGCCCAACATGAAGGTCTCTATACCTTCCTTACCTCCATTAACCCACAGCCCAACATGAAGGTCTCTATACATCCCTTACCTCCATTAACCCACAGCCCAACATGAAGGTCTCTATACGTTCCTTACCTCCATTAACCCACAGCCCAACATGAAGGTCTCTATACGTCCCTTACCTCCATTAACCCACAGCCCAACATGAAGGTCACTATACGTCCCTTACCTCCATTAACCCACAGCCCAACATGAAGGTCTCTATACGTCCCTTACCTCCATTAACCCACAGCCCAACATGAAGGTCTCTATACGTCCCTTACCTCCATTAACCCACAGCCCAACATGAAGGGATCTATACGTCCCTTACCTCCATTAACCCACAGCCCAACGTGAAGGTCTCTATACGTCCCTTACCTCCATTAACCCACAGCCCAACGTGAAGGTCTCTATACGTCCCTCACCTCCATTAACCCACAGCCCAACATTTAGGTCTCTATACGTCCCTTACCTCCATTAACCCACAGCCCAACATGAAGGTCTCTATACATCCCTTACCTCCATTAACCCACAGCCCGACATGAAGGTCTCTATACGTCCCTTACCTCCATTAACCCACAGCCCAACATGAAGGTCTCTATACATCCCTTACCTCCATTAACCCACAGCCCAACATGAAGGTCTCTATACATCCCTTACCTCCATTAACCCACAGCTCAACGTGAAGGTCTCTATACATCCCTTACCTCCATTAACCCACAGCCCAACATGAAGGTCTCTATACGTCCCTCACCTCCATTAACCCACAGCCCAACATGAAGGTCTCTATACGTCCCTTACCTCCATTAACCCACAGCCCAACATGAAGGTCTCTATACATCCCTTATCTCCATTAACCCACAGCCCAACATGAAGGTCTCTATACGTCCATTACCTCCATTAACCCACAGCCCAACATGAAGGTCTCTATACGTCCCTTACCTCCATTAACCCACAGCCCAACATGAAGGTCTCTATACGTCCCTCACCTCCATTAACCCACAGCCCAACATGAAGGTCTCTATACATCCCTTACCTCCATTAACACACAGCCCCACATGAAGGTCTCTATACGTCCCTTACCTCCATTAACCCACAGCCCAACATGAAGGTCTCTATACGTCCCTTACCTCCATTAACCCACAGCCCAACATGAAGGTCTCTATACGTCCCTTACCTCCATTAACCCACAGCCCAACATGAAGGTCTCTATACATCCCTTATCTCCATTAACCCACAGCCCAACATGAAGGTCTCTATACGTCCCTTACCTCCATTCACCCACAGCCCAACATGAAGGTCTCTATACGTCCCTTACCTCCATTAACCCACAGCCCAACATGAAGGTCTCTATACGTCCCTTACCTCCATTAACCCACAGCCCAACATGAAGGTCTCTATACGTCCCTTACCTCCATTAACCCACAGCCCAACATGAAGGTCTCTATACGTCCCTCACCTCCATTAACCCACAGCCCAACATGAAGGTCTCTATACATCCCTTACCTTCATTAACCCACAGCCCAACATGAAGGTCTCTATACATCCCTTACCTGCATTAACCCACAGCCCCACATGAAGGTCTCTATACGTCCCTTACCTCCATTAACCCACAGCCCAACATGAAGGTCTCTATACATCCCTTACCTCCATTAACCCACAGCCCCACATGAAGGTCTCTATACGTCCCTTACCTCCATTAACCCACAGCCCAACGTGAAGGTCTCTATACGTCGCTTACCTCCATTAACCCACAGCCCAACATGAAGGTCTCTATACGTCCCTCACCTCCATTAACCCACAGCCCAACATGAAGGTCTCTATACATCCCTTACCTCCATTAACCCACAGCCCCACATGAAGGTCTCTATACGTCCCTTACCTCCATTAACCCACAGCCCAACATGAAGGTCTCTATACGTCCCTCACCTCCATTAACCCACAGCCCAACACGAAGGTCTCTATACATCCCTTACCTCCATTAACCCACAGCCCAACATGAAGGTCTCTATACGTCCCTTACCTCCATTAACCCACAGCCCAACATGAAGGTCTCTATACGTCCCTTACCTCCATTAACCCACAGCCCAACATGAAGGTCTCTATACATCCCTTATCTCCATTAACCCACAGCCCAACATGAAGGTCTCTATACATCCCTTACCTCCATTAACCCACAGCCCCACATGAAGGTCTCTATACGTCCCTTACCTCCATTAACCCACAGCCCAACATGAAGGTCTCTATACGTCCCTCACCTCCATTAACCCACAGCCTAACATGAAGGTCTCTATACATCCCTTACCTCCATTAACCCACAGCCCCAAATGAAGGTCTCTATACGTCCCTTACCTCCATTAACCCACAGCCCAACATGAAGGTCTCTATACGTCCCTTACCTCCATTAACCCACAGCCCAACGTGAAGGTCTCTATACGTCCCTCACCTCCATTAACCCACAGCCCAACATGAAGGTCCCTATACGTCCCTTACCTCCATTAACCCACAGCCCAACATGAAGGTCTCTATACGTCCCTTACCTCCATTAACCCACAGCCCAACATGAAGGTCTCTATACATCCCTTACCTCCATTAACCCACAGCCCAACATGAAGGTCTCTATACGTCCCTTTCCTCCATTAACCCACAGCCCAACATGAAGGTCTCTATACGTCCCTTACCTCCATTAACCCACAGCCCAACATGAAGGTCTCTATACGTCCCTTACCTCCATTAACCCACAGCCCAACATGAAGGTCTCTATACGTCCCTTACCTCCATTAACCCACAGCCCAACATGAAGGTCTCTATACGTCCTTTACCTCCATTAACCCACAGCCCAACATGAAGGTCTCTATACGTCCCTTACCTCCATTAACCCACAGCCCAACATGAAGGTCTCTATACGTCCCTTACCTCCATTAACCCACAGCCCAACATGAAGGTCTCTATACGTCCCTTACCTCCATTAACCCACAGCCCAACATGAAGGTCTCTATACGTCCCTTACCTCCATTAACCCACAGCCCAACATGAAGGTCTCTATACGTCCCTTACCTCCATTAACCCACAGCCCAACATGAAGGTCTCTATACGTCCCTTACCTCCATTAACCCACAGCCCAACGTGAAGGTCTCTATACGTCCCTTACCTCCATTAACCCACAGCCCAACGTGAAGGTCTCTATACGTCCCTTACCTCCATTAACCCACAGCCCAACATGAAGGTCTCTATACGTCCCTTACCTCCATTAACCCACAGCCCAACATGAAGGTCTCTATACGTCCCTTACCTCCATTAACCCACAGCCCAACATGAAGGTCTCTGTACGTCCCTTACCTCCATTAACCCACAGCCCAACGTGAAGGTCTCTATACGTCCATTACCTCCATCATTAACCCACAGCCCAACGTGAAGGTCTCTATACGTCCCATACCTCCATTAACCCACAGCCCAACATGAAGGTCTCTATACGTCCCTTACCTCCATTAACCCACAGCCCAACATGAAGGTCTCTATATGTCCCTTACCTCCATTAACCCACAGCCCAACATGAAGGTCTCTGTACGTCCCTTACCTCCATTAACCCACAGCCCAACATGAAGGTCTCTATACGTCCCTTACCTCCATTAACCCACAGCCCGACATGAAGGTCTCTAAACATCCCTTACCTCCATTAACCCACAGCCCAACATGAAGGTCTCTGTACGTCCCTTACCTCCATTAACCCACAGCCCAACATGAAGGTCTCTATACGTCCCTTACCTCCATTAACCCACAGCCCGACATGAAGGTCTCTATACATCCCTTACCTCCATTAACCCACAGCCCAACGTGAAGGTCTCTATACGTCCCTCACCTCCATTAACCCACAGCCCAACACGAAGGTCTCTATACATCCCTTACCTCCATTAACCCACAGCCCAACATGAAGGTCTCTATACGTCCCTTACCTCCATTAACCCACAGCCCAACATGAAGGTCTCTATACGTCCCTTACCTCCATTAACCCACAGCCCAACATGAAGGTCTCTATACATCCCTTATCTCCATTAACCCACAGCCCAACATGAAGGTCTCTATACATCCCTTACCTCCATTAACCCACAGCCCCACATGAAGGTCTCTATACGTCCCTTACCTCCATTAACCCACAGCCCAACATGAAGGTCTCTATACGTCCCTCACCTCCATTAACCCACAGCCTAACATGAAGGTCTCTATACATCCCTTACCTCCATTAACCCACAGCCCCAAATGAAGGTCTCTATACGTCCCTTACCTCCATTAACCCACAGCCCAACATGAAGGTCTCTATACGTCCCTTACCTCCATTAACCCACAGCCCAACGTGAAGGTCTCTATACGTCCCTCACCTCCATTAACCCACAGCCCAACATGAAGGTCCCTATACGTCCCTTACCTCCATTAACCCACAGCCCAACATGAAGGTCTCTATACGTCCCTTACCTCCATTAACCCACAGCCCAACATGAAGGTCTCTATACATCCCTTACCTCCATTAACCCACAGCCCAACATGAAGGTCTCTATACGTCCCTTTCCTCCATTAACCCACAGCCCAACATGAAGGTCTCTATACGTCCCTTACCTCCATTAACCCACAGCCCAACATGAAGGTCTCTATACGTCCCTTACCTCCATTAACCCACAGCCCAACATGAAGGTCTCTATACGTCCCTTACCTCCATTAACCCACAGCCCAACATGAAGGTCTCTATACGTCCTTTACCTCCATTAACCCACAGCCCAACATGAAGGTCTCTATACGTCCCTTACCTCCATTAACCCACAGCCCAACATGAAGGTCTCTATACGTCCCTTACCTCCATTAACCCACAGCCCAACATGAAGGTCTCTATACGTCCCTTACCTCCATTAACCCACAGCCCAACATGAAGGTCTCTATACGTCCCTTACCTCCATTAACCCACAGCCCAACATGAAGGTCTCTATACGTCCCTTACCTCCATTAACCCACAGCCCAACATGAAGGTCTCTATACGTCCCTTACCTCCATTAACCCACAGCCCAACGTGAAGGTCTCTATACGTCCCTTACCTCCATTAACCCACAGCCCAACGTGAAGGTCTCTATACGTCCCTTACCTCCATTAACCCACAGCCCAACATGAAGGTCTCTATACGTCCCTTACCTCCATTAACCCACAGCCCAACATGAAGGTCTCTATACGTCCCTTACCTCCATTAACCCACAGCCCAACATGAAGGTCTCTGTACGTCCCTTACCTCCATTAACCCACAGCCCAACGTGAAGGTCTCTATACGTCCATTACCTCCATCATTAACCCACAGCCCAACGTGAAGGTCTCTATACGTCCCATACCTCCATTAACCCACAGCCCAACATGAAGGTCTCTATACGTCCCTTACCTCCATTAACCCACAGCCCAACATGAAGGTCTCTATATGTCCCTTACCTCCATTAACCCACAGCCCAACATGAAGGTCTCTGTACGTCCCTTACCTCCATTAACCCACAGCCCAACATGAAGGTCTATACGTCCCTTACCTCCATTAACCCACAGCCCGACATGAAGGTCTCTAAACATCCCTTACCTCCATTAACCCACAGCCCAACATGAAGGTCTCTGTACGTCCCTTACCTCCATTAACCCACAGCCCAACATGAAGGTCTCTATACGTCCCTTACCTCCATTAACCCACAGCCCGACATGAAGGTCTCTATACATCCCTTACCTCCATTAACCCACAGCCCAACGTGAAGGTCTCTATACGTCCCTTACCTCCATTAACCCACAGCCCAACATGAAGGTCTCTATACGTCCCTTACCTCCATTAACCCACAGCCCAACATGAAGGTCTCTATACGTCCCTTACCTCCATTAACCCACAGCCCAACATGAAGGTCTCTATACGTCCCTTGCCTCCATTAACCCACAGCCCAGCATGAAGGTCTCTATACGTCCCTTACCTCCATTAACCCACAGCCCAACATGAAGGTCTCTATACGTCCCTTACCTCCATTAACCCACAGCCCAACATGAAGGTCTCTATACATCCCTTACCTCCATTAACCCACAGCCCAACATGAAGGTCTCTATACGTCCCTTACCTCCATTAACCCACAGCCCAACATGAAGGTCTCTATACGTCCCTTACCTCCATTAACCCACAGCCCAACATGAAGGTCTCTATACGTCCCTTACCTCCATTAACCCACAGCCCAACATGAAGGTCTCTATACGTCCCTTACCTCCATTAACCCACAGCCCAACATGAAGGTCTCTATACGTCCCTTACCTCCATTAACCCACAGCCCAACATGAAGGTCTCTATACGTCCCTTACCTCCATTAACCCACAGCCCAACATGAAGGTCTCTATACGTCCCTTACCTCCATTAACCCACAGCCCAACATGAAGGTCTCTACACGTCCCTTACATCCATTAACCCACAGCCCAACATGAAGGTCTCTATACGTCCCTTACCTCCATTAACCCACAGCCCAACATGAAGGTCTCTATACGTCCCTTACCTCCATTAACCCACAGCCCAACATGAAGGTCTCTATACGTTCCTTACCTCCATTAACCCACAGCCCAACATGAAGGTCTCTATACCTCCCTTACCTCCATTAACCCACAGCCCAACATGAAGGTCTCTATACATCCCTTACCTCCATTAACCCACAGCCCAACATGAAGGTCTCTATACGTCCCTCACCTCCATTAACCCACAGCCCAACATGAAGGTCTCTATACGTCCCTCACCTCCATTAACCCACAGCCCAACGTGAAGGTCTCTATACGTCCCTTACCTCCATTAACCCACAGCCCAACGTGAAGGTCTCTATACGTCCCTCACCTCCATTAACCCACAGCCCAACATGAAGGTCTCTATACGTCCCTCACCTCCATTAACCCACAGCCCAACATGAAGGCCTCTATACGTCCCTCACCTCCATTAACCCACAGCCCAACATGAAGGTCTCTATACGTCCCTTACCCCCATTAACCCACAGCCCAACATGAAGGTCTCTATACGTCCCTTACCTCCATTAACCCACAGCCCAACATGAAGGTCTCTATACGTCCCTTACCTCCATTAACCCACAGCCCAACATGAAGGTCTCTATACGTCCCTTACCTCCATTAACCCACAGCCCAACATGAAGGTCTCTATACGTCCCTTACCTCCATTAACCCACAGCCCAACGTGAGGGTCTCTATACGTCCCTTACCTCCATTAACCCACAGCCCAACGTGAAGGTCTCTATACGTCCCTTACCTCCATTAACCCACAGCCCAACATGAAGGTCTCTATACGTCCCTTACCTCCATTAACCCACAGCCCAACATGAAGGTCTCTATACGTCCCTTACCTCCATTAACCCACAGCCCAACATGAAGGTCTCTGTACGTCCCTTACCTCCATTAACCCACAGCCCAACATGAAGGTCTCTATACGTCCCTTACCTCCATTAACCCACAGCCCGACATGAAGGTCTCTATACATCCCTTACCTCCATTAACCCACAGCCCAACATGAAGGTCTCTGTACGTCCCTTACCTCCATTAACCTACAGCCCAACATGAAGGTCTCTATACGTCCCTTACCTCCATTAACCCACAGCCCGACATGAAGGTCTCTATACATCCCTTACCTCCATTAACCCACAGCCCAACGTGAAGGTCTCTATACGTCCCTTACCTCCATTAACCCACAGCCCAACATGAAGGTCTCTATACGTCCCTTACCTCTATTAACCCACAGCCCAACATGAAGGTCTCCATACGTCCCTTACCTCCATTAACCCACAGCCCAACATGAAGGTCTCTATACGTCCCTTGCCTCCATTAACCCACAGCCCAACATGAAGGTCTCTATACGTCCCTTACCTCCATTAACCCACAGCCCAACATGAAGGTCTCTATACGTCCCTTACCTCCATTAACCCACAGCCCAACGTGAAGGTCTCTATACGTCCCTCACCTCCATTAACCCACAGCCCAACATGAAGGTCTCTATACGTCCCTTACCTCCATTAACCCACAGCCCAACATGAAGGTCTCTATACGTCCCTTACCTCCATTAACCCACAGCCCAACGTGAAGGTCTCTATACGTCCCTTACCTCCATTAACCCACAGCCCAACATGAAGGTCTCTATACGTCCCTTACCTCCATTAACACACAGCCCAACATGAAGGTCTCTATACGTCCCTTACCTCCATTAACACACAGCCCAACATGAAGGTCTCTATACCTCCCTTACCTCCATTAACCCACAGCCCAACATGAAGGTCTCTATACATCCCTTACCTCCATTAACCCACAGCCCAACATGAAGGTCTCTATACATCCCCTACCTCCATTAACCCACAGCCCAACATGAAGGTCTCTATACGTCCCTTACCTCCATTAACCCACAGCCCAACATGAAGGTCTCTATACGTCCCTTACCTCCATTAACCCACAGCTCAACATGAAGGTCTCTATACATCCCCTACCTCCATTAACCCACAGCCCAACATGAAGGTCTCTATACGTCCCTTACCTCCATTAACCCACAGCCCAACATGAAGGTCTCTATACGTCCCTTACCTCCATTAACCCACAGCCCAACATGAAGGTCTCTATACGTCCCTTACCTCCATTAACCCACAGCCCAACATGAAGGTCTCTATACGTCCCTTACCTCCATTAACCCACAGCCCAACATGAAGGTCTCTATACGTCCCTTACCTCCATTAACCCACAGCCCAACATGAAGGTCTCTATACGTCCCTTACCTCCATTAACCCACAGCCCAACATGAAGGTCTCTATACGTCCCTTACCTCCATTAACTCACAGAACAACATGAAGGTCTCTATACGTTCCTTACCTCCATTAACCCACAGCCCAACGTGAAGGTCTCTATACGTCCCTTACCTCCATTAACCCACAGCCCAACGTGAAGGTCTCTATACGTCCCTCACCTCCATTAACCCACAGCCCAACATGAAGGTCTCTATACGTCCCTTACCTCCATTAACCCACAGCCCAACATGAAGGTCTCTATACGTCCCTTACCTCCATTAACCCACAGCCCAACATGAAGGTCTCTATACGTCCCTTACCTCCATTAACCCAGAGCCCAACATGAAGGTCTCTATACGTCCCTTACCTCCATTAACCCACAGCCCAACATGAATATCTCTATACTTCCCTTACCTCCATTAACCCACAGCCCAACATGAAGGTCTCTATACGTCCCTTACCTCCATTAACCCACAGCCCAACATGAAGGTCTCTATACGTCCCTTGCCTCCATTAACCCACAGCCCAACGTGAAGGTCTCTATACGTCCCTTACCTCCATTAACCCACAGCCCAACGTGAAGGTCTCTATACGTCCCTTACCTCCATTAACCCACAGCCCAACATGAAGGTCTCTATACGTCCCTTACCTCCATTAACCCACAGCCCAACATGAAGGTCTCTATACGTCCCTTACCTCCATTAACCCACAGCCCAACATGAAGGTCTCTATACGTCCTTTACCTCCATTAACCCACAGCCCAACATGAAGGTCTCTATACGTCCCTTACCTCCATTAACCCACAGCCCAACATGAAGGTCTATATACGTCCCTTACCTCCATTAACCCACAGCCCAACATGAAGGTCTCTGTACGTCCCTTACCTCCATTAACCCACAGCCCAACATGAAGGTCTCTATACGTTCCTTACCTCCATTAACCCACAGCCCAACATGAAGGTCTCTATACGTCCCTTACCTCCATTAACCCACAGCCCAACATGAAGGTCTCTATACGTCCCTTACCTCCATTAACCCACAGCCCAACATGAAGGTCTCTATACGTTCCTTACCTCCATTAACCCACAGCCCAACATGAAGGTCTCTATACGTCCCTTACCTCCATTAACCCACAGCCCAACATGAAGGTCTCTATACGTCCCTTACCTCCATTAACTCACAGCCCAACATGAAGGTCTCTATACGTCCCTTACCTCCATTAACCCACATCCCAACGTGAAGGTCTCTATACGTCCCTCACCTCCATTAACCCACAGCCCAACATGAAGGTCTCTATACGTCCCTTACCTCCATTAACCCACAGCCCAACATGAAGGTCTCTATACGTCCCTTACCTCCATTAACCCACAGCCCAACATGAAGGTCTCTATACGTCCCTCACCTCCATTAACGCACAGCCCAACGTGAAGGTCTCTATACGTCCCTTACCTCCATTAACCCACAGCCCAACGTGAACGTCTCTATACGTCCCTCACCTCCATTAACCCACAGCCCAACATGAAGGTCTCTATACGTCCCCTACCTCCATTAACCCACATCCCAACATGAAGGTCTCTATACGTTCCTTACCTCCATTAACCCACAGCCCAACATGAAGGTCTATATACGTCCCTTACCTCCATTAACCCACAGCCCAACGTGAAGGTCTCTATACGTCCCTTACCTCCATTAACCCACAGCCCAACATGAAGGTCTCTATACCTTCCTTACCTCCATTAACCCACAGCCCAACATGAAGGTCTCTATACATCCCTTACCTCCATTAACCCACAGCCCAACATGAAGGTCTCTATACGTTCCTTACCTCCATTAACCCACAGCCCAACATGAAGGTCTCTATACGTCCCTTACCTCCATTAACCCACAGCCCAACATGAAGGTGTCTATACGTCCCTTACCTCCATTAACCCACAGCCCAACATGAAGGTCTCTATACGTTCCTTACCTCCATTAACCCACAGCCCAACATGAAGGTCTCTATACGTCCCTTACCTCCATTAACCCACAGCCCAACATGAAGGTCTCTATACGTCCCTTACCTCCATTAACCCACAGCCCAACATGAAGGTCTCTATACGTCCCTTACCTCCATTAACCCACAGCCCAACATGAAGGTCTCTATACGTCCCTTACCTCCATTAACCCACAGCCCAACATGAAGGTCTATATACGTCCCTTACCTCCATTAACCCACAGCCCAACATGAAGGTCTCTATACATCCCTTGCCTCCATTAACCCACAGCCCAACGTGAAGGTCTCTTTACATCCCTTACCTCCATTAACCCACAGCCCAACGTGAAGGTCTCTATACATCCCTTACCTCCATTAACCCACAGCCCAACATGAAGGTCTCTATATATCCCTTACCTCCATTAACCCACAGCCCAACATGAAGGTCTCTATACGTCCCTTACCTCCATTAACCCACAGCCCAACATGAAGGTCTCTATACGTCCCTTACCTCCATTAACCCACAGCCCAACATGAAGGTCTCTATACATCCCTTACCTCCATTAACCCACAGCCCAACATTTAGGTCTCTATACATCCCTTACCTCCATTAACCCACAGCCCAACATGAAGGTCTCTATACATCCCTTACCTCCATTAACCCACAGCCCGACATGAAGGTCTCTATACGTCCCTTACCTCCATTAACCCACAGCCCAACATGAAGGTCTCTAAACATCCCTTACCTCCATTAACCCACAGCCCAACATGAAGGTCTCTATACATCCCTTACCTCCATTAACCCACAGCCCAACGTGAAGGTCTCTATACATCCCTTACCTCCATTAACCCACAGCCCAACATGAAGGTCTCTATACGTCCCTCACCTCCATTAACCCACAGCCCAACATGAAGGTCTCTATACGTCCCTTACCTCCATTAACCCACAGCCCAACATGAAGGTCTCTATACATCCCTTATCTCCATTAACCCACAGCCCAACATGAAGGTCTCTATACGTCCCTTACCTCCGTTAACCCACAGCCCAACATGAAGGTCTCTATACGTCCCTTACCTCCATTAACCCACAGCCCAACATGAAGGTCTCTATACGTCCCTCACCTCCATTAACCCACAGCCCAACATGAAGGTCTCTATACATCCCTTACCTCCATTAACACACAGCCCCACATGAAGGTCTCTATACGTCCCTTACCTCCATTAACCCACAGCCCAACATGAAGGTCTCTATACGTCCCTTACCTCCATTAACCCACAGCCCAACATGAAGGTCTCTATACGTCCCTTACCTCCATTAACCCACAGCCCAACATGAAGGTCTCTATACATCCCTTATCTCCATTAACCCAGAGCCCAACATGAAGGTCTCTATACGTCCCTTACCTCCATTAACCCACAGCCCAACATGAAGGTCTCTATACGTCCCTTACCTCCATTAACCCACAGCCCAACATGAAGGTCTCTATACGTCCCTTACCTCCATTAACCCACAGCCCAACATGAAGGGGTCTATACGTCCCTTACCTCCATTAACCCACAGCCCAACATGAAGGTCTCTATACGTCCCTCACCTCCATTAACCCACAGCCCAACATGAAGGTCTCTATACATCCCTTACCTCCATTAACCCACAGCCCAACATGAAGGTCTCTATACATCCCTTACCTCCATTAACCCACAGCCCCACATGAAAGTCTCTATACGTCCCTTACCTCCATTAACCCACAGCCCAACATGAAGGTCTCTATACGTTCCTTACCTCCATTAACCCACAGCCCAACATGAAGGTCTATATACGTCCCTTACCTCCATTAACCCACAGCCCAACGTGAAGGTCTCTATGCGTCCCTTACCTCCATTAACCCACAGCCCAACATGAAGGTCTCTATACCTTCCTTACCTCCATTAACCCACAGCCCAACATGAAGGTCTCTATACATCCCTTACCTCCATTAACCCACAGCCCAACATGAAGGTCTCTATACGTTCCTTACCTCCATTAACCCACAGCCCAACATGAAGGTCTCTATACGTCCCTTACCTCCATTAACCCACAGCCCAACATGAAGGTCTCTATACGTCCCTTACCTCCATTAACCCACAGCCCAACATGAAGGTCTCTATACGTCCCTTACCTCCATTAACCCACAGCCCAACATGAAGGTCTCTATACGTCCCTTACCTCCATTAACCCACAGCCCAACATGAAGGGATCTATACGTCCCTTACCTCCATTAACCCACAGCCCAACGTGAAGGTCTCTATACGTCCCTTACCTCCATTAACCCACAGCCCAACGTGAAGGTCTCTATACGTCCCTCACCTCCATTAACCCACAGCCCAACATTTAGGTCTCTATACGTCCCTTACCTCCATTAACCCACAGCCCAACATGAAGGTCTCTATACATCCCTTACCTCCATTAACCCACAGCCCGACATGAAGGTCTCTATACGTCCCTTACCTCCATTAACCCACAGCCCAACATGAAGGTCTCTATACATCCCTTACCTCCATTAACCCACAGCCCAACATGAAGGTCTCTATACATCCCTTACCTCCATTAACCCACAGCTCAACGTGAAGGTCTCTATACATCCCTTACCTCCATTAACCCACAGCCCAACATGAAGGTCTCTATACGTCCCTCACCTCCATTAACCCACAGCCCAACATGAAGGTCTCTATACGTCCCTTACCTCCATTAACCCACAGCCCAACATGAAGGTCTCTATACATCCCTTATCTCCATTAACCCACAGCCCAACATGAAGGTCTCTATACGTCCATTACCTCCATTAACCCACAGCCCAACATGAAGGTCTCTATACGTCCCTTACCTCCATTAACCCACAGCCCAACATGAAGGTCTCTATACGTCCCTCACCTCCATTAACCCACAGCCCAACATGAAGGTCTCTATACATCCCTTACCTCCATTAACACACAGCCCCACATGAAGGTCTCTATACGTCCCTTACCTCCATTAACCCACAGCCCAACATGAAGGTCTCTATACGTCCCTTACCTCCATTGACCCACAGCCCAACATGAAGGTCTCTATACGTCCCTTACCTCCATTAACCCACAGCCCAACATGAAGGTCTCTATACATCCCTTATCTCCATTAACCCACAGCCCAACATGAAGGTCTCTATACGTCCCTTACCTCCATTCACCCACAGCCCAACATGAAGGTCTCTATACGTCCCTTACCTCCATTAACCCACAGCCCAACATGAAGGTCTCTATACGTCCCTTACCTCCATTAACCCACAGCCCAACATGAAGGTCTCTATACGTCCCTTACCTCCATTAACCCACAGCCCAACATGAAGGTCTCTATACGTCCCTCACCTCCATTAACCCACAGCCCAACATGAAGGTCTCTATACATCCCTTACCTCCATTAACCCACAGCCCAACATGAAGGTCTCTATACATCCCTTACCTGCATTAACCCACAGCCCCACATGAAGGTCTCTATACGTCCCTTACCTCCATTAACCCACAGCCCAACATGAAGGTCTCTATACATCCCTTACCTCCATTAACCCACAGCCCCACATGAAGGTCTCTATACGTCCCTTACCTCCATTAACCCACAGCCCAACGTGAAGGTCTCTATACGTCCCTTACCTCCATTAACCCACAGCCCAACATGAAGGTCTCTATACGTCCCTCACCTCCATTAACCCACAGCCCAACATGAAGGTCTCTATACATCCCTTACCTCCATTAACCCACAGCCCCACATGAAGGTCTCTATACGTCCCTTACCTCCATTAACCCACAGCCCAACATGAAGGTCTCTATACGTCCCTCACCTCCATTAACCCACAGCCCAACACGAAGGTCTCTATACATCCCTTACCTCCATTAACCCACAGCCCAACATGAAGGTCTCTATACGTCCCTTACCTCCATTAACCCACAGCCCAACATGAAGGTCTCTATACGTCCCTTACCTCCATTAACCCACAGCCCAACATGAAGGTCTCTATACATCCCTTATCTCCATTAACCCACAGCCCAACATGAAGGTCTCTATACATCCCTTACCTCCATTAACCCACAGCCCCACATGAAGGTCTCTATACGTCCCTTACCTCCATTAACCCACAGCCCAACATGAAGGTCTCTATACGTCCATCACCTCCATTAACCCACAGCCTAACATGAAGGTCTCTATACATCCCTTACCTCCATTAACCCACAGCCCCAAATGAAGGTCTCTATACGTCCCTTACCTCCATTAACCCACAGCCCAACATGAAGGTCTCTATACGTCCCTTACCTCCATTAACCCACAGCCCAACGTGAAGGTCTCTATACGTCCCTCACCTCCATTAACCCACAGCCCAACATGAAGGTCCCTATACGTCCCTTACCTCCATTAACCCACAGCCCAACATGAAGGTCTCTATACGTCCCTTACCTCCATTAACCCACAGGCCAACATGAAGGTCTCTATACATCCCTTACCTCCATTAACCCACAGCCCAACATGAAGGTCTCTATACGTCCCTTTCCTCCATTAACCCACAGCCCAACATGAAGGTCTCTATACGTCCCTTACCTCCATTAACCCACAGCCCAACATGAAGGTCTCTATACGTCCCTTACCTCCATTAACCCACAGCCCAACATGAAGGTCTCTATACGTCCCTTACCTCCATTAACCCACAGCCCAACATGAAGGTCTCTATACGTCCTTTACCTCCATTAACCCACAGCCCAACATGAAGGTCTCTATACGTCCCTTACCTCCATTAACCCACAGCCCAACATGAAGGTCTCTATACGTCCCTTACCTCCATTAACCCACAGCCCAACATGAAGGTCTCTATACATCCCTTACCTCCATTAACCCACAGCCCAACATGAAGGTCTCTATACGTCCCTTACCTCCATTAACCCACAGCTCAACGTGAAGGTCTCTATACGTCCCTCACCTCCATTAACCCACAGCCCAACATGAAGGTCTCTATACGTCCCTTACCTCCATTAACCCACAGCCCAACATGAAGGTCTCTATACGTCCCTCACCTCCATTAACCCACAGCCCAACATGAAGGTCTCTATACGTCCCTTACCTCCATTAACCCACAGCCCAACATGAAGGTGGCGCGGACGGCGGTGGGCGCCGGGGCCGTGGACGAGGTGGTGTACGCGGTGGGCGGGGAGTGCGCGTTGGAACAGGGACAGGAGGACGAGACGCTGTACCTCCGCTGTATGGAGGCCTTCCACCCCGCCCAGAAGGAGTGGATACCCTGCGCAGAGATGAGGGTGGCTCGCTCATTCGTCGCCACGTGCGCCCTCAGCGGCTTCCTCTACACCATCGGTTTGTCTTACGATTTTTAACCCTCCACTCCCCCTTGTTGCGGGCCGCCTCGATAGCTCAGTGGGTTAGAAGGCTCGCCTTGAGTGCTCTGGTCACCTGAGAGCCTAACGGCACGTGGATCGGTGGTTCGAGCCCCGCTGTACCCATGTCTGTGTGGTCGCAGGATAAAGATCCCATGTCCTTTTTCGCAAAGAGTAGGGGGTTACCCCCGGGGACATGGCTCCACTCTCCCTTCCTTCTCCCATTGAGGCGATATGAGAAAAAGTGATTAAAGCGTCCTGAATATACAACCAAACAACTCTCTTCTTGAGCTGGACATGTGATTGTGTCCTCGCACTTATTTGGAGCCGTCCCATTAGGATGATATGTATATGACATTGGTTCGAGTGCGAGATGGGTTTATCTCCGCGCAAGTCTTCCCTATCTTGTTCCAGACTTTAGGTGAGGGTAGGACAGGAGATTTGTGCTGAGATAGATACACCCGTCTGGCACGAAAATCTATGTCGTATGCCTTGCTAATGTAATGTTTCTGCGCGAAAATGTATATGCCATGGGTGCTAGTGCGAGATGGGTTCATCTCAGCCCAGTTCTCCCAAAAGATCATACATTTCTAATGTGCAAATATGAAACCGTACTTTATGAGGTTATAGCCATTTCATCAATGTTATGTCGTTGTCTCACGGGGGTTTGTCTCTAGTTATGATAGATGCTATTATGGCCTTGCTCCTACATGGTTTGTTTGTAAAGTTGTATGTTTCCGGTCATAATCACGATGCATGAAGCGATCCACTCTTTGGGTCCTATACTCCTGAGGTGTTGTGTCACCCGTCCTCACGGCTGTACGCGTTTTCGGGTCTTACTTCAGGGGGTGAGGACAGGGACACGAGTCTGCCAGTCGTCGAACGCTACCACCCCAAGTCGAACACGTGGTCCTATGCCTGTCACATGATGAGAGCGCGAGCCGGGTGTGGCGTGGCGGTCTCTGCCGGCAAGATTTACGTGGCTGGTTAGTGTGGTGTTCAGGGCCCCCCTACCAGCCCCTTGCTCTTCCTCTTAATTGCGCAATCCCTCTTTGCTGCTTGATGTTTAATGACATCCCCCTTCTTAAAGCCGTCATTTTGTCACCAGTCGTTGTAGATTACTGACAACAGACTTATGTAAAGGCCAAACTAAACGAAGTACTATACTTGATCGCGCCTGTTTTAGCCATGTTTTAGCTTACCTTGTGATTTAGCGGCGCTGCAACGTGATATCGGATCGCCTTTACAAATAACATAGTCCCTAAAAATAGTAAATTTGTCCGTTTAATCATTTAATTCGATGAATGGATAATATTAACGATGAACCGGGCGGTCTGCTAAGAATCGACACAATAAAAATCGTACGAAACTAATCTTGATTCATGAGCTGCGTTTCACTCTTTGCTAGGTGGCTCTGACAAGAAGCAGCACACGGATCGCGCCAGTGTGGAGTGTTACGATCCCGGCACGGACACCTGGAGCTTCGTGTCTGAGATGGACAAGGGCAGATCCGGACTGATCCTGGTGGCTCTGGATCACTGCCTCTACGTCATCGGGGGCAGAGCCAGATACCTGGACCGCTACTTCAACTGGGTGGAACGGTAGGAGCGGAAGGAAGGATTCAAATATTGTTCGTCCTTGAGTTTATAATATGTACGGGTCTCGAAGGGGTAAATGGCGACACTCGGCACAGGCTTATTCGAATAAACGTCAGTCGACATTGACCCCCAAATTCCGACATTGGGGCTCTAAAAAAGCGACATCGACACAGATTTTGAAAAAACTACACTGAACTGAATTGAAATCGCCAAAAAACCGGCACGGAAAGTCGTGAAAAAAAGACATTCGACGCTAAAAGATTTGAAAAATCGACACTGAACCTCCCCTTCCAGACCCCTATATGTGGATTCCATTTGTGGAGGAATCGTTGTTTCTCTCCTAAAGGAGTCCGGTGTTACTCGCTTGGTTTGTGGATGTGCGTAGCAATCGCTATTTATTCTGAGAGATTATTGCATTCCTCGATTGGTTTACGCATTGGAAACGCTGTTTTATTTCATGTACACGATGGCGGTTTAAAGCGCCATTTTATTTTCTGAAGCAACTCAAAGAGACGAAGATATAGCATAACGCACTAATTGGTCCACCTTACAATGGTGAAGGGATAGATCTATCTAATAGCTGCAGCTTAGTATTCAATTTTTTTAGCTGTTTTCCTGTAATAAGTAGATGGTGCCAGTATGCCAATTCAATTCTTATATATTATTTATGCAGTAACGAGACATATATAACATTGTCGATGAAATTATTCAGACACCTTAAAGTTTTGGAGTTAAAGGACATTAAATATCACACCTGTGCAACATACTGGGATGACATATCATTATCCCGAATCCGACACGGCTGTCCTCGGCGTTGGCTCCCTAGCTCAGGTGGCAAGCAGGCTGCATTGGCTGCAGATCAACAGGTCGTGGGTTCGCGCCCCTGGCACCTGCAGCTGGGACACGTTTTATCCCACACTATTCCCCATGTCCCGGGAAATACCATGTCGGGATGTCCCCATGTCCCGGGAAATACCATGTCGGGATGTCCCCATGTCCCGGGACATACCATATCGGGTTGTCCCCATGTCCCGGGACATACCATGTCGGGTTGTCCCCATGTCCCGGGACATACCATGTCGGGATGTCCCCATGTCCCGGGACATACCATGTCGGGTTGTCCCCATGTCCCGGGCCATACCATGTCGGGATGTCCCCATGTCCCGGGACATCGGGTTGTCCCCATGTCCCGGGACATACCATGTCGGGTTGTCCCCATGTCCCGGGACATACCATGTCGGGTTGTCCCCATGTCCCGGGACATACCATGTCGGGATGTCCCCATGTCCCGGGACATACCATGTCGGGTTTTCCCCATGTCCCGGGATGTACCATGTCTGGTTGTCCCCATGTCCCGGGACATACCATGTCGGGTTGTCCCCGTGTCCCGGGACATACCATATCGGGTTGTCCCCATGTCCCGGGACATACCATGTCGGGTTGTCCCCATGTCCCGGGACATACCATGTCGGGTTGTCCCCATGTCCCGGGACATACCATGTCGGGTTGTCTCCATGTCCCGGGACATACCATGTCGGGTTGTCCCCATGTCCCGGGACATACCATGTCGGGTTGTCCCCATGTCCCGGAACATACCATGTCGGGTTGTCCCCATGTCCTGGGACATACCATGTCGGGTTGTCCCCATGTCCCGGAACGTACCATGTCGGGTTGTCCCCATGTCCCGGGACATACCATGTCGGGTTGTCCCCATGTCCCGGGACATACCATGTCGGGTTGTCGGGCCCCATTTAGCGCAATTCCATGTGCACGAAAGTAGCCTAAGGCACCCAGCATTATTTTTCCTTTCGTCTTGTTAAAGGTACGACTTATGGACCAATGAGTGGTCTACGCTGACGCCGATGAACACGCCACGCGCCTGGCCAGCGGCCGTCGTCTTCGACCGCAAGATCTACGTCATGGGCGGTTACAACGGCACCAACCGACTGCGCAGCGTCGAGGTGTTTGACCCAGAAACCGATACGTGGACCATCATGAGTAACATGAACGTGTGTCGAGCTGGATGCGCGGCGGCCATCGTGTGATAGTGCCCGGATGTGCTGCGTCTATCGTGCGATGGAACCCGGATGTGCTGCGTCTATCGTGCGATAGAACCCGGATGTGCTGCGTCTATCGTGTGATAGAACCCGGATGTGCTGCGTCTATCGTGTGATAGAACCCGGATGTGATGCGTCTATCGTGTGATAGAACCCGGATGTGCTGCGTCTATCGTGCGATAGAACCCGGATGTGCTGCGTCTATCGTGCGATAGAACCCGGATGTGTTGCGTCTATCGTGCGGTAGAACCCGAATATAATGAGTCTATCGTGCGATAGAACCCGGCTCATCTCCGGTACTCACTTAGCAGAATTTAGCCCTTGTGTGCACAAACCGGGCCTGAAACATCAATCGTTTCTATCGCCTTCAATCGGTGTTAGCCATGCCTGCTTAATGTAATACTAGCATTCAACGGGTTAATAATGCATGTGCTGATTGCCTATTTTGGAATCTACTCTCCCAGGATGTCCTGCCCGTTCACTATGCCATTCTCTTTTGGTTACTTCGCGTATACACTTGTACATTGTTTGATTTGTTGGAGATACATTGTTACTTAAATATTTTATCCATGGTTTGATTTAAAGATAATTATCTTAAAATCAGACACAATGGGGATGTTAAGAATATAGCAGGAAGATGGAGTGTTCAAACTAAGATAACTCCGTTATGTTTTTGCGACCCACAGTCCATCACGAAAACATAGCGTTTGGCTTCATATATGGCTACACTGCGCTTGCGATATTAATGAGCATAAAATTAGTCTGTGTTCTGTTCTGCTTTACACTCTTTGCTAAGGGAGTCATCTTAAGATAAATCTTCGCACAAAGATTTCGGAACGTAAGCTTGCTTCAGAGTAAAGTTTTTACGTTTTCAGATCTTTTGTTTTAACCTGAACTGTAACATTGATCAATGACATTGGTATGCTTCGGGTAGGACTGTTACATGGGAATTAAAAAACCACTCCAATTTAATTGATCAAATACACAATATATGTGCGATTTAATTGTTCCATATTAGCAGCATTGTAGAACACATATGCATACCCCGACTATATCAGTGTATATGATTTACTTTCATATAAAGGTCCTGGCATAGCTGTACAAATTACTGTATCTCCAGAGCTATACCTTGGTGAGCGTGTGGGGACCACGCTTGTTGCTCGATTTCATCTATCACGTGGTATGATCGGAATGCGGGACACGAGACTGGACAATAACAGCTCTTGTATGATAGATGCCACAGGAGGGGAACCCAGTGGAACCGAAAGCGAAAGGATTGATGTCCGCTCGCCAGTAAATATTTCTTTCATAATCGATTTATGTTTGCCCGCCGAGTAAAAGGTGATAATTTCCATCCAATGAATACTCGAATAACATGAACATTAACTCTTGGTTTAATTATTGAAAAGTTTGATGGTCTTTCATGGGTGGTTTCTGTTTGTATCTTGTGGAGTCTCTGAAGAGTGTTTATTAGATATGGAGGTACAGTTGTATGAGGTGTGTGCGGCGGGATCCTGACGGCTCACTAAGTCCGCTGTCGCGATCCCGACACAATCCAGAACATGACAATTGTGTGATATGAAGATTTGGGTAGTGAGTAATATTCCTTGAATTCATAATGAAGATTTTGGTAGTGAATAATATTCCTTGAATTCATAATGAAGATTTTGGTAGTGAATAATATCCCTTGAATTCATAATGAAGATTTTGGTAGTGAATAATATCCCTTGAATTCATAATGAAGATTTTGGTAGTGAATAATATTCCTTGAATTCATAATGAAGATTTTGGTAGTGATTAATATTCCTTGAATTCATAATGAAGATTTTGGTAGTGATTAATATCCCTTAAATTCATAATGAAGATTTTGGTAGTGAATAATATCCCTTAAATTCATAATGAAGATTTTGGTAGTGAATAATATTCCTTGAATTCATAATGAAGATTTTGGTAGTGAATAATATTCCTTGAATTCATAATGAAGATTTTGGTAGTGATTAATATTCCTTGAATCCATACGATACTCTTACGATGCGAAGAAACGCCTATTCCTCGATGGATGGTTGGTTGGTTTTAAATGGAGGAATTCAACCTGATGTATGGATGTGTATGGCGACAAGGCGTCCTAGATGGAATGGTCCACCACTCTGTGAGTTCTGGAAATTGCACGTGGTGTGTCGGCCTTCTCTGAGACCTGGCATTATCCAGGACAAGACACCTGGCATATCAGTCGGCCCGGTGATTGGAGGGTCGCGGGTTCGCAACTCGCTCAGGGCCGCCGGAAATAGTCTCCGAATTTTCGGATGAAAGCCAGGGTCGAAGTATCACGCATGGACTATAAAGCGATGGTTTTGCAAACTTGTTTGCCACATAAATACGGATATTGACTTCGTTTTTGCCAAGGTGAAATGATAAAGTGAATGATTATCAGACTTACACTAGAGGATACGATATGTCTAATTAGATCAAAGATTGTCTAGTACTTTTCTGTAAACATATTTTGCATTGCCTTATTAATGCAAAGTGGGCAGCTTTAATTTTAGATGATGACTCACTATTAGTAACACTGGAGCTTAGTGAATAATGGTTAATTAGACTAATTTACGTGTGGTGTAGAAAAAGCAAACGGACAATGAAATAGTTGCTCCATATTTTTTTTCAATGAAGCAGGTACTTCAAAGTATTTTTCTAAGCGACAATTAATTTTGTTCCACGTGCAGAACTGGAGGTAACGAGCGAGTGAGGGAACTTGTGAATGTCAACATCCTTATCGTGTATGATTGGTTCATCTTTTGTAAGTTCAACGCGCAATCATAATAGGTGATTGGTGGCAATGTAGCATATTTTTATGATTGAATCTTGTGTCACGGCGCATAGCAAGAAACTGTTATTTTGCTTTTGTTGTTGTCATCACGCGTCAACCGTGGGAAATTTAATGTTCTGTTTCAATATCGCGCCGGCGTCGCAAATAGACATTTGCTTTATTTTAAGCATGTCAAAGGAAATATGTGCTTATTTTGTTGGTGGTGGGGGAGCGGTTTATACCGAATCATTAAAAGTATAACCATTACGTTTAAATGGTTATCCGGCCGCGGGTCGCCTGCAACCCCCGATAGACAGACCTCGCAGCTGGTGTTATTGCAGTGCTTAATTAAAAGTGCAGTCAACACTGGGTACTTAGCTTTTTCCATTGGTGCATCGTCTCGCTCGCCATGTCATCATTTAACCTGCCACAATAGCAGTCGACAAAGACATTTAATTTTAGTAGTCGATGCCAATGGCGATGTCATTATACGGGCAACTTAGTTTTAGTTTGGTAGAATAATCATTGTTATCGTGCAAGAACGACTTTCACGGACGTCGTTGTATTTTTATAATCGTGATCCATGTAGCAGGTTTTCTTGTATCGCATTGCTTACCTTATACCTTCCACATCTTTGACGTTTGAATGGCTGGTTTTGTGTTTTATGCCACTATTGTGTACATATGGGTATAGTCCTGGTGGTGGGGGGATTCTGGGATAATGAAATGAAGGATAAGTGAGGCATTTCCCATGACTACCGTGATCATAATGTGTGACGGAATGGTCAGCAGTCTCTGTTACAGGTTATTTTATAGTAACAAATCTGTTGATACGCATGAAGTAAGTGAGGGACAGCGAATGGCGTTCCCTTTAGTTGTTCCTCGTGTGTCGCGGAAATCGTTCGGTATAGATAATGGCTCACGTATAGCTCACGTATGATATTATAGACATACCAATCTAGTTTATGGAACACTGAAGATGTACCGCATAGACTCTGATAGAAGGACTTGCAAGGTCCTATCACGTCAATGTATAGAAGACGGGCGGGGGGGGGGGCTGGGCCTATATATAAATTTATGACACAAAGAAATGAAATAGAGTGTTGATTTTTTTTTAACATATATTCATAAACAAAGAAATCGAGTCGTATAATAAACCGGCCCGATTCTTACAAGGCTAGCCTATCAGTTTTATATTCATGGGAGCGGCGTTATTTGAATGTTGATTTTAGGGTTCTGCGTGTTTGTGGGAATTAAAAGAGACTTCGGGGTAGTTCGCTTGCGGTGCCCTGTTGCCCCGGGTTACGGCGGTTCTATGAAATCATCAATTATCATCTCTGTATCCTGAATTATCCCATGTAAGCGCGTTCATAATGTTTGTACGAAGCCATGTTTTTCTCTGTATATATTGTAACTTTACGCAATTTAAGCTTGCTACCGATTTTCGCATTAAACTTTTTCCTGCAGTTATGTTTAACTAATCATATTGTGACGTCATCCTCCAAGTTACATACTTTCTTACTCCTCTGTAAATAAATCATTTGCTCGAGGGTGTATGTATAGATATATATCTCTATGTGACGAATCTTTTTTCACAGATTCTTCTATATTTCACATTTCAGCAAAATAAATAAAAGGGTTCACGATATATATATATATATATAATAAAGTTGTTTTCGTGTTTATTGTGGCATGGGTGTGATAAGTATGTTAAGCCATTGTACTGCCACCCCGTCTTGCTATAAGCGTATTTGAGTCCTTGAGCTATTGACCTAAGCCGATTGAAGTGACTTATTGAAAGGTCACTTCATCCAGGTGCTTGGGTGCATGTTCTGCGGAAATTCTTTAACATTTATATCCGAACACAATCGTCCAGTTTAAAATGTCTTTAATTTTATTTAATTATTTAATCATTAGGTCTCCATGACGCTGCAATTTAAAAGTCACGTGCCTGGGATTGATCCCTACTTTCCTAATTATTCACTAATGTTTTTGCAATCCCCAAGATTTGCTGGGTTGGGGGTTCCGAAGTAACCCCCCCCCCTCCCCGTTTCACCTCCAAAAACCGCTCGGAAGGGGTATTTTCCGTTTACTCGCTCGGTTTACCCTTCTTTTTTTTCCCGGCAAACCCGCTCTGTAAACGCATTTTTATACCCCCCCCCCCCCCTCCCCCAGTCGCAACTTTTAAAATGTCAGCTATAGGGATATCTTTTTCATCATAAATGTCCGGCCTCAGTCAGGCATTAAGGGGCACCCGCGGAACCTCCCCCCCCCCCCCCCCCTGCTAGTACCGGAATTGGCGCTGTTACCTTGATTGATGCAGGTATAGCCTACCCACTGGCCGGGTTTGGTACCAGGATTGGTCCTGGTAGCGGGATTGGTTTCCTTTTGCCAGTGTCACATGCGGTACTGCCCCCCTCCCCCGATGCGAAGTAAAATATATGATATTTAGACCCTTTCCTCCCCAATGTGTCCGTACGGTGCCATTATGATCTCCGCATGTGGGGCATTTCCACATGAGACAGGGGTATTGGGATTCTACGTACTAGTTAAAGAACGAGCTGGAGTGCATTCGCCAAAATGAAGCGATAGCGTCGAGTGATTTATTTGGGGAATGCACGACAGCGAGTTCTTTAACGTACTTATAAAATTGTTATAACAAGGCATGACATGTGCTCACGTTTGGACACAGGAACTGACTATTGTGTCAATTGCACTGCCCAACGAATACATGAGGCACATTGTGGAAACAACGGTTCGTCATTGTGAAGCCCACGAGTGGGGAGGGAGGGGTGGGAAGGCGTGGATGAAGTAGACATTTTGGAAGTCATTGCTTCTTAGTTTCGTGAAAACATCGCCGTCTGAAAAACGATATAATGGATATAATGCGAAATGTTTGCCATAGATAACTGTGGAATTTCCATAAATTTTGAGATTTCTGATCTAACCCCCGCCCCTTTGGTGCTTAACATTGACTTATGCATTCTATTGTTTGTCTTGAAATTGGCAAGTTCTGTCAACACCAGCCAACTCGGCTCCGCTCAGCTCAGCTCGACTGATTATACCGTGACACTTGACGAGTCAATATTAACAGCTGTTCTTTATCTAGATAATGCACAGTTTTTCCGTTCATTATTAAAATAAAGCACTGTTTTACCGTTCTTTATTTGAATAACGCACACTTACGTTAATACAACACGGCTAGGTCTGTTTTTCGATCCATTCTTCAAGATAATGAACACTTAAGACAAAGGCGTGACGTCACAAAATTTTTTTAAATGAAAATATCTATCGCCTCGTTTTCAAATTTGACACGAAATATGTTGTTAACCGAGAGAGTATCATTGAACTGACCTAAAATCAGTTTGGGAGAGGGCTCTTTCAACACTTGCGACGGTTGGCGGGGGGGGTAGTAAAATGACCGCGGGTGTCCACCAATTAGATTGTATAACCGGTTAAGTCCTTAACATCCCCTTCAGTGGGATGGGTTGAAACCAACCCCCAGCCTCTGGGCCGGTTGCTTCTACACAAATGTCACTTTCCGACGTATTAGTTTACGTCTGAATATGCGGAAGCAGGGCCGGACAGTTATTGTTCTATGCAATTGTGACCACCAACCGTTAAAAAATTATCGATTTATAAGCTTATAACATATTGTTAGAAAATGATATGTTTTTTGTACGGACGAAAGTGTGTTGTCAGGCGCGTTCTTATGACGTCGTAAGGTGAAGATCATATTACGGCGTTGCTGCGTTTTCATCTGTTCATTGGTTTAAGTAACGTCAGTGCTGACGCCCACTGGACGCGTTTGCGGCGCGGCGACGGAACTGACGCGGCGCGTAAAAATAGGACAGTTGAGTTGCGCTTGGCTAACTGCAAGCGTCAGCGGGACGGCACCGGCGCGGTGCCGTCGCGGTGCCGTGGAGGCTCCGCGGTGAGATAGGACATGTACTATTTTTCGGTCGTCGGTCGGCGCGCCGTCGACATTTCAGCCAATCAGAAAAAAAAAATGAAATTCAGCGCGATGCGCACTCTCCAACCTGGCGGCAAAAGCCTTTGTTTCGGACACAAAGACGCGCGAAAGTTGGTGGAGACATGATACCAGATCCAGCAACCCCTGAAACTGCACTGGTGTCAATCTGAAGTAAATTTAGGTCCGAAACCTCTCATCGTTTGCAATGTTTAGCTCCTGTATGAACCTGCATGTGGTATTCTCCCAGCGCCAGTCTTCTTCGCATAATGCGATTAATCCCATACCTCTTCCTTCTGCGACGTCTTCACGTTGCTAACAGAATGAGTGCGTCCTCATCAGAAGAATATATCTTTCATTTGTTCCAAAATACCGCCAATATCTGCCTAAGCCGTTAATTCAGACAGCTGCTATACGGTCACTCACCGCGCGACAACCGCGTGCAGTGGGCTACAGCCACCGCGACCGAACCGCGCCGCCTCGGTTCCGTCGCCGCGTCAGTTTCTGGCTTCAAACGTCGAAGTTTATTTACCAAGGCAGCGCGTCGGCATCGAACGCGTCAGTCTGGCTCACACTGTCACACTCACAATCACACTCGCTTGAAACACCAGCCCAACACGGGGGGTCGTCCCTGGGCCTAGCTAACTCCATGTACCTGATACAAGGAAACATACAAAGGTAGGAGGCCCCCTTTGACGCCTCGACGCTCAGATGCCGCTATTTTGTATATTTAGTTACCTCGTCACGCCTTTTCTACAACTTATAAGTATTCTTGGGCCCTCATTTCATCTTTGCAGCCACTTTTCATTGCCAAAACAACGTTAATTAGCGTACAATTCAATCTTTTTGCATCAAATGCACCCACAACAAATCCGTGACCAACGCCATTACGAATCACCAGTCAACTCTCGCGTGTGTTAGTTGGTTTGTTAGCCCTGACGCATGGCCCTCACGCGGAATTTGCGCTTACTACTAAATAAGCTCATCTGTGACCGACGCCAGGCGACAGTCATATAAATTTGACATATATCGTGATAGCAAGCCGCTGTGGCTACCGCCAACAGCTCGTTCTGAGACTGGACCCATATCCGACCGGACTGCGTTACATGTCTATGGAACTACGAGCGGCACAGCATACCACAGTCGTCGCATGGATCACCTGTCGTTAAACAGTTGGTGCCACGCCAAAAGAACTTCAGCTCATATTAATCGTCTGTGTTTCCACGCGTATATTATCGAGCTATAACCATATAAGGCCCCAAGTAGTAGAAGGGAATACTTTTTCCAGTTATTTTCGCACCTAAATTCTAGGAGCGAGGAAAGTGACGTCAAAGGGGAATACAAACGCATGCCATGTGCTTCAACATTGAGACTCAGATTATCTCTGCTGGCTTGAACTCAACGAAAACCATGAGAACAATACACGCCCTCGACAACAGATGCCTGCGTACTGCATCAAAGCTCACCTGTCAATCTTGTGACATCAATGTGGAAATTTCAAAATAACGCTCAGATGCAATGCTCCCAGAAATAAACCCGCCGGACCTCAGTTTTGCTACGTTGACGAAGGCGTTTATAGTGATATCGTGAAAGAAAAACTGTAAACTCCAATTATATAACGAATTCTTATTTGTTGGTCTTCCCTGAACAAAGTGAACTCTGCGCTAAAAAAGATCGTGGCACAAACAATTTAAAGTCTTGGCTTGGTGAGTAACTAGACCTATACTCACTGGTCGCCTTCATAAAGTAGCGAGGAAAGTTTGAAAGTTGCAGCAAACACTTTAAAAAGGTAGATCGCCGATTAACATTTAGAACATTTTACGGACCGACGAATGCTTCATAAGCATATATGGAACGTGAATTAAGTGCTTAAACGGTGAAAAATTTCCTTCAACAGCTCAGACACGTTCACGGAGCTCATGCATAAATATACATTCCGGTATAGTTGGACCGGCTCGAGCATTAGTAAAGTAAAGTAAATGCCATTCACTTCCACGGCCACGCCCCAAAGCGACATTAGCCGCGGAAATCATCAAAATGATACCCGAAGATCTTCCCGCATCGGGTGGACCGCCTGTAGCCCTGGGCGCATTTCTTTGGGCCAGGTTCGGTATCCCGCCCCGGGCCCGCAACACGTGACAGGGAACTTCCGAGTATGCCGATAGGGATATGTCTATTCCAAAGAAATGCACACACCGTTCACATCCGGTGCACATTAGGGCACTGGAACCAACCTACTGTCATCACCATTCAACAGCCGCCATCTTCTCCCGATTGCCCCGTGCTGTTTAGAACTGGGCACATCGGCATACCGAATGCATGCGCGCGCATCCATACCCGGGTGAAAGAAGTGTCGGGCGGTGAACCGATGCGTAATGTGCGTATTCGGTCCACCGTAGGGATACACCCGGGGTACCAAAGAAATGCGCCCCCTGGTAGGGCCCCTGAGGGGGGGGGGGGTAGCCATGTCGCGTGTCGATTTTAAGAAAAGGTCAATGTCGCGTGTCGATTTTTACAATAGTTCCATGTCGCGTGTCGCTAAGTCTTATGTTGCATGTCGATTCTAAGAAAACCCCAATGTCGCGTTGTCGATTTTAAAAATCGCCGTGTCGCCGTGTCGAAAAAGCCCTTCTGGGGCCCTCTTGGTACACGCCTCTCTCACCACGCTTGTAATCGGAGCCATGGAGAGATCTCCCTTGCTCCGTTTACGGGCGTGGTCGGAGAGGCATGTACCAGGGCTAGACCGCCTGAAACCAAATGCGGCTCAGCAACATCCCATTCCGATGGATAAACCCAACACAAAACCAAATACACACATTTCATTAAAAATCTACAGTTTTATTCTAACAACGCTGTACAATGATCTCGTCTTACCCTAGGACAGCCACAACAGTTATAAAGCGCCCGATTCTCCAGCTCCGGTCTGTAGTCTGCACCAAAGTAATCCACGAAGACTCCACGGAGACATCCCAAACAGGCTAAAATATACTTTATCTCAAGAAAACCAGGACAGAACACTCACACGAGACATGGTATGTGACTAAAAATGCAAGCGTTTTGGGTTCGAACAATACTGGTTCTTTTGGTTGATAAATGCTTCCGGCGGTAAATATCTGTGAAACGGGAGAACACGAAGTAGGACATAATCACGACATCTTATAGTAAAAGAAAATATACCGCCAAGACAAATATATCCTCACAAGACGAGTATATCCTATCCTCACAACCAGGGTTTCTTCGACATTTGTCGGTATTAACGGTAAAAGTCTCAGTCACTGAGTAACTCGATACAAAGGACATGACGATTGGTGGACAAGGGCAACACGGGACAGCGACAGGTCTGTGTATTCCTTCCACGGTCCGGCCCCGTGCTGCGTCTCAATCTCCATGGATATTTGGTGTTGGAACAACGACTGCAGCGCCATATCAAAATGCGACGACACGATCAGTACAGAAAGGCAACATTTGTACATGGCCCACAACAACATCAGATGCAACATCCGCGGATAGAATAAAGAATGACTGAAGAGTGACATGCTGAGATATACGACTGCAGCGGGGAGGCTGGCAAAGCGTCTGTCCTTTACAGCCAGCTTACTGGCGACCATGGGTAACATATCTATAACACTAGTATGTATAGTATAGCACAGGGACGTGCTAAGCAGATGGTGGCAGTGTGAGGCTTAAAGAAACTAGCTGACGTTAACAATGCTAATCATTGAATGAACTTAACAATTGCCTTAAACACGAATAAATCGAGTCTTCTGAGAAATATCCGAGAGTACTATCTCCTCGTGATAAATGCCTAGCGGCGAAACGCTTCAGCTGAGGTCCCTAGCAACAACCCTAACAACAGGCCCCTCCACAAGGCGCCCGGGAGAACTATTTCTTCCGTTTGCCGACGGCTCTGACGATTTTCGCCTTGTTTTCTTGCGCGACTTTGGTGGCGCGGCGGGTGTGGAGGGCCATGCCGGCACTGCCCTCTAGCGAGGCCCGGCGCGTCGATACCCCGTGCTGCGGTGCCGCCCCATGGGGGCCGGCGGCGGCGGGGTTGGCGGACGTGACGCCGGGCCCAGGCACCGCGCCCACCCTGCTGAGGGTGACGGCGCCGCTCCGACTGCGCGGTTGACTGCTGCTGCCGCTGCTGTTACTGCTAGTGCTGGTCCGTCGCCTGCTCTGAGGAAACGGCGCTGGCTCGGCGGATCCCGTCGCGTCGTGGCGGACCCGCTTGGAGTCCCGCCGCTGGCTGGGGTCGGCGCCCACCACGGACCGCTTGTCGGCCCTCCGCGCCGGTGTCAAGGCCGGGGTGAGGGCCGGGGTGAGGGCCGAGGGAGGCTGGGGGGGCGCGGCGCTCATTTTCCCTGTCGCCGGGGATGTCTCAGATGTCTCCGAGAAGTGTTTGCCATTGTCACCCGACGCCTGAGGGCTGTCAGGATTCCGGCGCACGGACGCCGTAGCCGATGCCTGCTGGGAAATGTCATCATCCATAGTCACCATGGCCACCGGGGTTTTCGCCGGGGCATCTTTCACGGACGTGCCATCGACACCGTTGGATGAGGCCGCTGGGTCAGGCAGTGCCCGCGCGGGACCCTTGGACGGTGTCGCCTGATGGGTGGCGCCTCTAACGGCCGCGCTCACGTCCTCGGACGATCTACGCCTGGCGGGCGCCCGGGGGGCGGCGTGGGGGGGTCTGGCGGGCGGCGGGCGGGCCATCGGCGTCCCATCCCACGACTGTCGCCGGGTCATCACCCTCCGCGTGCCCCCGCTCACCGCCGCACGGTCACGCTCAGCCGCTGTCACGCTACCGGGCGACGTCACCTCCCTGTCGTCCGCTGACGCCGCCGCCGCCGCCGGGGACGACGTCAAGGGACTGTCATCCGGACCCCGCCCCGCGACGGACGGTTCGGCGGGCCGTGACGTCACTAGTGAGGTCTGGGCCGCCCACGCCGCCACCTTGGTGTCGAACCCGGCCCGATCCCCCTGGCCGGTCAGCGGACCCTCCAACTGCTCCACCTCGGGAGGACGTCGGGAGACGACGATACCACTCCTTGAGGAAGACCCAGTCGATCCGGGACTCTTCCTGGAGTAGGTCCGGATCGATGGGGCTTCAGCGCTGAGCCCCATGATGGCCTCCCACGACTGGTCCTTGCTGGGGGCTCGCGCCGCTGTCGTCTTTTCCTTTTCCGCCGCCAGGGTCGCCACTGGCTTGACTTCCACGATCTTGATCTTGACGGGGCCGAGCGAGGACTCGTCTTCCTCGGCATCCGCCTCGCCAGTGCTGCCCCCTCGCGGTTTACTCCCGGACGCGGAGGCGTCCAGGTTAGCAGGACTACCGGGGGCGGCGGCCAGTTGGGAAGCCGCCTTCCTCTTTTTGGAGGACCCCTCCGACTGAGGCTCCGTGGCTACCGTAGCGGCCCCCTTGGGCATGGCGTAGATGCCGGTCATGGGTTCGGAGACATGTCGGGGGCTGCGCTTGTGTTCGTCCACGTGGCTCTGCCAGGCGCGATACTGCTCGAAGACGGCGTGGCACCGGCCGCAGGGCCACATCTGGTGGCGGGACCGGGGGCAGTCGGCCAAGCGCAGGGCGGCGCCGTCCCCACCCGCGTTACAGGCCGGGTGGTAGCGCTTCATGTGGTGCTTGAAGTGGACCCACTTGAGGAAGGCGATGTTGCAGACGGCGCACGTCTTGCGCACGTCCAGGTGGCGCGGCTTGTCCCTGTCCAGGCGGATACCGCCGCCGCCGCCGCCGCCGCCGCCGTCAGACCGCACGCTGGGCGGGGAGCTCTTGGCGCTGCCCGAGCCGGACTTCCACGTCATCTCGCTGGAGGTGACGGACACAGAGTCCCTGCAGTCGTCAGCCGCCGTCACGTCGCACAACGCAGATTTATCCCCCGGGATGACGTCACCAACGTCGCCGACGTCGCCGCCAGGCATGCCCAGCGTGACGGCTGACGGGTCGACCTCCTGGGCCAGGTTGATATCGCTGCGCGGAGAGTCGGGCAGGACGAGCAGAGAAGAGGAGCAGGAAGAGCCGCCTTCTCTGGGAACCCCGCACGGCTCCGATAGTCGGGAATCCTCGCTGTTCTGCGGAGTGAGCTTGGGTCTGATCACCGTGTAATCCCGCGCCGGTTTCTTCTCCACGTCGACCTGGCTGCTGCTGCTGCTGCTGCTGCTGCTGCTGCTGCTGCTGTTGCCGGACGACTCCATCTTCTGATGATCCCGTTTGTTGGAGGCTTCCGCGGCGGCCCCGCGCCGGGCGAGCTGCTGCTCCCCGCTCAGAGCCGGTGAGGCGACTCGCTCGGAGGACGTGCACTCCATCGAAGAGGACACGCCGTAATTGGCGATGCGGTGAATCCACTTCATGTGGCACTGTAGCGCCGAGCTGTCGGCGAAGCGCTGCTTCTCCTTACATATGGGACACTCGAGACTGAGGTGGCGCAGGTCGGCCTCGGAGGTCATTTCGATCTCGTGCACCCACTTGAGGTGGTGCTGCAGGCTGTATTGGGCGGAGAAGACGCGCTCCGTGTCGCAGCAGGGGCAGATGAAGCGCCCGCAGGTGTCCTTCTCGAACATGTACTGGTTGGGCTGGTCCTCCTCCTCGCTCAGGATCATCGCGATCTTCTTGCCGGGGCTGATGACGACGACGGTGCGTCGCTCCTCGCGCTGGTCGTCCTCGCTCGAGCTGGGGCATTGCACGGTCAGGGGGGCGCCGGCGGACGAGCGACCGCCCCGGACACGCAGCGCCACGGCGGAATTCGTCGGCGTCCTGTCCTCCTCCCCGAATAGAGTAGGAGGCGGAGGAGGAGGAGGAGGAGAAGGAGGGGCACTTACGTCGGTCGGCTCGACTGTTTCAGTAACAGCAACGTCGTTCTGACTTCCATCCTCCCCGAATAATGGAGACAGCGGCCTGAGTGGATCACCGTCCATCTCATTCGGAGTGGACTGTTCTTCTTCCTCCTTCTCCCCGCCGGACACTCCCCCCAGCGTACACGTCTCCTCGTCTTCCACGAGTCCCTCCTCCATGGTGCTCACATTCTGCAGAATATCCGCCCAGTCTTCAGGCTTCACCGACATGTCGCACACCTTAACGGGAGTCGTAGCGACACCTATCGCCCGGACACGCAGCGACTCGTGTCGAGGTTTCGTGTGAACGAGGTCCTGTGTCGTATCCGTCGCTGGAGACACGTTCACACGTTCCGTAACCTCCGCAACGTCCAGGAGTTCGGCGGGTTTTGATTCTGTAGCGGGGTTCTCTTCGACACAGGGAGCGGGAGGGGGTTGCTCTTCCGTAGCCACCTTTGGCTCATCCGGACTCTCGTCGTCTTTAATGAGAGTCTCGCATCGGGTGGATTCCAAAGCCGGGTCTCGACTTTTCTTCGGCGATCTACGCATTAGGCTGAGTGCCGCTCTCTTAGCCTTCTCGGCCGTGCACAAAATTAAATCCAAGGACGACTTGCGTTTGGAAACTTTCGGTAATTTGGAAGGATTTTGAATTTTGTTGTAAATATTTACGCTCTTCCATGAGCTCATAGCCCTTAAGACTGTATTGTCATAATCAGGACTTTTCCTGCTCAGCAAAGCCATCGAAGGTGCCTTTGAGCAAGAGTCCCCGGAACCCTCCTTCCTGGGACTCCCCTTCACTGGCGTGGCTTTTCGAGGGCTGTTGTCCCGCTGCCTCTTCCCCTTCCTCTTCCCCAACGCCAGGCGTGCGGCTATGGTTCTCACGCCGCCACTTTTTGCCACATATCGGTGCTTCACTTCGGACGCGGCATTCGTACTCGAGGATCCAGCCGAAGGGCTGATGGACTGATCATAGATGTCCTTCGAAGCAGGACACATTGGAATCCTGGGATGGTCGCAGTCACCGTTGGCCTCAGAAGTCGGTCGGTCGGGGAGTCCTCGCTCCTCGTTGTGCTCAGGGCTCACGTTATCGACGTCATCGCCGTCATTCTTCTCGTCAGCAGCGTCGTTCTGGGCAGCGACTCCCGCGGCGCTGTCCGAAGGCTGTTCGCGTACCTCTCGCGACAAAGCACAGAGAACCTCCGAATCACGCACAGTGTCGTCGGCAGCTTCCCCCGTAGTTGTTACCCCATCCGGGAACTGCTCTATAGAGCTGCACCCTCTCTCATCGGGTGTTGTTGCTTCAGTCGTGCTTCCTTCGTCTGAATGGCTAGCTGCTGGCGGCTGCGGCTCATCACTGCCCACATCGCCCGAACAGCGTCCCGTTGTCGCGTCACACGCCACTTCCTCGAAAGTCACCGCGCCGTCATCTGTTTCGCACTCACTCTGTACCGTGTCTGCATCGTTGGTATGATTATCTTGGAGCAACGGACTCTCCGGCAAACTCTCATCGCACTCCAAAGATGGAAAATCCGGCAGGCAGTTTTTAGTAGATATTTCGGTGGCGCAGTCAGTTTTCTCGCTAGGTTCGCGGACATTTGCTTCAGGTTCATTCAACGTGGCGCCCTGGCACGAAGTGTCGTCCGCTGTGGCCTCTTCCGGGTGGGTACCCTCGGGGCCTGGGTCCGTACAGCAGGTGTCCGACACGTGCTGGCCATCCTCCTCCAGACCCGCTGTGCCCACGCTACCGCTGTGAGAGGTCCTCCTTGCAGTACCTCCTGGCGCCATTGAACTATCAGTCGACTGAACGAAACTCACCGACACGCTTCCCTCCTCGACGGCGGCAGACGCGGTAGGCGCACCGCTCTGTGAGGACTCCGGTCCTGTGTCGAGCGAGCCAGCGGATGGGACGCTCGACTCCGAGACGCCTGGTTCCCCGAGCTGCAGTTGTGGGTCCTGCTCCCAGGAGTACCTAAACGGTTCATTCGCGGCCTCCGGCGTACACTTCATGCAATCCTCCACCCGTATCGATAAGCTGCGTAGCCGGTACTGGTCTGGCCGACCCGCCTGCGCGGATCCGCACTCGTCATGGTGGTGACAGTCTACATCGTCGCTAGCAGATGTCTGGCTGGAAGCCCTCTGCAGAAGACCTCTGGTCAGAGGCCTCCTGGTCATGTCGTCCAGCGATAAACCGTGCTTAGAATCCACGTCATCTTCTCGATTCAATGACTCTGGATTCTCACCCGTTGTGTTTTCCTCCTTCAGTGGATGCTCTATTTTGAAATCTTCATCATTGCCAACCAGTGATTGGTCTTTCACCGCCATTCCGTCATCCAGCTCGCCTTTTGTCGGAATGTCCGGAGCTCCACTCGAGTGAAACCCGGCAGCAGCTTCCCCTTCTTTCAGCGTCACCGGTTCAGCTGGGCTGTCGGTCAGCTTCTTCGCGCAGCCGTCGGAGCTGCCCGACATCCCCGTGTCGAGCTTGTCTCCCAGTCCATTCGTCAAGTTATCCTGCGACATGTCCGACAATTCCTCCGTCCCCTGATGATCACCACTAGGGCGGTCGGAGATTCCCTTATTCTCACACATTAACCCGGTCGCCGGACATTCGTCACCCGAGGTGGTGGTAGCGGCCGTTCTCGGTTGTCGCTGTGAGCAATCTTCCAGTTTAATAGTGTCCAGTTCGTGTTCCAGACTCCTCCTGGACCGTGTGACCCGACCCACGCAGCCCGGCGCCACCTCAATAATGTCCGGGTCCAGCATCTGCAGCTCCGACGCTCGACGACTGGGCGCTTTCTTCTCGCTGCTCTTATGATCATCTTTGAGATTTTTCTCCGCCGTGCTGGACGGATCGGCTCTGTGCGATCGCGTCACGGGTCGCTCACACTGCACGCCGCCATCGACGTCACCATCAGCCTCATCCACCATGGCGTCGTCATCGTCTTCCCCTCCATCATCGTCATAGCTATCGGGAAGACCAATCACGTCAGACGCCACGTGACCTCCGATGCTAGAAGTCATGGCTTCTGTACCATGGTCCTCTGGCATTTTCTTCTCCTCGTTGCTGAGATCGTTCCCTGTACTCGCCGCCTTCTTGGTTGAATCGCCAACGTGTCCCTTCGTCGCGACCCGTGGCTTACAGTCTGGTGGAATGTCCTTGTTCTCGGCGGACCGGCTCTGGGATATCTCCTCATTCTCTTTCAGTCGGATCTCCTCTCGCTCTTTAGAAATCCTACACGGCAGTCTCCTCAAGCTTTTTCTCGCTTCGCCGTCATCGACGTCAACTGGCGAGGCCGTCACGGCGTCTAGGTCTCCCAGACCTTGGCGCTCTACAGATTTTCTCTCCTCTTCTCGCTGCTTGGAGATCCGACACGGCAGAGAACGAAGCGAATGTCCGTCAGACTCGGACACTCTTTCACCGCACTGAGGTGAATCCGTAACCACGCCACACTTAGCCTCATGGGAGACCGTTCGTTCGCGCTCGTCTTCTATCTGCTTGGCTATCCTACAGGGCAACTTGCGCAACCCCGTTCGCTCCGAGCCCTCGCCCGGTTCACACTCCGAGGTGTCGTCCCCGACCACCACCGCTGTGTCCGTCGCCTCGCAGCTCACTCGCTCAGACTCCCGGATCGATTCCTTCTCCTTGGCGACTCGACAGGGCAGACGGCGCAGCTGCTTGGTAGACTCGGGCTCCTCCTCCGCATCCTCGAGCTCAGGGGGCTCGGCTTTATCGCTAATAACATCTGAAGCCTGACAACTCTTCTTGTCTTCTGGTTCTTCCAATGGTGTGACGTCTCCCTTGAGTTCTTCAGTACTTTCACAGCTATCTTGTTTGTTATCGATATGGTCGTTTTCCTTCATTTGATCCGCTTTCGGTGGCGACGTGTGAGCTGCGATGGGGGTCACAGCAATCGGGACAGCACCCGCATCCTTCTTCGCCGCTTTTTTCTCTTTCTTTTTCTTCTTGTTCTTCTTCTTGTTGGGTTCAGACCCTTGTTCGGCGGCGTTTGAGGTCGCGCACTTGCCGTAGCCGCAAGTGCGAACCTCGACCACTTCGTCTTGATACGTCTCCACGTCCAGACACCTGGCGTCATCCACCGTCACCGCGTCACAGTATTTGGCCGACTGGCTATCCGTGCCGCGCAGCACCTCCATGATCGTCTCGGCAACCAGGTCAACCTGGTCCCCCTTAGCCGGCCCATCCCGACCCACGACGGCTGGGACGAGGGCGCCGCTGCCGTCGACGTAAGGTGTCACCTTCTTATTGCCAGTTGTCGACTTGGCAAGTGTACCTGGAACCTTGCCGAGGTTAGTCGCGCTCGAAATACCCTCACCATCGCTCTCTCTCTTCTTTTTCTTCTTCTTCTTCTTTTTCTTCGGAGATTTCTTCTCCTCCGAGGGTTTCTCTTCGCCTTCCGTTGATATTTTCGCATTGGTATTTTTATCCTTGCCGCCACCAATAGTTCCACTTGAGGCCGCACCAATCCCGTCCACCTTAGTTTCCCCCACAGCGTGGCCGCAGAAGCGCTGGTGAATCAACAGTGTTTCGGACCACGGGAATTTCATGGAACAAGACGTACATTCGTGGGATTGATCTTTGATGAGTTTCTGCGACGTCTCCTGCTTGCATTCCGCGGCCTGGTTATCTCTGGTGCCTAGTTTCTCCGGCGACATGCGATTGGACCGCTCTCTTCTTGGCGACTTTTCCCGTCTTTCGGTGTTCAACGCGACGAACATGGAGTCGCGAAACACCTCGGGAAACCATTCATCGACCATATCTTTGGCCACGGTGTTGTCAATACCGTGGTAAGTCCCCAGGTGACGTCTCAGCGTCACGTGGTCGAAGTACTTTTTACTGCAATGTTGACATTGAAACTGCTTAGACGAGAGTTCCCGAATTTTCAACCCGGCCTCTTTCAGGCAAGAGGTCAGTTGGTGAACCCGACATTCCTTCACGGATTCGAACCCTTTTGAGCACTGCGGACAATACAAGATAAGCTCCCTCGCCACCTTGGCCGACTGCACCTCACAGTCCCATGACGACTTCTTGTGGTTCTTCAGGTCCTTCTCCGAGGTGAACTGAGTTTGGCAGCCACCACACACGGGGAGAGAGACTCGAATCATCTTCACGTTTTTGAAGATAATGGTCTCCATTTTGACCGCGTCACCGGACGGGAAGACGCCACCTGATTTTCCAGGTCCCCGCGTGAAGTCATCTCTCGCCTCAGTCTTCACACCTCCCGTTTTAGGGACTTTTGCGGCAGGTGTTTTGACGGACGTCATCGGTGTAACTTGTTCCGCCAAAATTTCCTTTGGCACGGAGGCGTTGACGACTGGCGCGGTCTGCGGCTTAAGCACCGGCGCCGTTTCGTTCGCCGCCGGCAGAGGGTTGGTTACGATGGGCAAGACGGCGGTGCGTGCATCCGGAGAAGTACACGTCGAGAGCAGTGACAACGAGGATGCTACCGCGGGATGCATTCCCTGTTGTCCGATAGCGGTGAAGTCGTTGGCGCCGATGACGTGTCCCGCGGCCATCAATGTGTCCGCCGTCGCCGTCGCGTCCATTAGCTGGATGCCGCCGGCGGCGGCGGCGGCGGCGGCGGCGGCGGCGGCGGCGGCGGCGGCGTGATCCGCCCCCGTGGCCCCCGCACACATCATCTGACCATCAGTCACATAGGTGGCCGGGGGCAGCCCGTTACGCACCAGCTGTCCTCCCTGGAGGAAGAACTCTGCGCCGACCGCGGATTGAACCAACTGGGCGGCGGGCGCCAGATCGTCCTCCGCGTCAACGATGAGGGGCCCCGACGGAGGCTGTAGGTGGTACCCTAGGGCAGCGGTGTCGGGGATGTGGTCCGATGTGGAGGCGGCGCCCAAGGTTGTGGCGGCGGCGCCCAAGGTTGTGGCGATGGTGTCCGGGGCGGACCCCTGCAGTGGTGGACGTGGGTCGGGGGTGGCGACCACCACAGCGCCTCCCAGGTCAACGGAGGGCGCCAGGCTGACGTCCGTCGATGTGGACAAGCTGCCTTCCGTGGAGCTCATCCTGGAGGAGCGCGAGCCGTGGCGACTCCGCTGCCGGGGGCTCCGGCTCCTCTGCTTGTCCCGCTTCTTGGTCTTCTTGGCGTCATCGCACACCTTCTTGTTGTCCTCGTACAGCTTCTTGATGTACTCGTTGATGGTGTCCGCGTCGCCCCCGCTCTTCAGCGGCGACTGCTTGTTGGCCGCCTCCAGGCCCGCCACCCGGGCTGGCGAACCAGGCGTCGGGGTCTTCGCCCTGGAGCGGCCTTTCGCGGCGGTGGTCTGGCCCACAGGCGTCGTGCTGGTACCGGGATTGGCACTTGTACCGAGATTGGCACTGGTACCGGGATTGGCACTGGCACTGGTACCGGGATTGGTACTGGTACTGGTACCGGGATTGGCACTGGTACCGGGATTGGTACTGGTACTGTGTCCTAATTAGACACGAAATATTTCATTGACAATCCTAAAATCAGTTTATATACGTCAGCTTCAACCAAAGACAACAGAATTTGGCTTACTCACAGTCCTGTTTCCAAGATAATTCACATCAAGCAAGCAAGTTTCGCTGTATCCCCTGCTCCGTTTACCTTGTCATCTGTCATGTCCGTGGGCGATGGCATTGCTGGTATTTTGGGAGGGGGATTAGGTTGGGTAAACGCCGAGCCGAAACTCAATGTATAAGCGTTTCCTGGTCTCCCATCAAAAGCTATTTTACGATACCTACCACACAAGTCACTGAATCAATGATATGTTTATAACAGAAGACACGACAAGAGTTGACGAGTTTGAGCTGTTTGAAAATCTGAAGCAGTGCACTGTTGCCACCTGCCTCCCCCCTTGTTCTCTGAAAACACACTAAACTTCCCATGATGACTATGGTTCAATTTTCGCGCATACGCGGAGTCTTCCAAGCCCTTCCCTGTGCGGCGCCCCGTACAGTACGTCTGTATGAGTCAGGCGACAGCAACGACCGTCTCGTGAGAGCAAGCGACCAGCTGTGTTGAGGAAATGCTATATTTAGCATCGGCAAACACCAACGACGAGAAGTTGACGGAATCACCACCACCGTATATTGGTCAGTCAATACAATGTACGCGGGTTCCATCCACGACTTGGGAAAGACATTTGATATGCCTAGGAAGGAACAAAGGATCCCCAGTAACATTGCTTGGTGGGTGAGCCTGGCAAGGCACGCCTAAAAGTGTGGTTGGCAGTTGGATGAATATTGAGGACGCCCATGCTGGCGATATGACGTTAAAATGAGAAGGAGGGGAAGAGCGGAGCCATGTCCCCGGGGTAACTCCCTACTGTTTGCGAAGAAAGACATGGGATGTTTATCCCGCGACCAAGCACGCAGACTTGATGAGAGCAGGGCTGGAACGAGCGATCCACGTGCCGTTAGGCTATCCTTAAATTTTTGGAGTGCTCTTGATGGGAGGCCCATCTACATGCGCCCGGCAATACTGGACTGTGAGAAGCAGTGAGTCTTTGTTTTTGCTGCCTTGTGATTGGTTGGAAAGCTGGATTGTTACTTATGCTGGTTGCCCGGGTTTGAACTTTAAATTGAAATGTAGAGGGTTTTTTTAAGGTCAAGCCGTGGCCACTGAATTAGGTGGGCGGCTTGAGTGAATGAGTATTGCGGATGCTGATGCCGTCCCAGGGTGGAGTTATAAAAAAAAAAAAAAAAAAAAGTGTAAAAAGTTGACGGGTGAAATGGTGTATATTGAGGTGTACGGCTCGTAGATTTCTGGGCATGACAATTTTGTGAGATTTCGGTCAATTTTGCTGGTGGAATTTCCCGGGGTATGCGGCATGGTACACGTTGAGATGACAGGTCCTGGGGACTACAATGCAAACTGGCCACCCACCCCGAAGTGGACAGGTGAAAAGGCGTGTATGGATGATGGCTTGGGTTGCCCTCCAAAAATAGGGATCCGCAGGGTGGAATCGGGATGCGGGCGGGGGGGGGGTGGGGTCCGTCGAATCTGGATCCGTGGGACAGATCGGGACGCGATGGATGGAATGTGGTTTCGTCGGATAAATCGGTATCTGTAGGATGAAACCGGGATCCCAAGGTTGGAATCAACATCTGAAGGTTTGAATCGGGATCCGGAATCCGGATCGCTGGGTTCGAACCGGGATCAGACGGGGTCAACATACATCGTAGGGGTCCAATCTCTCTCTATCGGACTTTTCCAATTAGGTTGCGAGGGGGGGGGGGGCGG
>OZ025256.1:15772699-15810557 GCA_964019135.1 Arenicola marina | reverse complement strand
CGGGATTGGCACTGGTACCGGGATTGGCACTGGTACCGGGAGTGGGATTGGTACCGGGGTTCACGGTGTCCGGTCCGCTCTTGCTGGAGGCCAAGGAGACGTTGGACTCGGAATCTGGAACAGGAGTCCCGCACTGAATCCCGATTTCCGACGACGAGTAGAGCATTGGCGCAAAGGATTGAAGTTGCTGAGCAGTCGTCTGGATGTAGTTGGCTGATGTATACGCGGGCATGGGTTGTTGTAATTGCTGTAGTTGTTGTTGCTGGGGGTGGTGGTAGGCCTGGGCGCCCAGCAGGTGGCTGTCCCCGGGGTTGCCGCCTACCACGGCGGCGTACTGCACGGCCGCCCAGTCCTCCATCACCGGCTCCCCAGGGATGGACACGCCCACCTGGGCGTCGCCCGTGTTCACGATGGTGATTTCCTGACTGGGCGCCGGCAGGTCGCTGGAGAGTATCAACTGTGGCTCCATCTGCTGGGTCGGCAAGGACAAGAGCTGCACGGCGCTCTCGCCCGTCATGCCGTGGAAGGCGTCCGCGGAGATCCCATAGGAACTGGGGGTTTGGGCCAATGAGCTGAGGGATTGCCCCGGGTCGCACACCACGAACTGGCTCATAGTCCCCGAGCTGTACTGCGGCATCAGGCTGGTTCCCTGCTGCATCAACAAGGCGTTGGCGTTCAACAGCTGGGTATGCTGCATAAGGTCCGGGTTCTGTTGGGTCCCAAGCGCGCCGGGGTCGTAGGCGGCGTGCTGGAGCAGGCCGGCGTCCGGCTGCAGGATAAGCGTCTCCGAGTCCAGACCGCCGACGTTATGCTGATAGACGCCCTGCGTCAGCATCGTGGCGCTAGATGTCTGCCCCGCGGGGGGTTCGGCTTGCAGGTACGCGGCGGCGCCGGTGATGGGCGGGTACTGTATGGTGTACCCGCCGGCCGCCACGCTGGCCGACGTTGGGGTGGCCAGGGCGGCGGCCGAGGAGGTGACCGCGGCAAGCAGGGAGTCGGTCAGCATGCCGCCGCCGCCGCCGCCAGGCGCAAACTGCTGCTGTAAATCCTGAATGAGGAACGATGTGACGGGATGGTTAGCAGCCGACCCGACTACGGTGGTCACCGCGATGGGGGTCCCGCAAGGACCGCCTGGGGCTTGAGACACAGCCATGGCGGGACCCTGGGTCAGGCAGCCAGACTGGAAGGCCTGGCTGGAGAGATGATTACCCTGTGTTATTGGACTGACGTGGTGGTGGGTGGTCACCCCGGCGGACACACGTCCTCCGACAGTCACGGTGCTCATCGTACCACTCCCACAACTCTGGAGCTGTCCCAGTGAACTCAAGCCGTACGTCACGCGGCCATGACCCGACGTCAGCGGCTGAGACTGCGCGCTGGCGCTGGTGCTGGAGGGGAAGGTGATCTGCCTGGCCTTGCCAGTGGCAACTACTGACGTCCTTGCCTTTGACGTTTTCTTGTCGTAGGGTTCGCTGGCAGGCGGCAGAACCTGCCTTGAGATCACCCCCGCGGGGGATGAGGAGGAGGCGGAGGCGGCGGAGGAGGGAGAGGCTGAGGTGGTCTGTAACGGTTTGTGGATGACCTGAATCTTCTGCAGGCCGTGGACCCCGGCTGAGTGTTGGGCCAGCGCCTCCTTCGAGAGGAAGTGTTTGTCGCAGTGGCTGCAGGCGTGCAGCATGCTGGAAATGATATCCCGCCCCGAGGCCAGCGACGTCATGGTGGAGGAGGTCGATAGCAACTTGGGGAAGCTGTGCTGCACGGGCGGATTGAAGACCGTCGTGGGACTGAGCGAGGCCGAAACGTATGTGCGAATCGTCTGAATGCCGGCGGGCGGCCGAATGTTCTTGGCTTGAATGGTCTGAGTTTGGATGTGACTCGGCCAAGATGAGGGTTGGGTGACGTGGGTCCACGGGAGGGTGGGGGCGGAGGATTTCGCCGGGAGCACGGCGACGCGGGGCGAGGGCGTCGACAGGAGCCCCGCCGTTGAGGCCATGGGCGTGGCAGTCTTGGGACCAGTGCTAACCTGCTGCTGCGGTAGCTGTGGTTTGTGTAGCTGCTGCAGTTGTTGCTGCTGCAATTGTTGTTGCTGCAGCTGTTGCTGCTGCAATTGTTGTTGCTGCAGTTGTTGCTGCTGCTGCAGTTGTTGCTGCGGCAATTGTTGTTGCTGCTGCGGCAATTGTTGTTGCTGCTGCGGCAATTGTTGTTGCTGCTGCGGCAATTGTTGTTGCTGCTGCGGCAATTGTTGTTGCTGTTGCGGCAATTGCTGCTGCAGTTGTTGCTGCTGCATTTGTGCTTGCTGCTGCACTTGTGGTTGCTCTTGTCGCGGTTTTTGCTGCTGCGTCTGTTGCCGGGATTGCTTGCCTTGCTGCTGTCCCGTCGGGCGCGGCTGTTTGGCTTTGGCCTGGCCGGAAGGGGCCGGACTCTTCACCTGGGCCACGGTTTTTCCGAGGTGGATCACTGTCTTGTTGGCCGTGACCGACCCCGGCTGTACCTTTGCGCCAGACGTTTTGCCGCTCTGGGTCATAACCTGGACCCCCTTGGACGGCGTGGCCGACGTCACGTGGACCTTAAGCACGGGGGGGTCCGGGGCCACGTAGGGGACATCCTTAGGGCGCCTCCGACACTGGAAGCCGGCGTGGGAGCGGCAGTTCAGCTCGACGTCGTAGCAGCTGCAGCAGTGGGGACACCGGTACAGGGTCTTGGCCTTGATGCCCTCAAACACATGGGCCGTGATACGCTGATGGTCCAGGCAGTCCTTCGCCGAGGCAAACTGCAGGTTACAGGTGGCGCACACGAAGAAATCCACCTGGTAGATGAGCACGCCGCCGGACATTAGCTCTCTGAACGTCGTTGAATATTGAGTCTTTGGCGGGCTTTGATGTGGCTGCGGCGGCGGCTGCGGGGGCGGATGCGCATGCGTCTGCGCAGGCGCCAACTGCGGCCCTTTCTTCACCGACGGATTACTGAGATTAGTTCCACCGACGCCCGCTGGTGTCACTGAAGTCGCTGGCCGCGTTGGCAGTGTGACATTATCCGGCGGATGCGCCTGACTAGATTTAGCGGCTGGTTGCGTGTGGCTAGGAGACGCCGGCGACGTCCCCGACGCAAGGGTTGTGACAGATTCATTGGAGTTCGACGGCATTTTATAGCGATAGTTTTTGAGCGAGGACAACACTTGTTTGTTTTCAGAGTTAGCGCTCGTTGTGGCCGCGGGGACGTTTACACCGCTCTTCTGCCCGACGCCCTCCTTCGCGTCCGTCGAGCTTTTCCTCTTCACCTCGAGCTTCTTCTTGAGAAGCTTCTTCGGGGAGAGCTTGCACACCTTTTGGTGCTTCTTCATGTCTTTGCTGTTGATGAATATATCGCCACAGAAGTCGCAGAGGACGGGGACGTCGTCGTTGTCCGACAACACGGCTACCTTGGCGTCTCCGCCCTCCACGCTGAAGGCCTCCAGCTCCTCCTCCTCCTCCGCATCACCCTCCTCCCCGACCCCGGACTTCTTGGAGACCTGTGATTTGTGATGGAGACGATCTATCCGCACCGTGCACGACTTGAGACTGATCCCAGTGGGCACCTGCAGACTTTGTAACGCCTTGGCGTCCTTACGATGCTTGCGGCTCATGTGCATCCGCCAGCTGAGCTTGGAGCTGAAACTCCGCTCGCACTCTGTGCACTCGAACGGCTTCTTCCCGTCGGGGTCACCGTGGGCGGCTTTGGCATTCGTGGCGCTGCTGCCGCCGCCGCCGCCGCCGCCGCCGCCGCCGCCTGTGATGTCCTTACGCGGGCAGAGCCACTCCTGGTGCCGCCGCCGCTGAGCCATAGTCTCGTACATCCGGCCGCAGTATTTACAAGCGTAGCGGGCGGCGGGCTTGGCGGCGGCCTCTCTCTCCTCCGCATCCTCCCCCTCGTCCCCCGAGCTGTCCGAGCTGCTCGAGTCCGCCGCCTCCTCCTCCACGAGGTCAGGGTCCCGCCCGGGCGGCGCCCCTCCTCCCCCCCGGGCGTCACTGGTGCCAGGGGAGGCGGGTTTGCCTGGGCGGTCCTCGGGCAGGTCTTGTAGCTTGGCCACCACCTGGAGGGGAAAAAACACGCTGTTCAAATTTGATGGCAAAATGAAGTAGGCATGTTGACAAAACCATCTTTTGATGGTCTCATTTTCACAAACGGGCCAAGAAAGGGGGATCATTTGTATGACAGATATTGCTAAATCAAGTGATCCATACTTTACAATGAATGCAAATTGTGATTTCCATACATACTTCATTTGGGGAAACTGGCTACGTTTACAGGGGAACTAAAGCATTATACGATGTTGAGGGTTAAATCAGGCCCATGTCTTGAGTACGAGTGAAGCTTCAAAGAGCCGCGGGGCAGGGCTTGAACCACAGTCCATAAGAAGTGAGCGGGTCACTAGGCTGGCGGTGGCTAGATCAGTCGGGGGCCGGCGCCATCGCAGGCATACCCACGTCCAATACCTGCGAAGGGATGCTTGTATATGCGGGAAACCTACCTGCGTCAGTTCAGTCCTCGTCGTTTCTTGAGGATTCGCCGCCCCAGGGCCAGAGGATGTGGCGGATGGCGGGAAGGCGGACCCCCCTGGGAGCTCCGGCTTGGGGGTCGCGCTCGTGGTAGCGATGGGGGACCCGCCGAAGGAGGCCTCGGTGGTGGTCGGGGGTACGCCAGCCACCACACCCAGGGCGGCGGAGGCGGCGGGCTGCTCCACCCCCAGCACCTGCTGAATCTCGTCCAGCGTGATCTCCGGGAGCTGGGTCTGGGTGGGGGTGGACAGGGTCGGGGAGCTAATGCCGCTGCCGGAGGAGAGGAGGGAGATCTGCGGGGGCACCGCCTCCTTGCCAGCCGACTGGAGCACTGGAGGCGACAAGGACATCAAGAGCAGCGTTACCATTGGCGTCAACGGGGTTATTTCCACTGGTCGGTTTAGTGGCAGTTATGCTAATTTAAATGATAATCTTACATAATACAAAATAAAAACTCACAAAACGTCTACATGACAAAATATCACACAAAAAACAATATAACACAATGTGTAGAACAGAGAACTATTTGAAATAAACTTCCGTCAACAAAAAAACTATAAGTCAAACAATATGGCGGTTATCTAATAAAATTCGAATACATGTACAGTCATATTACAAAGAATATACTTTCCAAGAAGGGGCGTTTGATTTTTCTGAACAAAAGATGAAGATGTGCTGCTTTTATATAAAAATACACTTCTCGTATTTCATATCATTATGTGATGAGAGTTCAAAGCCGAGTAAAACATTGCTTATGGCATACAGTAAACACAATCTGATTATTCTCACCCAGTGATGGCCTTTGGCGGGCATCACCTTTGATGGCATTCCTGTCAGCCACGGCCTTGTCCTGGAGCGTCATGTGATGGAGTTGCGACAGGACCCCCGCGGCTGCCCCGTTCTGCGACCCCGGATCCGCCTTCTCCTCCCCATCCTTGTCCCTGAACTTCTTCTTGGACCTCTCCTTGGACTTCCCCTTGGGCCCCGTCCCCTTGGCGGACGAGTGCTTGCCCTTCTTCTTATGCTTGGCTTTCTTCTTCTTCTTCTTGCTGGCGGGCAGCCTCCTGCTGGCGTCGATGCGGACGAAGGCCCCTTGCTTCTCGTTGTACCAGTAGCCGGACTCCAGCATGTAGAGCTTGGCCGCCTTGCGTAGGATCTCCCAGCTCAGCTTGTGGTGGAAGGTGCCGGGCCGCAGCGTGTCGAGCGCCTCCATCAGCTCGAAGTACTTGTCTTCGTTCAGGTTGTCCGGCAGGTTGCGGTCCTGGGCCTCGGCGCTGGTGCCCGTGGCGGTACCGGTACCCGCGCCGCCGCCGCCACCGCCGCCGCTGCTGCTGCTACCCTCAGCCTCCTCGGGACCAGGGTGATCCAGATACAGCTGCTGGACCTCGAAGAACAGAGTCTCGGATGGATCCAGATAAAATGCCGCCAATAGGGAAGCCTAGGGAAGAAAAAGAGACGAAAAAAAAAACATTGACAATATTTCTGCCTGAGATATTAATGGGTGTCTAAAAACTTTCTCGGTTGGGAAGGGTCACCACAACACCGAGACACGGGATGGCGCGCCATTATTGGGTGAATAAGTCAGTCAATGAACCAGGTGAGGCGGCTCCAGGTGGCAGTTGAGATGTATATTCGCTAATTTCCGTAGGCTTTACACAAGTATTTCAGCAGACACTTAACTAGTCGGAAAATTGGTATTTGAAAGTATGGAAGGCCAATTGTGTCATATTTTGCTTGTAACCCCGACGGGTATCGCGGTATCTGCACGTACCTTGCGCGCCTCGATGCAGGTCTCGGGGAGCACCTTGGCCAGCGTGACGCAGGTCTGCGCCAGATTGTCGGCGGCCTGGTCGGCCTCCTTGTCATCCTTCATGTAGATCCTGGCCTGATCCAGACGGCGGCGGTCGATCCGGACCGTCCCCTGGGCAACCTCCACCATGTACTCCAGGAACTGGCTGTCGAACTAAAACACAAACACACGTTTTCAATAATCTCATTTTAACCAAAGTGCCAAAACATAGACATAGAGGTCAAATACTTATCAGGTACATTTATTTATTCATATATTTCCCATCAAATTCAATAAAATCTGTATGAAGTGGAATATTAGCATTCACATTTAACAGAACTGTAACAATTGCTTTAAAATGTACTGGTTAAAATGACATAAAAAGGTTTTCTTTTAACATCTGACTGTAAGTTCGAACCCATGTGCAGGGCAGCTATGGACCACCCATCTGTGAATGTATTTCAATTTCCAAGAGGTCAGGTCACCTACCCGTGAGTACATTTCCATAGTTCAGGTTACCTGCCTGTGAGTGTATTCCAAGAGGTCAGCTTACCTACCTGTGAGAGTATTCCAAGAGGTCAGGTCACCTACCTGTGAGTATTCCCATAGTTCAGGTCACCTACTTGTGAGTGTATTCCAAGAGGTCAGGTCACCTACCTGTGAGTGTATTCCAAGAGGTCAGGTCACCTACCTGTAAGTGTATTCCCATAGTTCAAGTCACCTACCTGTGAGTGCATTGCCAGCATGAGGATCTGTAGTTGCCGACTGCTATGCGCCAATCTCATCACCTTGTTGACCGACTCGATGAATTCGTCCACATCTTCCTCCTCCTCTCGCTGCAGGGCCAGCCACAAGCTGACCAACGCCTGAAGACAAGCCATCCATTCAATATAGTCACTTATCAGTCGCCAGCCACAAGCTGACCAACGCCTGAAGACAAGTCGTCCATTCAATATAGTCACTTATCAGTCGCCAGCCACAAGCTGACCAACGCCTGAAGACAAGCCATCCATTCAATATAGTCACTTATCAGTCGCCAGCCACAAGCTGACCAACGCCTGAAGACAAGTCATCCATTCAATATAGTCACTTATCAGTCGCCAGCCACAAGCTGACCAACGCCTGGAGGCAAGTCATCCATTTAATATAGTCACTAGTCAGTCGCCAGCCACAAGCTGACCAACGCCTGAAGACAAGTCATCCATTTAATATAGTCACTTATCAGTCGCCAGTCACAAGCTGACCAACGCCTGAAGGCAAGTCCTCCATTTAATATAGTCATCGCTGTTGGTTTAGGTAGAACGTTTTGACCAAGGGTCATATCGCGACAATGGGAAGGGTCATAGTCGAGAGGAGCCATACGAGTCACCCCCTACTCTTTGTGAAGACATAGAATCTTTATCATCCACAAACATTTACACACAGGCGGGGGGGGGGGAGGGGCTCGAACCATGCACCGACCATTTTGGGTGACCACAGCACAGAACACACACTCAAACTCAACAATAGCCGAACGCTACACCCACCAAGCCACGCCGTGACCACCCCCCCCCCCCCCCCACCTCCTAGACTTACCACGACAAATCGTTCACCTGCCTGCTTTATGACGCAATCTTCACAACAGACTACTGGTCAGAAGACGCCCATGTATGACGTAACGTGAGACTTCCCTAACACGCCCCCCTCCCCCCCGCGTCATCCCACCCTCCTGGCTAAGGCAAAGCCATGCAATCCGAGACACAACCGGTTTCTCTTTACCTCGGTGCAGCAGAACTTGTCCGGGTTCATCCAGTCGTGCATGAGGAAGGTCTGACTGAGTGCGAGCAGCGTGGGCCGCTCATCCTGGCGCCCCCTGGTGAGTATTGTCCGCAGTATGTCCACAGAGAGGCAGCACTTGGCCTGCCACACTTGCCAGCACTGTGGGACGGCAAAACGCACACACGGCCTAAATAAGTCAGCAGGATTAACCCATACAATCGTATCCATCCTTATCGCTGGCTGTCACTGTAGGTCACATAAAACGTATTATGTTACAGAGCCAGGGTGGCATTATGACGGCCACTGGCACTGTTTTCCATTAATGCGAGCCTACAGCCAGTCTATGTTCTAGCTTCTATCATCTAGCATCTATTACGTACCTCAACATATCTTTTTAAGTGGTATTATCTGGATGCACTTTTCGTATCAATAATATACCATCATACGTGAAGAGGATCCTATTAGACAGTGTTAGACAGACCGTTATATACAGGGTGGTCCATAAAAAATGACCTATTTTGTTTTCGCTCTAAAAAATGTTTCTAATGATATTGCTTCATTATTCTCAGGTGATATAGGGTAGAGGCCCACACAGTTCTTGTGATACCAATATGGATCTGAACAGGCAGTATCGTATACTGCAGCAGCGAATAAAAATCTTTGAGGCCTACTCTGCGAGAAAATCGGTGGTTCAGACGCAAACACAGTATGCAAGAGATTTTGGAAGGGGACATGTGCCGACAAGACGGACCATTGAGCGCCTGATAGCTAAGGATAAAATGATCATCCTTATGGAACAATTTGGTGAAAGAAAGTTGGAAATATCTTAATTGTATCAAAATTGAGATGGAAAGTAAAATAGGTGTTTTTTTATTGACCACCCTGTATACGGCAAGGGTGGTTGGTTTGAAAGAGACTTCAACCTCTGAAGGCTGGTTGGTTGTATATTCAGGCCGCTGGGAGGAGCAAGGGAGTGGAGCAATGTCCCTGGGGTAACCCGCTACTCTTTGCGAAGAAGGACATGGGACCTTTATCCTGCGACCACACAGACATGGCCACAGCGAGGCGCGAACCACCAATCCACGTGCCGTTAGGCTCAGGGGGCCAGAGCGCTCTATGTGAGCGCTCTAACCCACTAAGCTACCGAGCCGGCCCCTCGGAAGGTCATACCGCGTTAATGGCAATGATCGAGGTTAGAGCGGAGCCATGTCTCGGGGAGTAACCCCCCTTTTCTTTTCAAAGACAACCATGGGATCCTCATCCTGCATTGAGATTCGCGTTGCGGGACGCGAACATGTAGACTCCGGCACGATTGCTTGCCTGACAGAACCCACTCGACCAAGCCGAGCGCGCTAACCACCAGAGCGACCGGGTGTCCCTCTCCATGATGATACTACAGTTCATGCTGGACAACGCGCCACACGGGGCACAAGCGGCAAGTAGATATACACTTACACAGTTTAGAAACTCTTCCTTCTTGTCGAGCTTAAAGAGCAAGAGGAGTTGGGTTTGGCGGATGAACAAGTCCTGTTGGAACAGCGGACTCCGGACACACCAGCCGCAGAGGTTCAGCGCGAAGTTCTCGCAGCCCGTTTCGATCAGCATGTCTACGCGGAGCCGGAAGAGCTCCGGGTATTCACCACTGACGAGGTACTCCATAGCTGCAAGAACAAATACAAACACTGCTCTCACCAACGCTGTCTCACGTTAATGTTTCTCACGGAAATGGTAATTACAGGGTTGCCAGCATACAAAAAGCACACAGCACACCCGATTTTACAGGACCAAACAGTAGTTTTCACCTCCCCTGATAACTAAGTTGTTTTATACAACATCTATTTCTTCCAAAAGAGTTTATGGTTTCTATACTTTATATACATTCATTGTGAGCAAAGTGAGACAGAAGACCGCCATAGCCAAATAAGTTATCGATTACAAGAGAACCTCTGTCCCCTCTAACAAAAGAATAAATGCCCACAAAATTGCAAATGTTTAAAGTAACACTTTAAATCGAATTTCGAAAAAAGCCAAAGCATTTGTACTTTCGCACTAAGAATGCCAATAGATTACAATTCAGTGGATCCCCTCTAATGTAGCCTCCCTTCCATAAATTAAGGCTCCTTAGGTAAATAAATATTAGATCCTGGCTGCACTGGGCCAGGGTGGATCCACTGACCAGTCTCCTCCACCACCTCCTCCGCCCTCATCATGGCCAGCAGGGTGGGGTGCGTCCAGTGGTTGGTGATGAGCCATTGTAAGACCACGAAGAGCTCCCCGATGGGAAGGGACGTCAGCTCTGTATAGGCCCCCACCAACACCTTCTTGAAGACAGGCTTCGGGGAGGAGTCTTCTGCATCTGACATCTGCTGGAACTCCACTCCAAGGATCAATCGGGCACACTCCCTGTCGGTTCACAAACAGTGTGAGTATATGTCTCCATTTCCATGGCAGCAGAAAAAGAAAACTACTGTAAACCAAATCAAACAAGCCAGCAAACTATGAAGAGATTAAGCTGCAGGTACTTGAAAAGTAATAGGCTACACTTTGGCCCAAATGGGTGGGCTTTTTTGATTGTTGTAGCAAATTTATCATGATTTATAGTTATGAAATTGGTGACGTTATCCAGTGAAGGCTATATGGGCATGATTTGCATATATATGCATATACATGTTCAGCAGTTATTATTTGTCTACATGATCACATGGTCACATGGAAATACAAGGTGATACAAAATCAGACAGATCAAACATTGAATCCAAAACAAATCACATGTAATTAACATAAAAACTTTTACTTTTGTGGCCGGTGAAATTATGATCATTGTTTTAAACTAGTATGGAAGAGATAAGTGCAATAAGCTTGTACAAGCAGCATCTATACATAACTTACATAAAGATAAAGTGTGCCAGTTGATCCCAGTCTGGTTCCACAATGCCATATGAGGCTCGTAGTTGAGCAAAAATTTGAACACATTGTGTCAGAGCGGTAAGTCTATCCTCAAAAGAAACTTCTTTATTTGTCAGATACTGTAACAGGGCCTGAAATATCAACAGAACATCCATTAATACATGAATGTTAATAAAACAAAAATCATATAATTCATTTCAGATCAACAATCCCCCCCCCCCCCGCCTGAGATACAATAGGTGTGTCAGACAGATTCTCCATATTTTATACCCACAATAATTCTGATTCAAAGCCTTGGTGTCGCATCACTTTCTGCATGGTCCTAGTCCCTAAATGTGTCAGGCTAATTATCCTGATTGTTAGAATATCTATAACAATGTAAAAATTTTGTCAATAACCAATATCCATAAAAAACATACAGATGAGGCCTTGCAATGTTACACATTACCTTAACAGGTGAATCACAATCAAGGTGATTATTAGCAGTCACATATGATGAAAAATGAAACTTGTTGGATCCCATTAAAATTTTACTATATTACAAGATATCAGTTCAGAGTTCAGAATCTGTATTTTTATGGCACAAGCATGTATGGGTGAAAATACATGCTTTACCATGGCTTGAAGGGTAGGCAGGGGTACGTACACTACAATCTATAGTCCTAGCCTTTAAATATGACACAATGATCTGTCTTTCAAAGACATCAGTTAAATGAATACTTCTTCATAGTTATGTAGATGGAACAACAACTTTGTCCCAGAATTCTTAGCCTATTGGTAATGATTTACTTACTTGAATACTGTTTGAATTTGGGGGTATGTACACTACATAGGGGTATGTACACTACAATCAAACTTCATGTGTGCATATCTAGGGAATATAACAATGTTGAAGTCAATCTTTTTCATGGATAATAACATCATTATAGAATAAAAAAGAGGCCATAATAAAAAAAAAAAATACTTTATTTATCTTGGGAATTCAGGAGGGGGTGTATTTTCAGCATATTTTGGCTATTGTCATCAAAGTGGATTTTCATATTACTGAAGACTTGGCTTGATATTAGTCATTTATTATGGTTATTTTGCTTGTAATAGTAGATTCTGATTATTTGTTTCTTTAATACAATATCTTTATTATATCTGTATCACCCAATTACAAATCATTGTGGTAGATGGATGTTTTCGTAACAAATGGATACTTTTTTAGAAATATCATAATAAATAAATGACCCAACACCCATTCACTTCAGCCAATTATAAATTGATTTAATGCATTATTAGATAAATATTTCACTATTGCATCAATATTAATACTATAAATATACAGACTGAACATTAAGATATTTAAAATGAACACTTGTAACAACAGAATTTCATCAATTTTAGATCATAAAATGACTAATTTTGTCAAAAATGTTTAGATTTGCATAATTTTTTCTTTAACTTGATGTATTTAAGTAACCCAATGGATCTTTTACTTACAAGTTAGATTTCTTGCACTGTAAAATATTTTAAATACTACGTAACAGTTGTATTTTAGACTCTTGACCTTGATTGTGATTTACCATGTTTACCTATAAGTATTCTATCGTATGCATGTAACAAGATTGCTGGGGTGGGGGATATATACATTTATTTTATAAGGTTGTTCTGCTTTAAGTTGCCTCCTGGAAAGAACAGGGAGCGATTGGCTTTATTATGAATATACTCGCACATCTAATATGTTAATCAAATAGAGGATACATATGCTAATGTTATTAGGTTCAGAAGAGGGGTTGGGAATTATTAATACTGTAATCATGCATCAGATACATTTACAGACAGCAAATTTTCCAACAGATACTGGTAGAATAGTTTATTTTATTTTGTGTATAGGCAGGGACAGACCAACTTTGGATGTCACCTGTCTGGTTGGGTATGTGGTGTCGAGATTGACCTGCCCCCCTACAAATTTACCTGTCCTATCAACAAAAGTCCTTACCACATTATTACACATTGTGTATATAATTTGCATTTATTGTCATAATTAAAGACCTAGATATATCATTTCCATTTAAAAGACTGACACTATTTCTCATTAAAAATTATTATAATCAAGTTACTAAACTATGAAAGCAATACCATGAAACTGATTATATATAATTAGAAGGTAGACCAGTGATTGCACAGATACTGACTTACAATGAATATTCATATTTTATCACGCATGCACTAATTTCACGCTACGCTAAATAAACTATATAAGCTTAACACATACTTAAAGATTGTGCACTTGTTAAAATATAGTTCTATTAATTTATTCATATGACATTTTGTCTAAACTTGTCTTCATAGGTGATAGCTACGCCTGCATCTATTTCATAATATATCAAGCAATCTGCATATTTTTTTAACCATCTTTGGCTTTGTGTGCAATCACACTATAGATCTAGTCTGAAAACGCTATAAGTCATAGACAGATGTATTTCCCTCACTATCAATCTTCAGTTAATAATTCAGTAATCAGTGACTCAGGTTTATTTTCTTTTAAATCTATTATTATATATGACACAGCATACAAATAAATAAAGAGATAAAGAGTGACATGTCTGAGAGCGAGTGAAGCTTACACATTCTGGGCTCGCGTTAGCATTCGCCAATAGCCATTTGGAGAGAAAATTCGGGATTTGGCGATAAGAACTTCCTGGACACTCGCCAAAATGGCAAATATAAAATTTCAACTAAAGTCAAAGTCATAAATGCCGTAGACACACGTTTCGGCCTATATTTTCCGCGATTGTGCTGCGATCGCTCTACAAATCACTGACAGGAGAAAGCAACACTAGACCATTTTAATGATACCAAACTTACGTTTGTACTGCGATGTTATCCTTTTTTATGACACAAACAATATTTCTCCATGCTGACACTCCATTGGCAGCAGACACACTTTCGCAAACAGACTAAATCCCAGACAATGAAAGGCTCTTTAGTTGCCATGGCATCCTCGTGGCTTGTATAAAAATAGAGCATGTATTGTTCAAAGCACGTTCGGCGCCATGGCAACCATCATTTTATGACGCGTGTTTTAGTATTTTGGCGACAGAGCGTTTTCTGCCAATGGCGTGTCAGCATGGAGAAATATTCTTTGTGTCATAAAAAAGGATAACATCGCATTACAAACGTAAGTTTGGTATCATTAAAATGGTTTAGTGTTGCTTTCTCACGTCAGGAATTTCGAGAGTGATTGAGGCAAATTCGCGGAAAATATGGGCCGAAACGTGTGTCTACGGCATTTATGACTTTGACTTTAGACTCTACAAACACATTTTTTTTTCATGTTCACATTATTACATGGTAGATCTAGATCTACTACATTCGTCTCCAATTATGAGATTTATAACCAATTTATAACCAATTTATATTTGGCTAATTTTGGCTAATGTTTTTCCACGGAATTAGCCAAATTGGCTAAGGAAAAAAAATTCCTAGCACGAGCCCACACATTTTCTATAAATTGATCCCATGTAAGTTTATCATGTTTATTTAGAGACTTATCATTTATCCAAAGCAAAGGCATTTAAACTAGGGTCTAAATAAGAAACTTTCACAGAATGCACAAAAACAAATGGCTAGGCTGGGTCCTTTGAAAGGTGGTTTGCAGATGTGAAGCAACATTTAATGACATTATTTGCCCATCAATGTGCGCCAAAAGACGTCAAGTGGTGCCAAGCCGGCCTGCCGAGCCCAAGGCAAGGCTTTTGAAAATTGATGAATCTAATTTCGAAAGTTGACTGACAACATTTCATTTTCAACTTGGAAGACATCTATAATAATTGTCACTATCAATTATTTCTTGTTCATGGCTTTTTATTTCGCGAAAAATTACACAACAATTGATGCGAAAAGGGTTTTGATTTTGCAGCGACAAATCGGAACAGAAAAACTTTGCATGAGCTACACAACTCACTCAGCGTTTGATTCGGCAATGGAGTCCACAACAACTTGGAACAAGGGGCCTTGGCGTCTAATCTTGTCCAACAAATATCCAAAAAACAACGACACTCACCTCATAAAACTTGCTACAAATGGCCGAAGATAAATCTCTATTCTCATTTTCACGTGCACACTTTTTGATCTCTTGCAAAACATCGAGAAAATCAGATAATTTCATCCTGAAATGCCTTTCGTGACAAACTGCACTCTTTTCATGGCGAATTTCCTGCTGCAAGAGCGCCATCTGGCGAACATATCGGGCAATGTACGCGTCCGTCTCGTATCACTGTACAGTGGAAGTTGACCCATACAGTGAAATCTCTTTATGTGTAATTTTGGCAAAGAACGCTATATTTGTGTCATAGACAGTAAATATGATAGGGAATAGACCAATAAATTGACAAAAACAAAATGTATTAATAAATATCACCACAGACAGACAGGCGCTGATGTCGAGGGGTAAAGGGCGGTGGCACGTTGGCATACTGAGGCGTGTACACATGCACGTACGTGCTGCCTCGAGGTTGTGCCCCTTCTTAATTAAATTCGGTTGTGAAAATTGCCTCACTCCACCCCACTCACTTTCGCAAGTCCTGGATCCCCGCCCTTTTTCTGGGGTAAGTCCCGCTCTCTCCTTCTTCCATCTGAATCGTATAGATCTTAAAAGCATCGTCCTCTCCCCTGTACCTTATGCATGCATCTATCATACCGTCATATTAATTACATCAGCGTGTCTTATGATCGAAACAGCTATATAGCGCAGTGGCGGATCCCCCCCTCGCGTGGTGACATAACTTTAGCTTAATTGTGACGTCAAGTCAATTAATCCCCGTTTTTCTCACAAGAATAATGCTTTATTCGCATCAATATAGTAAAGGCAGACGAAAAAGACTTGTACGAATGAAATTTACTTGTATTGGCTTGATTGTGACGTTATTGACGTCATTGTTCAGCTGTATAATTTTTGTTTGCGTAATTTAATACGCAATAGTATACGTAGTATTATTTCTTCGTCCAGGGATAAATTATCCTTGACGGTACTTCTCAGGTGACAAAACTTATTCACCACCTCTAAAGGCGTGTTATTTAGAGTAATCACTGATGGTGTAATAACCACTTGGCTCAGCACGACTGTTTTCTCAACACTAATAGTCAAAGCGAATAAAGCACACGCGCGTTTGAGAGTCAATCCACGAGTCTCTGCAGCTGGCTTTCTGAGTGAGCAACCAGTGCTGCGCCGTCAGCAAATAGCAGTTCCCTTATTAAGAATTAGCGCCCCCGCCTGGACTTATAGCACGCAATCTGGAAAGGTTCTACAATTTCCCATCCGATCTGGTGTGCAGGTAAACCCCCTCCGCATCCTCATCAAATGCGTGCGAAAGGAAGGCGCTCGCATTCCCTGCACTCACATCGGGAAGGCAGCCACCGCCTTTGGTAGGTTAAACAAACGTGCTTGGAAAAATTCAAAATCTACCATTCGCACCAAAATGCTAATCTACAGAGCGTGTGTTCTAAGTAGCCTGCTGTATGGCAGTGAAACGCGGACTACATATTGTGGCAAAAAAAAAGGTAAACAACTTCCATCTTCGTTGCCTGCGAAACATATTAGACATTTCTTGGCAAGAAAAGGTAACAAATGCCGACGTGTTAGTCAGGGCCAACCTAGCTACCGAGCACAGGGGCGTATCTAGAAATTTGCCAAGGCGGGGTCGGGTGCTCTGTGAGAACTTGCGACCGGTGGGGGCGGCGGGTGCTCTAGCTCTGACAAAACTTGCGAGCGGAGGGGGGGGGGTTCTCTCTGAAAAACTTGCGACCGGGTGGAGGGGGGGGGGGGGGGGTGCCCGGGGAAGCCCGACTTTTTTTTTTAGAAAAAAAAACTTGTTCCGCGACAAAATTTTAAACGAGTTTCTATTTTAAAAAAAAAAAGAACTCATTCCGCGTCGAAGTTTGGAACGAGTTTATTTTCTTTGAAAAAAATAAGACGTGCTCCAAGATAATTTTAAACGAGTTAATTTTTTTTTAATAAAATAAGTCGTGCTCCAGAAGAATTTGGAACGACTTTATTATATTTTTTTTTAAATTAACTTGTTTCGCGACCAAGTTTTTTTTATATCTGGTTTGTTGTTTAGACCACCTTAGTGCACACGTGTGATAAACCGCGCCAAACAACCCCAAAGACAGATGGGGGTTGCACATGCAACGTACTTTTATACAGTCGATAACGCTACGACAACGGGGTCTTCGGAAAAAGAATAACTCGAAACTGAGATTGAAACGAGATTTTTTTTTTTTTAATATCGCGATGTCCTCAACCGGGCAATGAACCTTTTGAAGTATTCATATATATATGTAATTCGATCCCGGGGATAAAGTGAGGTGTTACTCCACGTTGTCCTCATAGATCTATATTTTCAAAACATGTTCCTTCGAATATACCTTCTAAGAGCCGTCCATGTTTGATTTATGTCGGCCCGGTAGATGACAAATGCCGGTGTTGGTTGAACCATTTCTACTTTTAAATGCAAGCATTAAGGGACCATTAATTTGCTTGTATGTTTGTGGGTGGGGAGCGGTGCGTGGGGGTCGGGGGTGCTATAATACATGGAAGGAAAATGTCGTTTGGTAGCTCAATCGCGACCGTGATTCCCTTTTATTGTACAAATAAAGACTTTGCTTCGACCCCTCACACACACCCACACACCCTGGAGACAGGCACGGTCTAAAGGTGAGTCCAAAAGTTTATTTTGCGTGCTATTATGGCATATTGCTTTATTTGTCTACTTATATGGGTTAATTTGTGCCCAATTCTTTTGTCCAAATGGGGACAAAAGTTAGATTGCCTATAATTAAGCGCCCCCCATATAGCATGCTAACGTTAAGTTAACTTTAGATTGCGGTATTCATTCATTCATGGTTGATACAGGGTTGCCGGTTAACTGACAACGTTCCCCCTACGTTAACTGACGTTTGCAAGAAACGGTTGCATGATGACGAAATATCAACGTTAAGTTCGTTAGATTGGGGTTTGCATGGTTGATATATGCTTTCCAGCTAGTTTCCAGCTAACAAGTTAACGTCATGACAACGGGTTTTCTTTTGCGGGGGGTGGGGGGGAGGGGGGGGGGGGGTTGAGAGAGATAACGTGAAATGTATGGGTTTTTTGACATTGCCCGAACATTTTCAGATAACGTCACTGAAAAAGCGTTAGCAGTATCTTACAGCCTCAGCCTCTTTTTTTCATTATGGGACTTGTCACAGCCTCCATACGTAGATATACACATTAAAACAATATTTATGCAAGGTCGGGACTACCCTAAGAGTATGGTAAAAGTCTGGTCATGATTCTTGGGATATATTTATTCTATGCTATAGGTGTCAAAGTCACCCTGGTCCGTTTTGAGCAGTCATACGTTTTCGGTTCTCACACACGTTCATCTCTGATGCAATGATGTTGATGACGCGTTTATGATAAACGGTTCCTTTGCGTTGATGAACCACAGGGGCCTCAATCGTAGGTGGGTGGGTCGGGAGGGGGGGGGGGGGGCTGCTACACCCATATGACATGATATGACATATGCGTGAAGCCTCCCCCTCCTCCCTTTCCTCCCGCCCCACCCACTCACCGATTGGGGAACCTGTGGATGAACCGGGGTTCGGGCAGGTAGAACAGTGGTCATTCATTCATAAAAATTCTTGACTGACATTCGGCCTCCGTGATGCACGTTGGTACATTGCAGCGGTGGATCCAGCCGGGGAGACTTGGCTGCTAAAGCGGCCCCCACCACTCATATTTAACCCACAATAACACCCCAACCTGTGTTTAGATAGATATTAAAATACCCCCTCCCCCCAAAAAAAATATTACATTTTGCCAGGCTGTATGATGGTGGTGGGTGGGTGGAGGGGGGGGGGTCCTAGAACCACGTGACATAACCCCCCCCCCACCACCACCACCAGCATACAGCCTGGCAAAATGTAATGGTTCTACGACAACTCCCCCCCGGACATTTCCCCCCCCCCGGACCATTTCCCCCCAGACAATTCCCCCCCAGCCAACCACCCCCGAGGCAATTTTCCGGACATTACCACCCACGTCTCTCCTAACGGTACACGCCTCGCCCCCTTCCCCCCAGACCCGTTAGGTTGCATTGTAGATTCATTCATATACACTGAGAAGTGCTGTCTCAACAAGCTCACAATGAAGCCCTCGGCCTCCATAGCCTTAGGCTGATGGCAGTTAAATGTGTAACATATATCGATGGCTCGGTTATTGGTGACATCCTGCGGCTCTCAAGGGGTGGGAGGTCTGAGGGGGTGTTTGCTACGTAAATATTACAGGAGGATAAGATTGAGGGAGGAACTCGTGTGGAACTTACCGGTGGGGGGGGATTATCGAGGGGGAGTTGTCCTAGGGGAAATTGTTCAGAGGGGAAAAGTCGGGGGGGTGGGGGGGGGGGGTGCGTTGTCCGGGGGGGCAGTTGTCCCGCGGGGAGTAGTCTCGGGGGGCGTTGTTCGGGGGGGAATTGTCCGGGGGGGGAGTTGTCCGGGTGGGAGTTGTCCGGGGGGGAATTGTCCGGGTGGGAGTTGTCCGGGGGGGAATTGTCCGGGTGGGAGTTGTCCGGGGGGGAATTGTCCGGGGGGAGTTGTCCGGGGGGGGATTGTCCTTGGGGGGGGGGGATTGTCTGGGGGGGAATTGTCGGGGGGGAATTGTCCGCGGGGGCATTGTCTGGGGAGGAACTGACCGGGGGGAACTGTCCGGGGGGAACTGTCCGGGGGGGAGTTGTCCTGCTCCCATGTAACATAGACACAAGTCGGATTTGTAAAGGATCAGACCAGTAAACGCATCTCTCTTTTAAAAAAAGTGTCTTACGGCCGTGGTGGGTTTGTTTGAGAAACGTAGCAGGACGATTATAGATAGGCTACTTTGCAGCAATATAACGTCATACATACTAACAACAAAGATTTGTGAGATGAATGAGACGGGGCGGGGCAATTATTATTGACAATTATTGACCTCTTGCAGGCCGAAATTTGCCACGCCGCCGCGCAGCGTATAGGCGAAACAGGCTTTAGTTTGACTGGACAAGTTATCTGACCTAGGAATTAAGCTACAGGAAAATAAGGAAATCAAAGGTTTCTAGGAAGGTGCCAATTAAGGAATAGACCCAGTGGGGGGGGGGGGGGGCGGCAACCCTAGCCCATATTCTATTCTAGTCCATGGAACAAACACGTCAATAGAGAATAATTTGTAGCTCTGGCGGTAGTGGAGTGCTGATCCATGCTCGACCCATGCGTGCTCACGGGCACAGCCCCAAATTTAACTGAACATTGCCCCCTAGTTGATGCATGCCGTATGGTCTGACGTTTTTATCCCAATGACGTTTTGGTCTCCAACACACGTACGTCAATATAAAAAGCAATACCTTAAGGCCTTATACTTTCACTTACTCACCCAAGAAATTTACATTCAGTTTTTAATAAAACTGCGCATTAAATTATTGCAAGGTTTCGTCTTCTGACACCAGTCATGAGGGGTTCACTCATAACACTATTCTAGAATAAAAGCTCAACGATATATTTCATGTCACGACTTTATTTTCTCTTTTATAAATTCCGTGCGACTCTGTTTCTGCTCCCGGCTCCTACATATCTTCTTTTCGTGAGTCCCCCCAGAGAGTCTTCCCGCACTTCTGTTGTGCCGCCCCTTTTATAGGTCAAGTCCCGGATTCCCCTCCTCCACATGGGACATCCTGGCACCATCAGAATTCCACCCCCTTCTCTACCCTTCTACACCCTACCCTTCTGTACATCGCGCTACATTTGACATGCACAGGGCCCGCCCATCCCCAGGGATCAGCCTAGCACCGGCAGAGCTTCTACCTCTCCCCTCCCTTGGGGTAAACGGCCTACCCCGGTCACATCTGGTTCTCTCCTGCCGGCCCTCTCTCCCCGCAGGTGCCTTACCTAAACTGCCAGACGCGCAAACTACCAACTGCAGTACTTCTACAATAGGTTTAATGATGAAATAACGTAGATCTGCTTCGTATTTTATGAGCACCGAAACTCCAGAGGCGCAACTTATTCGATGTATATTTTTTTGCTTCCTCTATGAATATTTTTCATCGAGAACTGGGTCAGTATATAGGACACGTGATGATCATTTGAGCGCAAATATGGCTTCTGCCGGATATTAAATCCAAGTATATCCAGCTTCATATTATTTTTTGTCTTTGCTAAATCCTACAAAACTAACTGTGAAAATAAGTACTTTATACAGAAAACAATGTTCCCTGAGTTATGATCCAAATGGTCTACCGTTGATAATTTTCTTCTTTGATGATACCCCCCGGGGGTAAGGATAGTATATTCATTCACATTATCCTCAATGGTACTCGGCTTCTCGCAGTTGATAACTATCTAACTGATAACTGTGGCGCTTTATATATCGTTATACTTGTGTCCTCACGTATGCCGCACGCGACTGCATGGGTGAGCAAGTGAACCGGGTAAGTAAGTAGGCCATGATCTTGGACAGCCGCACGGGACGCGTGCGGTATATAGGCCATTCTAGTTACAGATAGCGTATAACCACCACCACGCCGGGTTAGACAAAACCAAGCAGTTTAAAACGCCATGAAACACGTGATAATATTACAGTTCCCGCGCCTTGGTACCCATGCACGACAACATATCCGCTTGCGGAACCATGCTGCACAGGGCCGGGGGAGGAATTTTGTTGTGTCTGGGCAAGGAGATTCATTTGTGGATCCCGTAGGATATGCAATACAGGGGTGTGTGCAGAAATCCTTAAAAGGGGAGGCACAATAAAAAAAAATTAACATACGACCGGACCGGGGATGTGGGGGGGGGGGGGGGGGGTGGCTGAACGACATTGAACCAATTAAGGGGCCCATTATTGTTTTTGAAGACGGGGGGGGGGGCACAGGTATACTTTAGGGTCTGAAAGGGGGGCACGTGCCCCCTGTGCCTCCCCTGGACACGCCCATGCAATATTTCAAGCATCAACTCCCACTGTGATTGTGATTGACCCCCCACCCCCACCCCACCCCATATCTTCCCTCGGTCTATTGTAGTGGATATATATATGACCCTGCCCCCCCCCCCCCCCACTTTTTTTTCAATACCCTGGATCCACCCTGGCTATTGGTGAGCACGTATTTTTGGCAACAATCCCATTCAGTCCTTCTGCACTTACCAGAGATAAACTTTACTTTTACTGCAACGGTTGTGACGTGGCCTGTCGTTTGTTCATCATAAGATAGTCATGCGACAAACCCATGGACTTTGACTGGAGATCCGTTTCCTTTCAAAAAGTGTGTCGATGAATAAAAAGATAGAAAGAGAGAGAGAGAGAGAGGAAAAGAGCGCCGGCCGGGGGGCGGGGGCGGGGGAGGGGGGGGGGGGGGCGGGTACACCATATATTTAGAAAAATACGTATGTACCTCCCAAATCTGCAATTTCTCTCGATGTGCCCTTCTGAGACTGAAGCAGTTTTTTTCTTGTAGTAATGTAGTCCCCCTCTCCCCCCCCCCCCCCCACCCCCACCCCCCATGGGAGAGAGCGGAGGTGGGAGGACTGTGAAGCCGAATAGTCGTGTGTGTAGTCCTGAGCTGTCGTAATGCCAGATCTATCCCAAAGGTTTCTTCAGTACCTTTAGAACAAAATATACAGTGAATATTTTGCCTGCGGTGGGCTAACTTTTGTTTGGTAAAATGAGCTGGGTTTTATATGAATGTGAACCACCTCATTTCGTGCCAGGGAGCCACTGTAAATCGATATAGGTTACTTTCATAATTTTCAAAGTTTGCATGCGTTTCTTGAGTTAATTATGCCGGAGTCATCTATCGTAAAGTATCGTAAAGTAAACTGTTGGGTGACAGAGCAGATTGGGATGGACATTTCGGCGAAAACGGGAATTGGCAGAAATGTGTGATCCTAAAAAAATCGGGCAAAAACATTAATGGAACACTAGGCCTACTTCTTCTATGCATATCTTATCCATTGCTATGAAAGAAAGATCAGCCTGGGATACTTATGCTGGCAGGTTAATATAAGAACTTAGTCAAACATTGCGATAGGCCCTGCTTAATGTTTAATATTTCATTATTGTTTATTAAAGCGACACGAACGGTATGCGACGTTTCTATCGTTTCTAACTATTCAGTTGTAGTTTTTCACACCAGGAGATATTCCATATAGCGTTGGAACTGCCGGAACTTGATATAGCGTGGTGATAGGTCTACCAATTATATATCTCGATAAGTTCGCTCGATCCTGATCTAACTCCATTTGAATTCATGATATTTCGGTCCAGTTGGTATGCTTAATTGCAAGAATGTATGTTATGGTCGAGAGCAGATGCATGGCGCATGACGATTTTTTTTAAGAACTGTTTTTTTGTGTGTGCATTTTTCGGTGCCATTGCAATGACAACCAATATCATTCCATATGTCACATCAAATATTGGTTCGTTCCACCAAATTTGCATGTGTGTTATGTATTATAAAATACATACTAAATCCGGGGGGAGGGGGGCTCTCCCTCTTAGGGCCAAAATTTACACCATTTGACATATGACAACCAAAATCTAGGTCATATGTCGCGACCATCCCCTTTTTTCTATGTATGTATTCACCATATATATATAGCTGTATAAGCAGCCCAGTTTTTTTAGAGGAATGCATTATAAAGCATTATCCCATTGACCGCCATGCTAAAGCCAATTTGACAGAAAAGGCCAGAACTTTTTTTTGTAAAGTAGCATAAATGTCGTTTTTTATATCACATTTTCAGGTAAATCCCTAATTTAACAATTCATACGTACTTAATTATTAATTTAGAAAAAAAATAAAGAACTCCACCCCCACCCGCTCTCGCCATTTAAATTCTGAATTGAACCAAAATGCTCGCTAAAGGTGACATGGGCTGAAGACCAAATGCCCAAATGGACATGTGCAGATATTGGCGAGTGGCACCTGCGAGGCTAGCTTCATCTTCGAGCATTAACTGTTCGCTAGATGGCGCACGCAACAGCTACGGATTGCCATAGGTACAAAAAATGAAGGGCACGAAAGCCTCCACGAAAGAGCGCAGGGGCGAAATCTACCAGTTGACATCCGGTTTGCAGCCCTGGCCTGTTGTGGTTTGATAAGGAGCAGGAGAGGGGAGCCTTGTTTCCCTTCAAATAGATAAATAACACCGATAATGGCAAAACAAGACAGCCACTATTTCTCGTATGATGGTTCTAATATATTGGAACCTTTCACATCATCAATTGGACTCCCAATCGACCAGGTAGGAAGGCCAGATCGAGACGTGTTTTATTCGATGTCGTCTGTAATTTCGATGGCAGAGTCCGCTGGACATGACCAGATGAGATGACAGGTCACGGGACATCCAAGATGTTCCCATGGCGTGTGATCTCATTACTGCCGACGATAAGGTGATCTGAATGGACATGAACTTATTCGAAGACGTTATTTTTTGGTTGCTGGATGCTTAATCTTGATTGGCTTTTTGTTTGTTTCTAGTATAGCTGTGCGCAGATCTGCATTGTATTTGGTACTGTCTCTGATCATGTGATCTGGTCATATCTGATTATACTGACTGATAAGTAAGATTTAGGTGTACTGTGTGGATTCAGTGACACTTAGCTATGTGAGTGTCACTTGGGACTAAGGACAGAATTCATTTTTTGTTTTGTTCTACATCTTCAAAATGGTTACAGACTATTTGCAAGCTAATTTTTTCAGATAATAGAATGTCTTATATTTTATAGATTATAAATGATCTTTAATAAAAAATATATAGGTTTATTTAATTTTATATTTCTATTACCTTTCTTTTATTTGATATACAGCTTGTCGGGCAGTAACGGATCACAGGCAGTAGCGGATCACTTCACGTTTATCAATGAATCGTTTCTATTAAAAGCTACTAAATGTAATAAATTAGGACTAATTTCAAAGATAATTAACCACTGACTTAAAATAAGTCCAAAAACGCGAGGTTCTACCAATGTTAACATTCTTTTTTACCTCAAATGCACTTCCGGTAGCGAGCTCTTTGCTCTGCGCGTACTTGCGCGAAACAGCAACTTTTATTTCAACAGGCCACTCTTGTTAAATTGAATACATCTGTGCATAGCTGAGGTAATTTTTAGATAGCTGTATATATCTTGAACCTTCAAGAAAATAATCAGATCCCTCCGTGAAGCAAAATTGCTGTTGTCATCCAAATTGCATTTGTCGCTTTCTCGGCAGTAGCGGATCAGTGACGCTCGTACTTGCCGCCAAGCTGTAATGCCAAGTTTTACCGCCAGGTGGCATGGCATCAATCATTGGCCCAATATCAGTAGTGGTACTCCGAAAATATCAAAATAAACTGTGAATTATTATATCACACTACAAAATATGTGCAATATTAAATCGTCGACAACCTACTTTTAGATTTTTGAGACAGTCCTTGCATTGAGATACCTGCTTCACTGTCAAAACAGGCTGCTAGATGGCATGATCCGCTACTGCCTAAAATGATCCGTTACTGCCTACTACAGTACCCTGCTACATGGACCATTTTTAGACAGATCGTTGCCGGAGAATTAGCAAGCTGTATTTATGAACTTATTATTTTATTGATATTAACTTGAACTAGATGTACCTATTTAAAGATATATACGTTTCTAATTATTGTATAGATAAGTTTAGCAAAATCCTATAAGTTTAATCTGATAATTTAAATAACCTTTTAAATAATTAGTAATTGGACCAGTGATTATGTAGGCAGGACTAGACATTAATTTCCAAGGCACATGTCTTATAGGATAAGTATTTTTACTTGTCCCACTTGATATTAAATTGTCCTTCCCTGCTTCCACACCTCCAGGGTATTAGCCAGAGACCCGCCAGATAGGTGGTCAGTTTCAAGTTTGGCTGGTGGATCAGGTGCTATTTACCCTCCCAAAAAAAGGCCTTTTTGTCAGAGAGGTTTAGAAGAAAATCATAGCTCTCACAATTTTATATGACATTAAGAAGTACTTTTGTTTAAGGAATTGTAATAGAATTGTAAACTGCGAGCTGAAAAGGCAACCTGGTCGGCTGGCACCATGTTGTGTGTGTGTACTGAACACTTTTTTTTACCAGTCAAAATTTTGGCCAATACCCTGCCACCCACCCCCTAAAAAAATCTCAAAAAAGATTATTATATTAAAGAGCCATTGCCGCGATTCAAACTACCGTCATTTACATATGTTTTGGAACATCAAAAATGTATCTATGTTTTGGAACACCCCCAATTTTGGAAAAAAATATTATTTTTCGTGGCTGTATGTTTTAGTACACCACAGATCATGGATAATTTTTTTGTATCAATGTCTTAGTACACCCTAATTTTTCAGAAATATACCTATCCAGTTAGGTCATCTCTCTCTGACCCATACCCTGGTTTATCAGTGACCACTCAGAATGCAATAACAATAACATTGTCTGTATCTACTTTAATGAATAAGGGAGTATCAGCCTCCGATCCAGCACCCTCCTAACTTTTGGGCATCCATTCCCACGCTCACCGACCATCCAATATCACTCAAACTGCTCAAATGGGTAATATTGTAAAGGAGTTGTGTTCGATTTGGGGCATATCAAATGTCAGTCAAAATTTGCAGTGGTACCCGCACGTTCATTGTATATATGCCTGGGCTGCCTGACTGCTCTGTCTGCATCACCCCCCACCCCTGCCTAGTCATGTGACGCACATTTCTCCACTTGTCTTCTGTCCATCAGAGCTGGTTGACCGACAGTATTCCCCATTCCAACCGCTGCTCACCCCACCCCCGTCGTCGTCGGAGGGCCGTTCCTCGTGTGACACCTCCCCCCTCCCTCTCCTTCTCAACAGGTCCCCTTACCCTCGTGCCAGGCTTTGTTTAAGAGGAAGCAAGGAAGCCAATACTGTGGGACACTTGACTGGCTGACATCACCCCACCCTGCCCCTTAACCCCATCCTGTGGTGGCTGCATCCTGTGGTGGCTATGGCTACGGAAGCTCTTGAGCTGACGGACCATACAAGCCCCCTACCCTTCACCACCCACCCAACTCCCTCACTCCACCCCACAAAAAAAAATATATTTATCAAAGTTTTGGAACAGCTGGAAAATTTTATTTTGGTTTTGGCTGTATGTTTTGGTGCAGGTTTGTAATTATTTTTTGGGTGTTCCAAAACATACGTAAATGACAGTACTATTGCCATTTTAAAACAATGGTTAACAACTAATGCCCCCACCCCCCCACCTACACTTTTCCAACTACCCAGATATGTTGTTGCTTTTACTAAATGGATGAAATATATGGCATCAGTATCCATACCAGTCTTGTAGTTGATCCTTACTTTCCTACTTTTTCACCACTTTTTTAGGTTCTCACAACTTTCCTACTTTTTTCACTACTTTTATTTTGTTCCTATTTTTTTTATGACATTTATAAAGTTTGACCAGTGATATTCAAGACATACATTGTTTTAAGGAATTTGGGTACATCAGGATCATGCCACTTGTGTTTGATTGATGCCTGATGACCTATGACACTGGGTCCTGGCACAGAGTAGGTGTTTATAATTATACTGTATAATACCTACTCTGTCTTATTGGAATGCATGTTATCTGGCCTGGTTTCAAAGTGATAAGTGATGTGGTAAGCATGGTAAGGGTAAAAGTCCAGCTTGGCATCTTGCAAAACTCTTTTCTTAAAGAATAGTTTAGTCTGGCTATAAAGCTGCAGATAGGAGTGGTTAAAGTAGTAGAGGTGGTATAAGGTGTAGATACTGCCTTACAATCACTCCATGTGTGATCTGTGGGTGGTCTAGATTGACTGTATTCAGCATAAGTGAGCTCTTCATACACAATACTTGTCTTCCGTTCTAAATAAACTCACAATTTGTGGTGACTACAATTATAAATAGAACAGAAAAGGTAATTGTCAACATTTTGATGCCTTTTTTTTACATATATACATGTACTTCCATAAAGGTGATCTTGCATAATATATTGCATGTCCTTCTCGTTGGAGTCAGCCAGCACCCAAGACTTAATGACTTTCATTATCTTTTCTATTCATTCATATGTTACGTGTGTCTGTTTGTCTTTGCAATTATTTGAGTAAAGTGTTTTGGTAAAAATATGGCAGTAGAATGTTGTATTTATAAGCTTTCTCTCATGTTTGAAGCACCGTGACATATGCAGTTACATTTTCCTGTTCTACTAACACGATTGCTTTATCCATATCATTTAATTTAGTTTTTTTGTGTTTTTGTGACTTGCAGGTGAACTTTCTGGTTTGTCAGTTTCTAGCTCTTGCTCTGGGCTATCCATACAGATCATGGTTTGGACCCCACCAGACAACCCCAACTGTACGGCATTTTCTTCAGCTTGCAATTGGTGTTCCCCTCACATACTTTTGCTTTGGTCGGTAAGTTATCTGGTTTTATTTTACACATGAATGCATGCAAAGCGGCCCATCAATATGTGGTTGTCTATTATAAAATACAATGTTTAAGGGGTAATCTTGTCCCTACAAATGTACCTACTTGATACATTTGCTATTATCTGAAGTTTTCCACATCTGTCCATAATTGTTCTACTATTATTGCATGTGAAGTATGTCACATGGCTCAATTATATCATGTTAAATTTATCTGTTTGCATCGATGGTGATATATAATGATATCTATTAATAACTTGCATGTTTTAAAGTGACCTCTTGTGTCATTTCTTTATACCTTTATGTATGTCTCAGTGTTTCTTGGTGTAACTTTGTTCTTAAGCATGCTATAATCAATACATTTAACAAAGTATCACGTGGGATATGGATCTGCTAGACATTTTAGCATCAAATGGTGGATCACCCAGTAAGTAGAGGAAAACCTTGATGCAGTGCCCAATTATAGTATGCAATGTTATTTGAGGTAAAGCGTTCGTATTTGAACTGAATGATATACATATTTGACATTTGAAGACAATTTTTAGCTTGTTTTTATCTCATTGATTTCCTTCCTTGTGTTGCAGTACCAAGTAATAAAGTATACAAGTATATATAGATACCACCTGATGATCAGTTGTATTGGCTTGCCTATCTTAACCCTTCTTTCTCTTTTAGGCAAATACTCCATATATTACTACAGACAGGAGTATGTCTGGCTCTAATGAAAGGGCTGAGGCCAGGCATCATGGAGAAGGCAGTGTTTGTCTTTGCCATGGTGTACCTCTGTGTTTGCCATATATACCGGCTGGTGTATGACTATGGTGGTTACACATTAGACATCACTGGGTAGGTACAAGTGCATGTAATAAAAAACACATTTTGTGCTGATATGATGGAAGTGCAACTTTTGGCGACATTGCGTAACTCAGTAATCTGCATTGCCGATACTTATTACCTGTGCATTTGATGGTGCTGAGATTAAAAAAAAAAAATTTGTGTTTTTCTCCTATGGAATGCTTTATGACTAATCATTTACTTAGTCCTTGCTTGATCGGAACGTTTCAATGAATAGCATAATTAGGACCCCGAGAAAGGGGTGCAGTTCTGTTTATAAGTGTGTGTGTATGGTACGTCACACGATAACTACAACGAAAATATCATCTGCAATGTCACACATATCCGTTGCGCTAATACCATAATGAAACCGAACGACTACTATGTGTGTGTTGTCTCCTTCTCGGCAGTCCTCTAATGATCAACACACAGCGACTCACTAGCCTGGCATTCAGCTTGAGAGATGGCTCGGTGAAGGACGAAGCCAAGCTCTCCCCGACCATGAAGAAACAAGCACTCAAGTAAGGACAGATTTATATTTAATTGGGGCCTAACGCAGGGTATTAGCCAGAATTATTTGTTTTTCGGTCAAAATTTTGGCCGGTACATAAAAGTGTTCATATAAAATACAATTGTGAGCGCTTCTTCTAAACATCTTGACCATCCGGCGGGCAGGCGGGTCTCTGGCTAATACCTTGGCCTAACGGCACTTTCAGCCAATAAGGTTATATCGTGCCAACAGGTAAGTGAAGAAGCCGCCTGGATAAGTAATGGCGCCGGTTCTTCTTTAGCTCAATTCTGTATTCAGTTGAGACGGACTCGACAAGACAGACATAAATGTCAGTCCATTTCTGTCGGTGGCGTTCTTTGGGTAAATCTCCGGTATGCATATTGGAGATATGTGTCACAACGGTTCAAGACGATGTATGTGTGGTTGAGAAAGCGACTATAATTTTGTTTTAGTTCTTCGTTTAGTCATCTTTTGAACAGAAAGTGTTCATGTGGGCAAGCGTTTTCACGTGCTAACGTGGATTTACTCTTCGTTTCCTTCTGCAGGCGATTTCCGACATTCTTGGAGTTTTGGAGCTACATATTCTGCTTTCACGGGATGATGTGTGGTCCATTCTGCTTTTATAAAGATTACAAAGACTTCATCGAAGGAGAGAACTACAGTATTCGTGGGGACACACAAAACGTAAGTCAGCCTTCTGTCCTAAGATTGTGGCATGGTTGGTTATGGTTGGCGTTCGTCAGGCTACACAACCCACGAGCTCTTAAAGTTACTATTTCAACAAATTTTGCGGCGGGGGTGTTCCGTCAGATCACGTGAGGCGCCGCGGCTGTTGGAACAGCTGTAAACACTGTATAACACTCTGCCTCAAGGAGGCGCTGCCAGTCGCGAATCTTGGCCAATAACGAAAGTTAGTCGTTGGCGCTCGCCCTGGCGGAGATTACTTCATGCGTGTTACGTCACCAGCACATCAATGTCACTGTACACACGTTTTTTCTCCGCCAGATTTGGATCACAATGAATGTTTACATTTTGTTGTAATAGTAACTTTAACTTCTTTGTTCATTTGTTCATAGTCACCACGCACTAAGCCCCGCCTCTCATAGTCTATATAGAATATGAGAGGCGGGGCTTAGTGCAGATGACCGCGTGTTCACTAATAATGAACAAAGAAGTTAAGCGCTCGTGAAACAACCCTACTCTTTAAAAGGCTCTTTAAATTAGCTTTATTTTACTATGATTACTCTGGGTGTGCTCTAGCAATTCATTACAATTAGCCACTGTGGCTGAACGCCTTCAATTTTCTTTAGCCACATACATATCCCATTAGCCACACATATATCATGTTGTATTTCAACCCTCCGAAAACATTGTTTTTATAAGCCAAATCAAAAAAATGCTTCCATAGAGCGAGTTTGCCGGACAAAATAAACCAGTATTGTACATCCCCCACTGCATGAATGCCACTTCAAAATGTCTCATAATGGCGTTTACCGAACAATGATACTGGTTGCGTTATATTTAGTGTAACACTGATACGCAGCTTTGAAAAAAACACTTGTGCAAGGATTGCAAACCCCTCTTGAGGGGGGTCACCCCACCACATGGAAGTGGATGTCAAGTAAGGGCATGCCAAGGACTGTAACGTACAGTAGGATCCCATCGCCAAACCAGTCTAACAATTGTCGAAGTTAACCTTCCCCTTTTTAAAATCCTGTATCCGCAACTGACCTGATGATTGAGGAATTAAGGTATCTGATGATTGAGGAATTGAGGTCTCTGGGCGCGGAAACCACGAGGATATGCGAGGAAACTCCGACTTCGGAATCTCCCTTTTACCTGAATCCTTTCTATATGCAATCCTGGTCCATTCCAGTCTTGCCTCAACCTCAGTCAAGGACGTGTGATGCTGAGGAGGGGTAGTCAACCTCAGTCAAGGACGTGTGAGGCTGAGGAGGGGTAGTCAACCTCAGTCAAGGACTGGTGATGCTGAGGAGGGGTAGTCAACCTCAGTCAAGGACTGGTGATGCGGAGGAGGGGTAGTCCACCTCAGTCAAGGACTGGTGATGCGGAGGAGGGGTAGTCTAAATGATCTCCAACCCCACTTGGGTACTGCTAGGTTGGAAGGAGGTCCACATAACACCCCCCCCCCACACCCTGTTTTTCTGCTTGAGGGATATTAATCTGTTTGCTATAACCTGCTCTATATGCCACAATTCCATGCAAGTCCGTTTGGTTTGTTTTGTCTCAGCAAACCCTACGGACACTGTTGTGTGCCCCTATGATTACACCAGTCATACAAATTTGGTGTTGGTTTTCATGTAAACATCAGTATCGTTTTTATAAGAAATATCTTCACTACGTACAATCGTATAGGCATGTGGCATTGCTCTCTCTCAGGCATTACTGGATGTTAAGGGACCCCCCCCCCCCTCACACACACTCACATCGGTTGGTTGCTTGGTTATTCACGACGCTTTAACCACTTTTACGCACATCGGACATGTATAATAATATTTTTCCCCTCAACAATGTCACTGATAGCCAACAAGACGCCCACAGCCGGACAACTTAACACGCATTTGTCTATCCAGACTGGCCCGCCCCGGAAATCAATTACGCGCATGCGCACTCGAAAGTGTGCTTTGGCTTATTGACGGCTGCGTATCGCGTATCACCGTTGTCAAAACAACACGAGCGCAGAGTTCATTCCATGTGGAAACGGAAATAATACAAAAAATTAATTATTCAAAAAACTAAATATAAGTAGGAATGAAACAGTTTTTCGCGAAATCGCGTTTTGATCGTTGATCGAAAATGTTGACAAGTGACCACGCATGCAAGCAATACTTTTCCACGCTAGACAACGCGCAGACCCTTTCCCTATTTACTGTGATCCGTTTTTAGCAGTCTGTGAATTTCTCGATATTCCATTTTTGTTTTCGCCACTGTGGCGGCACGCATGGGCCAATCTTGCGCTACATACGGTTTGCTTTCGCCATTGGCGATGTGGCGAACGGCTAGCGCGCACCCAGTTACAGGCATTCCTGCTGTGATGTATGTTTCTGGCTCTAAAAGTACCGACACATTTAACTATGTATTTCTATTGACTTCTGTTATGTTTGAAGCTTTAGATGTGTTGCGGGAACCTCCTAAAGCTTAGTGGGGCCGGCCCGGTAGCTCAGAGGGCTAGAGCGCTCGCATTGAGTGCTCTGGCCACCTGCGAGTCTGACAGCACATGCTTCGGTGGTTCGAGCCCTGCTGTGGCCATGTCTTTGTGGTCGCAGGATAAAGATCCCATGTCTTTCTTCGTAAAGAGTAGGGGGTTATCCCCGGGGACATGGCTCCACTCTCCCTTCCTTCTCCCATTGACGCTGAGCTGTAGATTAACATCCTCGCACCTGAGGCATGTTTCACCCAACCCTATTTCATTTTCTCCCGAGGCTTTTTGAACCATTTTAGCCTTTATTTGCCTAAACGTGGCCTGAAGGACCGACATTTTTATTTTTCAATCGTAATTTTTTTGCGGTATAGCTGCATGAGGCATATCTATTTTACCATCGATTGGTTTTGTACTCCCAGAACTGGAATACGTCAGAATCGTATGAAGCTATATGTAAATTATCACAATATGTTCGTTTATGGTTTCAGGACAAGTCCCACAATGATGTCAAAAGAACGCCACCGTCACCGAATGTGAGTTTACATTAATGTCAAATTAGTTCCCTGAACGAGTCCATTCAATGTGGAGTTCACTCTAAAGATTTTGCAGTGGATTGAAAGCAAATCGGTATCATAAATAAATAGTTTATGGACAGTCTGGGACACTGGATTTATAATTTATGTTCATGCATTTTGTCCGCTTTACATGTTTGGGCCATAGAGATCAATGATTGAAGTAAATGCTCGATGTGAGTTGAAAATGAGTAATACTCAAACACTGGTTCGCCTTGACATGGACAAACTGCCCCGCAATATAATAATATCATAATTCTATGATCGAGTTAAATCGACAAATAATGGCCATGCTGCCATTGTGTAACTATAAGGGGGTATCTGTGAGATATGCTAAATTGATATTCCAATGCTAAAGCTTTCTCGATATCCTATTTAAGGAATGACGATATTTTGGTGGCAACCGTTACTTTCATTAAGACCCGATTTCATTGTCCCGGGAGGTTTCCCGGCCCTATACCACTTCCTGGTGTAATAGTTAACGCGCTATGCCACTCCCTGGTGTAATGGTTAACGCGCTATGCCACTCCCTGGTGTAATGGTTAACGCTCTATACCACTCCCTGGTGTAATGGTTAACGCGCTATACCACTCCCTGGTGTAATGGTTAACGCGCTATACCACTCCATGGTGTAATGGTTAACGCGCTATACCACTCCCTGGTGTTATGGTTAACGCGCTATACCACTCCCTGGTGTAATGGTTAACGCCCTATACCACTCCCTGGTGTAATGGTTAACGCGCTATACTACTCCATGGTGTAATGGTTAACGCGCTATACCACTCCCTGGTGTAATGGTTAACGCGCTATACCACTCCCTGGTGTAATGGTTAACGCGCTATACCACTCCATGGTGTAATGGTTAACGCGCTATACCACTCCCTGGTGTAATGTTTAACGCGCTATACCACTCCATGGTGTAATGGTTAACGCGCTATGCCACTCCCTGGTGTAATGGTTAACGCGCTATACCACTCCCTGGTGTAATGGTTAACGCCCTATACCACTCCCTGGTGTAATGGTTAACGCGCTATACCACTCCCTGGTGTAATGGTTAACGCCCTATACCACTCCCTGGTGTAATGGTTAACGCGCTATACCACTCCCTGGTGTAATTGTTAACGCGCTATGCCACTCCCTGGTGTAATGGTTAACGCCCTATACCACTCCCTGGTGTAATGGTTAACGCGCTATGCCACTCCCTGGTGTAATGGTTAACGCGCTATACCACCCCCTGGTGTAATGGTTAACGCGCTATACCACTCCCTGGTGTAATGGTTAACGCCCTATACCACTCCCTGGTGTAATGGTTAACGCGCTATACCACCCCCTGGTGTAATGGTTAACGCGCTATACCACTCCCTGGTGTAATGGTTAACGCGCTATGCCATTCCCTGGTGTAATGGTTAACGCCCTATACCACTCCCTGGTGTAATGGTTAACGCGCTATGCCACTCCCTGGTGTAATGGTTAACGCGCTATACCACTCCCTGGTGTAATGGTTAACGCACTATACCAGTCCCTGGTGTAATGGTTAACGCGCTATGCCACTCCCTGGTGTAATGGTTAACGCCCTATACCACTCCCTGGCGTAATGGTTAACGCGCTATACCACTCCCTGGTGTAATGGTTAACGCGCTATACCACCCCCTGGTGTAATGGTTAACGCGCTATACCGCAGATCAATAGGTCAAATTCGAATTTGACCAAGTTCGAATCCGAACTTATTATTAAACTGTTTTGTTTGACCAAGTTCGAATCCGAACTTATAATTAAACTGTTTTGTTTGACCAAGTTCGAATCCGAACTTATTATTAAACTGTTTTGGAAGAGTTTATTGTTATGGTATGGCCAGAAAACTGGTCAAGAAGTGTCGTATGAGCCAACAAAGTTAATTCTCGGTGGATATGGATATAGCCTAGATTTTGTATGCCTTATTGCTCGAGAATATATTTATAGTTGTAAAACTCAAAGAACCTTTCCAAGGTCGTATGGTTTTAAATTTCACTTCAAGAGTGTACTTCGCTTTGAGGAATATATTGCCACAAGGAATAATCGAATGATAGACTTGAATGATAGACTTGATAGACTCCGCCAATGGAATTCTTTCTTATAAACGCCACCTCATATTCTGTATTTCTAAATGTTGCTGTGTATGTCGCTAGATTTGAATCCTCTGTAGTTCATATTGTATATTATGTATATGCGATCGCTGTGATGCAATGAAAAAAAAAAAGGTTCGAAACCGGATCGGAGCACCTAATCTGGGGCATGTGTCTTGCATTCATCCTTCAGCGTCCCAAGAGCTTTATTGGCCCAATTCAGCCCTTGTGTGCAAAAAACATTTTACATAATTTCAATTGTTGCGTTGTTTGCAGAGTGCTGTGCTACAGAAGCTGATCACAGCGGCAATAAGCGGTGGCCTTATGATGGTTGTGTTGCCTCGGTTTCCCATCGAGTTCTTCAATGGTATGGCATTGGGTTTTTTATTTGCCGAAAGTCACAGCATACGTAATACTAAGATAATTCACATGGGTACCTATATGATATCAACAGTCAATCAAATGCACGCCAGTGCAATCTCAGTGCTATTGGTAATGTGTTTACTAACTGTAATGTTATCTGTAATGGCAAAGTATCCGTACCATCTATGTAGAAAAAATGCGTTCTTGTGCCTACTATCAGCAAACTACCTTATACATTTATCCCAAGACAATGTTTAAGAGAAAGGACTATTCATATATATATATGTATATATATATATAATGGACTTAGCTATGCATACATGTATTGACATACTGGTATTTTAAACAAGTAAATATCCAGAAAGAGTAGGAATCTCAGTTTTTCGGTCTTGAAGTTTTTTGCTGAGGTATATATTGTGACAATATTGAAAGTTCACCACATTATGTCACTTGGAAGTCCGATGATTATTTTGCCCAGTAATTTATCTTGTTTTACCTCCAGCCGACGAATTCCTGTACGAATATAGCTTCGTTATGAAGATGTACTATGTAGTCATGAGCACAAGCTTAACACGGACAAAATATTACCTGGCATGGAAACTAGGTGAGTCTTGATGCGTGTCGTCTGGCGCTTCTCTATTTAGGTTTGCCTTCGTCTTATTACACGCCTAATAACATTTCTGAGATCGGCTCCTCGCACTGACTATAGTGACTATAGCCAAATTATAGTCAGTAATGTGATTCAATATCCACTGTAGTGTAACCATGGTGACGCGTTGCCGTTGCCTTGGCCGAGTAGAGCACGTGCTCGGATTTCTATGGTTTCTGGTATTGATGCATGTGTGCCATGTTGGATTTAATGAAGTTAATTGCTTCTGAACTATTAGAATGATTCACTGAATCATAACGTCACGAATCTGTCATAATAATGTACTTTGTATCGTCAATTTCCACTCCCGGTTTTGCGAATAATGTGTATAATTTTGTGGTTAAAGTTGTGTTATTATTAATGCAAGAGATATATATATAAAACAAGACATGCAAAAATGTCCGGAGTGAATCTTGCTGATGGCGGTATTGCTGTGCCTATTCCAGGGGAAGCTATTAACGCAAATTGCGGCCTAGGTTACAACGGTGTAGACAAGGATGGCAAGGAGCAGTGGGACCTAATAGATAACGCGGATATATATAAAGTCGAGGTAAGACCTATAACATGTATGCATTGTTGGTGCTTATAGTTCCCTCCTTGGCACCAACATTGCCATGTTTTCTTGTTTTGTATACTGTGTATGAAGCATCATCAAACCTTCGCTTTGTATTTTGTAGGTTGTTAACCTCGCCCTGTATCCTACCATAATTTGTTGACTTTGCCCTATATCTTGCCATAGGTCGCGAACTTCGCTCTGTATCTTGTCGTAGGTTGTTAACTTTGGCTCTCTAGCCTGCACTGGGTCCTCAGTATTGTTTTCCACGTTGACATTTTTGCTTCACGTATGCTAACAATATTTCCTTGATATAAATTCGATTATTCGTGACAGGAAATTAGGACTGTATCTCTGTCGACAAAAGGTCCAATTGGCATTTCAATCTTATACGCATTCAAGCGATTTTTTCCTGAAGATCATGGCACTTGGAGTTTATAACTGTATATATATAGTATGTATATATAAATGTATATATATTATATATCTACATGTATTGCATTGTTTCGGCAGTTTTCGACGAGTCTGAAGGTGTTGCTGGACAACTGGAACAAGATGACGACGCAGTGGCTACGGTATACAGTGTACGAGAGGGTTCACAGCACGATGGCCGTCTTCGTGCTCAGCGCATTCTGGCACGGCTTCTACGCCGGG
>OZ025256.1:15733946-15772499 GCA_964019135.1 Arenicola marina | reverse complement strand
GGGGCTTTCTTCATCCAGGCCGGCAGGCTGGTAAGGCTCCTCCCCCCCCCCTGCCCCCTCCCTCCCCTCTACGCCGGGTACTACCTCACCTTTGTGGCCGGGGCTTTCTTCATCCAGGCCGGCAGGCTGGTAAGGCTCCTCCACCCCCCTGCCCCCTCCCCCCACCCCCCCCCCCCTCTACGCCGGGTACTACCTCACCTTTGTGGCCGGGGCTTTCTTCATCCAGGCCGGCAGGCTGGTAAGGCTCCTCCCCCCCCCCCCCCCTCCCCCCCTCTACGCCGGCTACTACCTCACCTTTGTGGCCGGGGCTTTCTTCATCCAGGCCGGCAGGCTGGTAAGGCTCCTCCACCCCCCTGCGCCCTCCCCCCCCCCCCCCTCTACGCCGGGTACTACCTCACCTTTGTGGCCGGGGCTTTCTTCAACCAGGCCGGCAGGCTGGTAAGGCTCCTCCACCCCCCCCTCCTCCCTCCCCCCCTCCTCCCCTCCCCCCTCTACGCCGGGTACTACCTCACCTTTGTGGCCGGGGCTTTCTTCATCCAGGCCGGCAGGCTGGTAAGGCTCCTCCACCCCCCACCCCCCTCTGCCCCGCCTCCCTCCCCCCTCTACGCCGGGTACTACCTCACCTTTGTGGCCGGGGCTTTCTTCATCCAGGCCGGCAGGCTGGTAAGGCTCCTCCCCCCCCCCCTCCCCCCTCTACGCCGGGTACTACCTCACCTTTGTGGCCGGGGCTTTCTTCATCCAGGCCGGCAGGCTGGTAAGGCTCCTCCACCCTCCCCCTCCCCCTCCAACCCCACCACCCACCCCCACCTTCCGCTCTCTACGCCCGGTGAGTCCACCTGTTTGCCTTTTAGTCCCCCCCCCCACCCCGACTGGTTTATTCCCCCTGTTTTTCATTTACTTCCCCCTCCCCCGTCGCGCCTTTTGAGTGTCCCCATTACTTCTTTAGCCCCTCCCTCCTCCCCCCACCCCCCCGACTGGTTAGTTCCCCCTGTTTGTCCTTTAGTTTCCCAGACTGTCTGGTTCCCCCTCCTCTGGTAGATGCCTCATCCATTACCCACCGGTCGCTCTCAGCTCCGTCTTCCACCGTCTCGCAAATAATTGTTTTATTTATGTTTATGATTATATTATTGCTTATGTTTAGACACCCATATAAACTAAATACAAATAATGAAGATTTAGTTTAGTCAAATACTGCAGGAATATATGACTTGTGATTATTAATTATAACATTGTCAATGTAAAAGATTTCCTTTTCCTATTTCTGCTTCGTTTTATTTAAACGTAAAGATGATATTGGTACACTAGATTTTATAAATATGTAGTGATGATGCAAGTATGCGCCATGTGAATTACATAACTGTGTTCTACTAACGGTTCTGCGGGACCTGTGCATTACGTTTTTTAGTATTTTATTTCAATATTGCTAAATATATACTGTCCCTTTTGTTGCTGTTTTATGTGGAGGTACATGTAATAACAGTATAGATTTGGGTTGAAAAATATTTTAGTTTTATGAACGATTTTGTCTTTATTTCTCCCTTTTTTTTTGAATACCTGCAGTGCATGAACACTACTGTTGCTGTAGTGTACGACGTGTTGTGTTGAGACGCTGTAGATTATTGCTAATGGGATTCACGGTATAATGAGTTTGGTGAATGCTATGGTGGTTAGCTCCATTCGGGTATATGTATGTATTACACATACACAGACTGGTATCTATGTATGTATGTATTACACATACACAGACCGGTATCTCTGTATGTATGTATTACACATACACAGACTGGTATCTCTGTATGTATGTATTACACATACACTGACTGGTATCTCTATGTATTACACATACACTGACTGGTATCTCTGTATGTATGTATTACACATACACAGACTGGTATCTCTGTATGTATTACACATACACAGACTGGTATCTCTATATGTATGTATTACACATACACAGACTGGTATCTCTGTATGTATGTATTACACATACACAGACTGGTATCTCTGTATGTATTACACATACACAGACTGGTATCTCTGTATGTATGTATTACACATACACAGACTGGTATCTCTGTATGTATGTATTACATATACACAGACTGGTATCTGTGTATGTATGTATTACACATACACAGACTGGTATCTCTGTATGTATGTATTACATATACACAGACTGGTATCTGTGTATGTATGTATTACACATACACTGACTGGTATCTCTGTATGTATTACACATACACTGACTGGTATCTCTGTATGTATGTATTACACATACACAGACTGGTATCTCTGTATGTATGTATTACACATACACAGACTGGTATCTCTGTATGTATGTATTACACATACACAGACTGTTATCTGTATGGATGTATTACACATACACAGACTGGTATCTCTGTATGTATGTATTACACATACACAGACTGGTATCTCTGTATGTATGTATTACACATACACAGACTGGTATCTGTATGTATGTATTACACATACACAGACTGTTATCTGTATGGATGTATTACACATACACTGACTGGTATCTCTGTATGTATGTATTACACATACACAGACTGGTATCTCTGTATGTATGTATTACACATACACAGACTGGTATCTCTGTATGTATGTATTACACATACACAGACTGGTATCTCTGTATGTATGTATTACACATACACAGACTGGTATCTGTATGTATGTATTACACATACACAGACTGGTATCTCTGTATGTATGTATTACACATGCACAGACCGGTATCTATGTATGTATGTATTACACATACACAGACTGGTATCTCTGTATGTATGTATTACACATACACAGACCGGTATCTCTGTATGTATGTATTACACATACACAGACTGGTATCTCTGTATGTATGTATTACACATACACAGACTGGTATCTCTGTATGTATGTATTACACATACACAGACTGGTATCTCTGTATGTATGTATTACACAAACACAGACTGGTATCTCTGTATGTATGTATTACACATACACAGACCGGTATCTCTGTATGTATGTATTACACATACACAGACTGGTATCTCTGTATGTATGTATTACACATACACAGACTGGTATCTCTGTATGTATGTATTACACATACACAGACTGGTATCTCTGTATGTATGTATTACACATACACAGACTGGTATCTCTGTATTTATTACATATACACAGACTGGTATCTCTGTATGTATGTATTACACATACACAGACTGGTATCTCTGTATGTATGTATTACACATACACAGACTGGTATCTCTGTATGTATGTATTACACATACACAGACTGGTATCTCTGTATTTATTACACATACACAGACTGGTATCTGTGTATGTATGTATTACACATACACAGACTGGTATCTCTGTATGTATGTATTACACATACACAGACTGGTATCTCTGTATGTATGTATTACACATACACAGACTGGTATCTCTGTATGTATGTATTACACATACACAGACTGGTATCTCTGTATGTATGTATTACATATACACAGACTGGTATCTCTGTATGTATGTATTGCACATACACAGACTGGTATCTATGTATGTATGTATTACACATGCACAGACTGGTATCTCTGTATGTATGTATTACACATACACAGACTGGTATCTCTGTATGGATGTATTACACATACACAGACTGGTATCTCTGTATGGATGTATTACACATACACAGACTGGTATCCGTGTATGTGTGTATTACACATACACAGACTGGTATCTCTGTATGTATGTATTACACATACACAGACTGGTATCTCTGTATGTATTACACATACACAGACTGGTATCTCTGTATGTATTACACATACACAGACTGGTATCTCTGTATGTATTACACATACACAGACTGGTATCTCTGTATGTATTACACATACACAGACTGGTATCTCTGTATGTATTACACATACACAGACTGGTATCTCTGTATGTATTACACATACACAGACTGGTATCTCTGTATGTATGTATTACACATACACAGACTGGTATCTCTATATGTATGTATTACACATACACAGACTGGTATCTGTATGTATGTATTACACATACACAGACTGGTATCCGTGTATGTGTGTATTACACATACACAGACTGGTATCTCTGTATGTATGTATTACACATACACAGACTGGTATCTCTGTATGTATTACACATACACAGACTGGTATCTCTGTATGTATTACACATACACAGACTGGTATCTCTGTATGTATGTATTACACATACACAGACTGGTATCTATGTATGTATGTATTACACATACACAGACTGGTATCTCTGTATGTATTACACATACACAGACTGGTATCTCTGTATGTATGTATTACACATACACAGACTGGTATCTCTGTATGTATGTATTACACATACACAGACCGGTATCTGTATGTATGTATTACATATACACAGACTGGTATCTCTGTATGTATGTATTACACATACACAGACTGGTATCCGTGTATGTGTGTATTACACATACACAGACTGGTATCTCTGTATGTATGTATTACACATACACAGACTGGTATCTCTGTATGTATTACACATACACAGACTGGTATCTCTGTATGTATTACACATACACAGACTGGTATCTCTGTATGTATTACACATACACAGACTGGTATCTCTGTATGTATTACACATACACAGACTGGTATCTCTGTATGTATTACACATACACAGACTGGTATCTCTGTATGTATTACACATACACAGACTGGTATCTCTGTATGTATGTATTACACATACACAGACTGGTATCTCTATATGTATGTATTACACATACACAGACTGGTATCTGTATGTATGTATTACACATACACAGACTGGTATCCGTGTATGTGTGTATTACACATACACAGACTGGTATCTCTGTATGTATGTATTACACATACACAGACTGGTATCTCTGTATGTATTACACATACACAGACTGGTATCTCTGTATGTATTACACATACACAGACTGGTATCTCTGTATGTATGTATTACACATACACAGACTGGTATCTATGTATGTATGTATTACACATACACAGACTGGTATCTCTGTATGTATTACACATACACAGACTGGTATCTCTGTATGTATGTATTACACATACACAGACTGGTATCTCTGTATGTATGTATTACACATACACAGACCGGTATCTGTATGTATGTATTACATATACACAGACTGGTATCTCTGTATGTATGTATTACACATACACAACCTGGTATATGTGTACTTGTGTTGTACCCCGTCTCTCTTTCTCTTTTCCCTATCTCTCTCCCACTCTCTTTGCCGCCATGTTTGTCGCGTTACATGTATCCAATGTACTTTGTCTGTTGCCCCTCGGTCCCGCCAGGTGAGACAGAACATCCGCCATTACTTCCAGCCCTCGCCCGCCCTGGCCGGGCTCTATGATGTCTTAACCTCACTGGCCACCCGCCTGGCCATCGCTTATCTCACAGTCCCCTTCATTGTCCTCCAATTGGGGGTCGCCTTCACGGTGTATAGGTGGGTATCTAATTACGGCCCCTCGCGACCGCCATCTTTAAGTCTCCACCGCAACGGATGGCTGGCGCCATCTGTTTTCAAGATCAAGTACCCCTTACGCGACTCGAGCGGATTAATCTGTCTGCAGCCTGGTCACCTGTCACCACTGTCATTTTGTGCCAGTCATTTTATTTTTTTGTGTATATTTTCAAAACAAAGGGATTAGGGGTCTGGAAAGGGTAAATGGCGACACGCCACACAGGCAATATGTGAAACATTCGACATTCGACATGACCCCTAAATTCCGACACTGAGGATCTGAAGAAGTGACAGCGACACTGAACTCAGCCAAAAAAACACGGAACGTCGTGTAAATCGACATTTGACACTAAGAATTTTGACAAATCGATACTGGACAATGGACCCCCCCCCCCTCTTCCAGACCCCTAGCGCTTTTGGATATTGTCTTTTTTACGTCATTCTGGATGGACGTTTATTTCTATCATAGATAGTTTTTCTTGTTCCCTTGGCATTTCGAAATTATATCCTAGTCGGATGTGGTGCAATGGTCAGTGCATACGGGCTATTCCTTGGGTCTGTACCTATGTAAGTCACCGGTAAGAGCGGCCATTATAGACACTGTTCATAGCCAACTTGTCGGAAGGCCGAGGGGCTGTTAAGATTCTGGTCAACAGTCTGCTCTAATGTTAACGGTGGACGAGGTTCAAAGGACCATGCAGCAAAGACGCTTTGAAATATGTTCCAGCGACAACAGTGACAGAAGTTTGTCAGAAACCGGATCAATTTTGTAAAACGAAAGAAAAAAAAGTCGAATTGTCTAATCGTTCAGGATGCTGTATTGACCAGAATCATAAAGATTAATGTTGCCTGGCGGACTTTAGGACGGACAGGACGGTTACCCTACTAACCATGCACTACCCCTGGACACACACCATTAGTTATAGCCTCAACCCTCAAAGCCACCCACCCAGGCAAGTAGTGTGGTCTTTCTCCATGCCTTCTACCCATATATATAGAGACGCAGCCCACCAGATAGACTGTTACTTACTTTATGACACCGTTACGTCACTAAGCTGCACCATAGTCGATAGCCTCCACCCGCTGTTGCGCCTGTCTCATTTCAGATAAGAAGGAATATAAGGCCGCACTTCCAGGCGTCCGCATCCGGCGCCTTTTGCTATGACGTCATCACCTTCCTCAGCACGCGCGTTGGTTTGGCTTATATGGCCTTTCCGTTCGTGCTGCTCGAGTTCTGGCCGGCAATAGCGGCCTACCGGTAGGTCGAGCAGAGCAACCGATACCCCCGCTCCCTCCCCCCTTCCTCCCCGTCAACGACCGACTCCCAGCTGGTGCTGCCCCCCCCCCCGCCTCACGCTCGCCCCCTGCCCCCCTCTCTCGCTCGGAGTGGGTTGTGTTGCCACCAGTGCGGGCCGATCGCTGTCTATGATACGCTATGCTTTGTGGTTACTTACAGATAAGGCGAAATATCAGGCCCTACTTCCAGAGTTCTGATGTGGCAGCAAGATTTTACCATCTGGTCACGTTTATTATGACCCGATTTGCTATAGCATATACAGTGTTCCCACACATGCTATTGCAATTTGGATGGGCGTGGAAGGTTTATAGGTAGGTTTTGTTCGCGGGCGCGGAGAGTTGCGGGCAGTTCCTTTCTTCATTCTCACGCCGCTTGCCTCTTAATGACGCTACACCTCCCCCCACCCATCCCCTCCCTCACTCCGATATCACATTCTTTGACGCCATACAATGGTTGTTTGCATGATATACTAATGACGGACATCGCATGCGCTCTCGCAGTTAGGTTCCATCATTTCCAATGGGGGGGTTTGGCAAAGCGCAGTTCCGCGACATTCGCCAGATGGCGCACCACGACAATCCGGCCACTAAAGCTCATGTCAACCGCCCCCAAACTGTTCTTGTTTCTAGCAACGATTTGGGAATTTACAGCTTCATGCACGTAAGACACATTTGATAATTTGTAATAAATTGTAATTTAAAGCATTTGAAAATTTTGTATTTCGGTTTCAAGTGTTTATTTGGATCCTCGGGGAGGAGTGGGGGGTTGCTAACATCATAGTTATCGGGGAAGGCGATAACTGTAAAGCTACAGGGGGTTTCAAAATGACACTGAAGACAAAAAATTACTGACAGCTGAATTTGTGATCTTTTTTGTTCAATTATTTATGGAAGTAAATGAAAATAAATATGATAATCCTAATATTTTATGACTTAGACCGAAAAAAAACCACACGAAATAATTCAATAATACAGGCACCATCAGAAAATTCCCAGAAACTGTTTTAAATCAACGGCCTCTTCACGAATAGGACAAAGTTACTTGCTAATTACTCACAAGTCAGACAAATGTTGTTCTTAAAATTCAATTTATTGCGTACATTAGCGTCAGCAATGCCATGGGATTGTCGTGTGCTGCCACCGTGTGGTTGAGTTTGCCAAGTCCCCTATTGGTGATCGATATTGTTTGATGATCGTCATCGTAGTCATGGGGATTTCACGCGTGTGACGTATCGCCCCAGGTTGCTATGGCGGTACGCATTGTCATCGGTATCACATTGTTGTGAACTTCAGAAAGTCAGCACGGGGCTATCAAGGTCATTACCGGGTTATGTAAGTCATCACAGGGTTATGAAGGTCATCATATTCTTATGGAGGTCACCGGTGTCGCAAAGCTCCACCCGGTCAGCCCAGCGTGTGTCAAGGTCATCCTCCTGTTATGAAGGTTATCGCATATCTAACGGGATCCTCACTTGTTGTTTCGTCTTTATGGAACGTGTTGCTCTCATTGCTTTTAAGTACCTCCTCTCCTGTTATCCTGGACTGGTCGTGTTCCACAATGATGTGTATACAATATACATGGCATTCCTCAATCATCGGCTTGCATGTATATTTATACTGGTCATTGTTCAGTGTTTGCCGTGCTTTCTGTCCATTGTCTCATCGACTCATCAGTCCCATTTCCTGCTTCTATGTTCATTTGATTTTCCATATGATGTTTTATCTCTGGGGAGTAGACTAGCTTGCGATATTCAAATAAACGCGACATGAAGGTCCCGATATGACCTTGACCCTGCTCGGGACAGAGACGCTGCTGTTGATTACTTGATGATGTAGACATTTTCCCTATCGTTTTCCCAAGCTTCTCGTTTTAATCTCCTGCTTAAGCCAGTGGTTTTGGGTTTGTTCTAGTTTTCAACTCTATCGATCAGTTATAAAAAACTTTATATTTTAACATGTTAGGAATATTTTGTAGTGTATTAACTATTTATTTTATTAATATTTTTTATTTAACAAAAGCAAAACCTGTAACAATCATCGCACCGCTTATACTGGAAGGAATGTGTGTGCTTTATGTGTTTGTGTGACAGTTTATTTCAGTGCATGAAGTCTAGTATTTATAGTCATTTCTGCATTTAGGGGGTTACTCCCGCAGACCTAGCTCCTCTCCATCTTCACTCTTCAGGGGTGGATCCAGGTTGGGGGGGGGGGGGGGGGTCGCCCCCTGCCTTTTAGGGCCGAAACTTATACCATTTAACATATGAAAACCAAAAAGCTAGGCCATTACTCGAAACCCGCCGGCGTGATAGCTCAGAGGGTTAGAGCGCTCGCATTGAGTGCTCTGGCCACCCGAAAGCCTAACGGCAAGTGGATCGGTGGCGACGTCTGTGTGGTCGCAGGATAAAGATCCCATGTCCTTCTTCGTAAAGAGTAGGGGTTAGCCCCGGAGACATAGCTCCACTCTCCCTTCCTTCTCCCATTGACGCGATATGACCAAAAGTGGTTAAAGTGTCCTGAATATACAACCAACCAACCAATACACATGTTTCTGCGCCGTTGAGAGTTCGGGTTACAAAAACTGACAGTAAGAACTGGCCGGTTAACTTAATTTATCTAATGCATTTAGATTTATATCAACCTGAATCACTGCGTAAATGAACGGAATTACTTGTGACCTTGACAATAACAGCGTTCGCCACAAGTCCTGTTCATTAAATCATGCTTGATTTCAAGAAGTTTGTAACATCGTCTATATATATCTGCGTGTGACTTAGGCACAGTCCAAAATCCGTCACCAAGACAATACCGGCCGGATGGAACACTGTAAGGTTGCACACTGCGAAAAAATCGGGAACCGAATAGCAGTGAGCCTTCGTTTTATTAGAAGCCGATAGTTAATGAGCGATCGCTATGACGGGTTAGGTGGGGTGGGGAGAGGGTTATTCCCTTGTGTCATAGGGTTTGGTTAACAAACATACGCTATGTATCCCTGAAGCAGAACGGATCGTCGTTTAGTCCAGGTGTCATTACACTGGAATTCATTTTGAATTTTGCTTTCATTATCATGTCGTAATGTGACGTTTGTGTCGAAAGACCGATTCAAAGTTCTCATGCAGTCTGTTGTAGAGACCCTAAAGACTTTATTATGTTGTACATCTCCCCGATTTGCAATATTTTGCAGCTGTACGTGAATTGCGCAGGCTTCATGACTCGCTCTTTCATAATTTCCCACGTTATGTTTCGTACTTTATCATTGTTCTTGACCATTGGTGTCCGTAGTGTGTGTGTCTGCCCGCCAGAGGCTTGTAGAAAGCGTTTCCTTGCTCAGCGACATCTACCCGCGGACGATCACATTAACGGCTGAGATTTTTTCGCCAATAGGATCACGTGACCGGATGGTACAATCTTACGGACTCTTGTAGTCAGCAAGCGGTCACGTGACTCATATGAATGAAAGAGGCGTTGCGACTAAAACGCAAATTATAAAACCAGTGTTCTTTACCTCGGAAATGCGATCAATATGAATGTTACTAATTGGCGTACCATAGAATCAAATTCTTCAATTGTCGTCATGACAATTCATGTATTTTAGTTATTTTCTCTCTCTAGAAGATGCTTTCGGCTTCAATGTATAAGTCCTAGGACTTTGAAACTAACCCCTAACCCAAAAAACCATAATATATAATTCCTTCTGGAGTCTCTTGCCTTCACGCCTATCGGATGACTCGTCTCGCATAAGTATGATCACGTGATGCACTTGTTGCTGCGTAATGTAGTATGTGTATGCTGAGTGTATTTAAGACCTACAATGCAAAGACTAAGATGTGGCGCTTGTACATGTAGCCATAGCCTCCTTCGGTGAGTACTACGTGGGTCATTCAATGCGTGATTTCTTTGCGTGAAGATGTTTGGCTGATGCATGTTCCTTTCTTTTTTTGCCTCCCGTCTTTCTGCAAGATTAAGATTGGTCTGGTTGTGGGTATATACTAAAAGTCTTTGTGTTTGTAGGGCTCTTTGGTACCGCTTTCTGCTGATGCACTAGAGCTGTTGCAATCAACTTTTCTTCAGTTCAACAGAAGGAACAGTTTTAACATATTTAATTTTCAAATACGGCAGACAATGTTTCACTAATACATGTAATTAACATTAACATAATTACAGATTATTTTTAAATTGATGGGGACACAACATTTTATTATGACGCAAACTCCAAAGATAAACTTACATAAATGAAATGTTTTATGTCGCAAACAACGTTGTAAGGAAAATAAGCTTGAATAATTGCTAATTGATTGTTACAGGCATCGTATGATCCCTGTACCTTTATTTAATATTTGGTTAAGCAATTAATGTGGTAAGCAGCATTTGTACTGTTTGTATTATAGTGTGTGCATGTTTAAGCTTCCAGCGCCGTAGATGCCGTGCAACTCATTGTCCGCTCTGCCTTGTGGTTTCTTAGGCTTGTTTATTTTATATTTTTGTACATATCTGTATTTGTCACCATGACGCTGGCGCCTGGTGGTGACGTATGCTCTGGGGAGACTAGTAAAAAAAAGCTGCATTGTGGTGCTCAGCAACGTCAGTATGTCCCAAGAGGATTGAATACAACACTCATATAATATCCATATGGATATTTTGATGTCTTGCTTTAGTATCTATTGATGCTGTTAGACATTTTAACTGGTTGCGATATCCTCATTGTAAGCATCCTCATTCCGCGTATACGTCTGCTAGGTTTTCTTGCAGTAGTAATGTGTTTGCCTGTGCTGAATAGCTGAGCGTAAGCTACGAGTCTTAAGCCACATAAGCACGATCGAATCTTTTCTTGATCTGTTAATAATATCATGAGAACTGGATATTACTTTGAGTAAGACATGACATACACGTATGCCTCCTGTTTGATTAAAAGTGATAAAGTGATGTGTATTATACACAGCAATGGATCTGATCATAAACCTATCTATATGCGTCAGTGCATTTACGATGCGTCTACATGCGGCAGTATGTTACTGCGAGAGTCGTACGTCACGTGACCCCTTCACCCATTGCGGCCTTCCGTTGCAGGAGCATGTACTTCTGGTACCACATTCTGGTAATCATCGCCATCGTGGGTCTCACGGTGTGCCCGCTGAAACCACGTGATCGGGACGCCGCCAAGAAGACGCAGTGAGGAAGAGGAGGATGACGTCACGTGCTGACGTCACACGATGACGTCACGTGGTCTTGTTTGACATGGACGCGCGACACCGGGCATTGTGATAGGATACAACTGTAGAGTCCAGATATGATAGCACTGTAGCGTCGTAGTGGGTCCAGTGCAGTCACAACACCTGTATTTATGTTGCTATTATCATTACTTTCATTAGTATCATCGTCTTTTGGAGCGCTGTAGGGTTTCGGTTTCTGAGCTCACGATACGTCTCTAGAAAAGTCAGGTTTGCCCTTTGCGTCAAGCCCTTTTAGTAGTCTGAGCAAACAGGGAACTGTTCTATTCTGACTCTCGAGGTTATAATGTAACCTGTAACGCAATTTATTTGTTTGTACTTCACGTGTGAGTCTAATTAAAATAATTCGTAGAGCTGTACATATAAATTCGGTCTAGATGAGCTTTTGTATTCAAAAAGAACATATCGCCTTGGAATATATGAGATGACTGGACAAGAAGTAACCACCAGCACTCACTTCTTATCATGCCAAACTTGTTGACGGTTTAACAATCAAGTTAATCTATTAATGATACCACTACTTCTTCACTCTGGCGATTTATTTGTATAAACTACTACTTGAAATAGGAACTGTGAGAATAGTAGTAAATACAGTTGAAATATCTTGTCTGTTTTTGTCGTGACTGAATTCTGTGTCAGACGAAGAGACAGTTGTTGACTGTGTGTCAGACAATCTGATGTGTCGTTAAGCTATGTGCCACTGCGTCTGAGTGTCCTCTTCGCTCGTTCATCGTTACTGATCTCGACTATGGGTATCGCTTTGTTACTACCAGGACTAGGAAATTGTTTGTATTAACTTTAAATGTATCAACCGGTGTTTTAAATTGCTTTATGTGGTTTTTGATTATTATTAATGGACAAAGTGGTATAATTTTTATTTGCGTTACGAAAGCTTCTTTCATTTTAGCCTAACGTCATGTTGATTTATTACATTCCTGTGATGAATTCAGGGCAAGGAATGCCTGTGATTTGGTGTAATTTAAATTTCTGTGACATCATTTGTAAAGTCGCGAACGAACCAAGAAACAATGCCCTTAATATTATACACATTACTTGAGAATTAACGTGTAGACAGAGACATATCGTTTCTACCTCTTGATCCCTGCGGCTATTCGCGTTCTGGAATGTTCTGTATTCAATAGCCATTGAATGGCTTCACGGTAGCATACTACCGCATGCAGAAGACAAATGGTACCGACATGGCCGTTTGTCCAAAACCCCACTTTTTCCTTACTTTTCCAAGGGTATTTTAAAAAAAAGGGTGAAAGTCAGAAGCCGCAAACTGGCAGAAACCTGGAGGTAGACTGGAGGTAAACCTGGAGCTACCTCATCGCCCTGGACGTTTGCGAGTTAAGTACAAACGGTTCACTGCCACGTGGTCTGTCATGGCACCCTATCATTATTCATCCAGCTACCAGATAATATTGTCTTGTATTACCCTCCCACAACAATAACTGACCACGCCATAGCAATTTAAAAACTAAAGGCTGGACCGTATATAACCTCCCATATCTGCAGCAGTAAGTCTCCTCTCCTTCCAGACCGCTGTTCGTGCGGCCTCTTATCTTGCCATGCCGGCTGCTTTGAGGGATAATTCACACATAAGATATACTTACGTAAGCAAGTCGGTTGACCTGTGAACGTACATATGAGGGGAGTCCACGTGCAAAGGCCACGGGGGAGGGAGTTTGACTCCTGAAAATTTAACGTGTTCATAATTTGCGTATTGACTGGTCGAGAGTCCGAGAGACTGAAATCTTCTGGACAAGATGCAAGAGTATGAGAGACTGAACACAGTACATGACTAGCCACACATTCATCTGCAAATGATGGAAAGCCAATCGGACCAGAACAAATGGGTCGCGAATCTGGTTATTTGTTCCGGGGTGACATATATCCCTGGTAGGATTAATTTTCATTATTATGTTTTTTTTAATGAATACATATTACCTATATTGAATCTTTGTCTAGAGTTTGCAATTGTGTAGGTAAACGGTTCACTGTTCTGTGGTTGTTTAACGCTCGCCATGCATTGTGATAGCGTAATCATACGCACCGACGTTCTCTGTCAAACTTATATACAGGTGCCCGTTGTTAACTGGTATGCATGTGTTGAGTCTTCATTGTTCATTCGAAGTTCCTCGATGTTGGTGGATATAACTTTTAGGTACGATATCTAGAGGTCATATCATTGCAGTGCGTTATTTTAGCTATGGTATCCAGTGTCGTTTCCTACATTTTCTTACGAAGGAAATTAGTTGCCTATAAACAAAAAGACCGTCACGTACTTTCAATGTCGATATTTTGCACAGCAACGATACACAATACTTGCCCAGCTAAGTTGTCTGTGGTTATCACAAGAGGGTTATTCGGGATTCTGATGTTCTGTAATGCGGCAATAATTAAATTGGTCGGTGTTTCGGCACCCGTTTACGACTAGTCATCATATGAAGGTTGCCCTTCAGTAACTGAACAACTAAGACAGCGTCTCTCTGACATTCACAAGTTGTTGGCTAACATATCTGAGACTCTTGGGCTTTGACGTAGGATCAACAATTTGAAGAACTGACAACTGCACAAATTAGTTCGAGAATACCCTGGCGCTTTATCCAGTGTGTTGTAGCCGTTTGGTTTTAGTTTCGTAATGTGTAGATTCTAGTACTTCTGAAATAGTTTTTACCGAAATGCAACGAAGTATGTGAACTTTAAATTATCATCCAAATTTCCTGTAAATGCACCGTTGATTTTAAGTGATAGTTTAGTTCGGTACGTGAATTTCGAGGCAACGCACGTTTGATATTACAAGTCGCCAGTATTAAGACTTCGGTTTTATCAACAATGATCGGCATCTATTCTTAGTTTGCTAACTTATTTTGTATTGATATCTATAAGGTCTTTATTTTTCACTCTAGTACTAGCAAGTAACATTAACATTTACGTCGTTATGATTTGGCTAATCGTGTGACTTACTGGAGTACCTGTCTAAACTGCTTATAGACAGGTTCATGAAGATTGAAAATAAAGTTAATTACAATTGTACACTGTGTTGGGGTTTGGACCAAACAAGTAGGTCGGCAAGAATATTATCGTTCCGTGCTTCTATCTTAAAATAGGCAAAGAGCTTTAAACAATTTCATGATGTAGGACAATTCGAAATGGCTCTTTTTTTCTGACAGAAGGGATTTTTTTTAAGAATATATAATAACACTTTATTTCGTAAAAGAATACACATTTATAAGATCAGGGGCAGCTAACCTTTCAAAGAAAATATGCTTAGGCATACATATTATAAGTACGTATTACCGCCTATTAGTAGCACTTTTTGTTATCACTATGTTACATGGAATGTATACTGTAAACTCTACTACGTTTTATGACCAACACCTTAACTTGCCGGCTTAAGTTGGCCACAGACGATAGGATATCTTATTGGCTAAATGCGCGCTCCAATTTGTTTATTGAGCATAATTCCAGAATACAGTAGAATGAATGCCAGATATATTTACACGGCATATTATGTACATTGGTATCCAGGCATTTCCTTCTTGGGCCCGTATTTCCTGTCCCCTGTATCAAAGTAGTGGTGTCTGAATCATGTGGTCCTGTCCTCCAATGCGTTCTTGGATTCGCTATACCAGGATCGTTTGTGGGACCCGGCAATGCTGCCGGCTGCAGTCCTGACTTCTCTTCCGGATCTCACGCCTTCGTCTTCCAGCGACTCCTAGCGAGGAGTAGATTCTACGATATCTCGGCCTTGAGTCGCAGATACTGTCAATAGAATAATGACGGTCTATAGGAATTATACCACCTAAAGCTGTCTAAGAATCCAAGAGATACAGCGGCACCAAGTTATTTCTTTAAGTGTCTGCCAGGAGGTTGATACATTATCACGTATCAGAGATCAGCGTATCACTGTTGGCACGGTGGTATTATATACCTGAAATGTTACACTATAGGTTTCTTTAAGACGTAAGAGCCTTCTTAAGTTTTACGCAAGATCTTACTTGTTTTCTGCTGGCAATTGCCTGTTGTATCCACAAGAGTTCCATCGCTATTTGACCTTTTTCTGCTTCAAGCGCTTGTCGAGGAACCTCTGGAATAAGGAGTAAATGTTATCGGGTCACCATTAAAACTAACATAAATATATATGTATGTGTACATGACGTATCAAAGCCAAAGAGTATAACTGCGACTTGCATGTGTGTGTGGACGGACTTATACAGGCCCATTGATGACGTAATGCATGCCTATGGAACGCACCTCTTTTCCGTCTCCTTTTCATCACCTGTCAAACTTCGTAGATCAATATCACATATTCACCATTGTGCTAGTCTAGTGAGTACAGAATTGTTCTGACAAGGTTATCTCCATAAGTTTTGAATGCAAACTCGCAATATAAGCCAAAGCTTCAAGGGGGTAGTTTACGGTATATAAATGTATTAAGAGAAATTTCATGTGAGAGAGCAGATTTCCTCACCTTGGTCTGTTGCTTCTTCTGCATGAGGCAAACAGCTGTTGCTGTCCCAGATAGAGGTATGGTGTACTTCTCGCTGACAGTAGGAGTTGTCTTCAGGTCGCTTTTTGGTCTCTTCAATGGCTGTGTTTTCACTATCCTCGCCTGGCTTTAGGTTTTCCTTATCACATGAATCTTTGGAGTCTTCTGTGCCATTACCTAAACTGTCTGCCATTTCACTGGCATGCTTGGGAATGTCAGCATGCTTGGGAATGTCAGCATGCTTGGGAATGTCAGCATGCTTGGGAATGTCAGCATGCTTGGGAATGTCAGCATGCTTGGGAATGTCAGCATGCTTGGGAATGTCAGCATGCTTGGGAATGTCAGCATGCTTGGGAATGTCAGCATGCTTGGGAATGTCAGCATGCTTGGGAATGTCAGCATGCTTGGGAATGTCAGCATGCTTGGGAATGTCAGCATGCTTGGGAATGTCAGCATGCTTGGGAATGTCAGCATGCTTGGGAATGTCAGCATGCTTGGGAATGTCAGCATGCTTGGGAATGTCAGCATGCTTGGGAATGTCAGCATGCTTGGGAATGTCAGCATGCTTGGGAATGTCAGCATGCTTGGGAATGTCAGCATGCTTGGGAATGTCAGCATGCTTGGGAATGTCAGCATGCTTGGGAATGTCAGCATGCTTGGGAATGTCAGCATGCTTGGGAATGTCAGCATGCTTGGGAATGTCAGCATGCTTGGGAATGTCAGCATGCTTGGGAATGTCAGCATGCTTGGGAATGTCAGCATGCTTGGGAATGTCAGCATGCTTGGGAATGTCAGCATGCTTGGGAATGTCAGCATGCTTGGGAATGTCAGCATGCTTGGGAATGTCAGCATGCTTGGGAATGTCAGCATGCTTGGGAATGTCAGCATGCTTGGGAATGTCAGCATGCTTGGGAATGTCAGCATGCTTGGGAATGTCAGCATGCTTGGGAATGTCAGCATGCTTGGGAATGCTTAAAAGCCTTTCACCACCACAGACTTTGTGTCCTTGGAGAATCTTTTTTTTGTTAAATACTGGATAGGCCAGTAAGGATGGTTGCCAATACACAGATATTTTATTTTCTGGACCTTCAAGTTGTGTTAATATATCTGAATAATCAGCTTGTACTTGTTTCAACTTCTTCCTTGTCAGCACTCCTCTCCATATGGACTGAAACATAATAGAACATCCTTTATCTTTACTTACATATTAGCTAGTTCCTAAGTTAAATACTTTGGCATAAAGTAGATACCTTATATTGAAAAACATAGACTTCTTCACAAAAATGAAAATGCTTGGTACCAAAGAAAGTATTTAAATGTAGTGCTCTTGAGCAAGAAATTATAATTTATGCGACATTTATTGCAGTAGGGATGAAAGTGGAGACTGGATATATAGGATGAGACACTGAAAGTTATGCATTGGTGTCTATGAACTGCAAATAAAATATACAATAAATAGGCCAAATTTTGTTTTCTGGTTTTGTTTCCCCTCCCTCCCTACTTTTCTACATTTCTGGACCTTTAAATGGTGATCTGCAACACTTCTTGACAGGTTAACAAACAAGTATCAGTCAAAAGGATTAAAGCTGCTCATACAGCAATTTTCTGCCTGTATCTGTTGGGAAAATGTCTTGGACACATAGCCTGACTGTAAATGTTGACTATATAAAATATATGTTATATTAAATCAGGTAAAAAAAAAAAAGCAAATATGGGCAGCCACGTCATTCTACAGCATTTATGACTGACTTTTATGTACAAGAAAGCTACACTTTCCTACACAAGATATACCAGTTTGGATAAATAAAGTGACCTAATAATATATCCCATTATTTATTGCATATAGAGACTAATCAGTACATCCAGCAAATGTAAAAAGCTCTTTAGATAACACACATGTAACAAATGATAAAATCTATATCTGCATCCTATACACGGAGTAGTCTGAGTGTGGTATCTCAGCCGAGGCCCTGTAGATAAAAGACACCAAGAGCCTCGGGGGGGCCAAATGGGAAGTTCCCTTTGGTCTAATGTGCTAGGTGGTCACCCAGGATGCGAATGGTCACCGGTACGAATCCCGCCGGGTAAGGAACTTTTGGCATCCATCCAGGCCTGAGACCAGAAATAATACATTTGGAGCTGACGGAAACGGACCTGGGTTGTCGAAACCATGCAGAGCCACAGGATATGGCCAGCATCAAGTTTGACAGCTGGTTGCAAGTGGTCGTTACTGCGAGGTCGCAGTCGATTTGGGAAAGAGTGGAGATTGGTATCTCAGCCTAGGCCCGGTGGATAAAAGATACCAAAAGCCTTGGGCAAATGGGAAGTTCCCTTTGGTCTATTGCACTAGGTGTTCGCCCTGGATGTGAAGGGTCACTGGTTTGAATCTGGGATCAGAGATACTACAAGAGTAGTGACATGATAATGTTATAATAATGATATCACGGAGGTCCTAAGCAACCAAATCACAGGTGAATGGTATGATATGCATTATGGCAAGTCGAAGTGGGATTTATTTTGAATATTAAGATGTATCCTAATAGAATAGCTACTATAGTATTAGCCCCATGTGACGTTGTTGGGAAATAACGCCACATGTCCGGTCTATCAAATCCTGTACAGCATTTTACAAACACGCGTGGCGAGAAGCGGTGCTGATGGCGAGAACTTTTTGGGGTATGGCAGCAGTTTCTGAAAGTATGCATCTTACAACTTATCTTGTTATTTTGGTTAAAGTCTCCGTGATTATGACGATATCGTCTGTTGATTTTTCGAAGCAGCAGACAACTGAGTTCTGTCCACCACCTTGCCCACCCAGTGTAGGGTTTGATGGATCGTGCGGTTAAAGTTGCATGTCGAGTTCTTTCCCGCCAAAACTAAGCCCAGGCGAAATTTATATCAAAATTTGCAGAAAACTTGATTGTTCTATTCCATAAATTCAGAAACCTGATAAACCTCGCCGTTTCGGCTGTGGTGTGGCAAACGTATCTATCCCGCGACACCACAGCATTCTGTCGCGGCACTGCTACTTATAACAAAGCATCGGGAAGCACACAAACTGATGACGTTTACCACTGAAATGAAAATTTGTGGTAAATTGATATCATGGGCAAGGCTAAGAGACACTATTTGGCAGTCTGGTATGGGTGGAGTATAAACAAAACAAATCTTTAATGATTCAAGGACTGATTCTTATTTGTATTTTGACCTCTTTAGTTTTGGCGGGAAAGAGCTCCACATGCAACTTTAACAACACTTAGTCGCCCACAAAAACAAATCTTATACCCTCATTTTCTACATGAGGACATGAGACTGTTGTGCAGAGCAACAACTGTCTACTATACTATAGTCGGCTCGGTTTAATATCTGCCGCCTCGCTTTCGTAAATATTTTTGTCTGTGTACCATTTGCAGCCACGATTTATGTATTTATTTGCTCCATTAGACGAGACCCTTGTGATTTTAACTTACTTGAAAGTGTATCTTCTTTAATAACAGCACATCACCATAGTCTCTACCATAAAGTATAGCAGACGAAGACGGCCATAGCTAAACTTGTCCGCTTCGTTTGCGTGAAAGTCATAATGTTGGTATCATGTGAATTTTTTTGACAACAGGACTGTGAGTACGCCAAATTCTGTTGGGTCTTTGGTTCAAGTTGACAAATATAAACTGATTTTAGGTTAGTCAATGAAACATTTCGTGTCAAATTAGAAAACGAGGCGGCAAATAGTTTCCGTGCCGACTATAGTATATACCACTGGCACTGGCACTGTATACAGATATATACGCTCACATTTTAGGTAGCACTTATTTGTATTACACTGAACACATCTGGTCACTACAACAGATCACTAATCCCCCGACACCCCCCTACCCCCACCTTGCGGCCAAGATCAGATACCACCGGTAACGGACCCCCGCCCCCGGCCCCGGTAACCGCATGAGCAGCTTTAATTAAAGTACTCCTTTGGCCTACCTGCAGCAGTATCAGTTTTTCCTCAGACATTACAACAAGACGGTCATCCAGATCTACTTCTAACATATTTGTTGATGCACAGTTTCCATTACGATCAGCATTCAGGCGCACGTAAACTGACAAACATCGTAAGTCAAGCTTCCTGTGCAAGTTGAAACAGCCTTGCGGTCTCCAGCATCATAACGTAAACATCCGGCTTAGGTCAGGGTAAAGCACGTGGCGGCTGTCAATCTGAAGCCGTGTAAACGAAATGGAATATGAATCTAAAGTTTTATTCTGAATGCAAGTTACTCTTTGTCATGTGATTTGTACCATATATACTGGTATTTATTGTGCGTAGTAGTATTGTTAGCGCTTGATAGCGTACTGAAGCTAAATGTAGTGGTGAAATAAGGCATTTATGCGGTGCCAAAATCGCAACATTTTTTGATACGCCCTTGTGATGTCACAGGACAGCCTCTCTTTCGCTCCTCATCAAAATGTCGCAAAGAAGTGCAAGGAAATATGTCATCAGCGATATTGTTGAGGAATTGACGCTTAATTTTTAGTGTCTGTCGAAATTAATGGACGAAGTGATAAGGTTATTGTCGCCTGCGACAGTGGTGGATTACTTGTGGCGCTCCTACGCGGGGGAAGAGGAAACATCATGAAAATGTAACGAGAATCAGGTGCGTCTCTCGTAGTGCGCTGACTCGCTCGGTGACACTGGCACTGCCAGTACGGCAGTAGCAGTGGTCACACATTGCCAAACATAGACTAGTCATAGGACATACTGTCATTCATCATTTCATGAGGCCCCAAGGGGTGCATTCTGTTAGCAATCACTATGTAAACATCTCTTGGCTGGCTTGGCCAGAGATGGTTATTGCATGTCGCTTGCTTATCAGGTAAGTGATTACACAGATTTTTCAGTAAACTGATTTAGAAACCTTATCATATTTAAATAAGACTCATCAGTTTTATGAAGAAGTAAACATGGTTAGGACTTAGATGAAAACAGGTGTATGTTAAGGGGAGGGGAGGGTAATATATGATCATACAACAGTAGTATATGGGGTATAAACCAATTGTAACTCTTTATTATTACTGTGAGGTGTGGAAGACTTGTTAAAGATTGATAAACATCTTAGATCTGTTTGATATTAACTGCCTTAGTAAATGAAAAGATATTTATATTATTATAAAATAATATTTTTTATATAGATCTATCAAACAATACTTTAGATAATAGATATAGATTAATTACTCTTTATATATATATCTATATAAAGATCTTAATAATCAATACCTGTAATTACATGTATTTAAGGATGGGTAAGATGGAAATCTTTTAGAATACTACCAATGACAGGTGTAAAAAAATGATGCATTAGTTATTAAATAATTCAATGAGCTATACTTTAGTCTTATATATCTGTAACATTGAAAATTAAAAGAAGTAGAGGCATATAATTAGTTATAGAATTATTTAGTCAATGGATTACATATATTTATATAGCTGAAAAAGCATATAATTTTAAATATCACTAAATAAATGAAATGATTTTGTTATAGCATATAATAAATATAGCAAATCTTTATGAAAAAATTCAATCAGAGCTGGACCTTTAATCACTTCTTCAACCTTTGATTTCTATAGTTGACAAGCCTTCAAATTCTGCCTTGTTACCAATGCCTGAGCTGTGCTATATGAATTAGAAATATATATAACATATAAACTGCTTCTAGTAGTTTTATCTGTAACCAGGTCATTCATTCTGCTCTGAACTTTCTGATGCTCAATTGACACCCACTAATTCATATAATGACCTATGTAAGGTTCATCAGGATGCCTCCCTGTTGTAGAAGTTAGCACATTAAATTTAGACCTTGTATCCACAAAAGTGACCTAAAACACCATTTCATTTTACAGGGTTATCCAATTCTAAAGCCTTAAACTCCTCTATGTAATGTTATAAAATGATCCAATTGAGGTCATAATTAATCCATTTAAGGTCACATGATGATCTATTTAAGATTACCTAATGATTGATGCAGTCACATGATGATCCATCTAAAATCAACTAAATATCTGTCTTATGTCATATTTCATAAAGGTTATATGACGATCCATCAAAGATAACACAATGGTACATCCAAAGTCATGTGGTAATCCACTTCAGATCATATGATGATCTATTCCAGGTCACATAATGATCTATCCCAGGTCATATGATTGTCTATCCCAGGTCACATGATGATCCCTCCCAAGTCACATCATGACCTATCCCAGGTCATATAATGACCTATCCCAGGTCACAGGATAATCCATCCCAGGTCACAGCATAATCCACCCCAGGTCACATAATGAACCATCTCAAGTCACATCATGATCCATCCCAGGTCACATCATGATCCATCCCAGGTCACATCAGGATCTATCCCAGGTCAAATGATGATCCCTCCCAAGTCCCATCATGACCCATCCAAGGTCACATAATGACCCATCCCAGGTTACAGGATGACCTATCTCAGGTCACATGATATTCCATCCCAGGTCATGTAATGATCGATCCCAGGTCATGTAATGATAGATTCCAGGTCATATCATGATCCATCCCAGGTCACATCATGATCCATGCCAGATCCCATGATGACCCATCCCACGTCACATCTAAGATCACATGATGATCCATCTAAAATCATATGAATCCAACTGAGATCACACATGTATCCTTCAACATGAGAGTTCACTACAAGCATTAACTTTCTTCATGTACAGCTTCTGTTCCTGAATCATAGCGCATTAAGGTGACTCTTTACAACTATCGCTACACACTTCTACTGATACTGAGACATGGTCTCGGGTTCAATGAGCTGTTACACTGTCAAGCTAAAAAATAATACTGCAGTTCATCTCTTGAAATCAATAAACACTTTTTCAGGTTTAACCATAGCCAATATGCTCCTATGATATAATATGAAAGTTGTCCACTGCTTATTCATTATTGGTTTTGTTGTTGCAGATGACTTATTGAATATTAAGGATATAAAATAGCAGCAACATGACTGCAGAACTTAGAAGGTCCTTCAAGGAGAAGGCTAAGGAAAGACTTGGTATTGGCTCCTTCAAGTAAGTTTACTCTTCATCCTATCTAGTTTTATGTGACAACAAACTTGTTTTGATTGTATTTACCAGTAGTTGATGTTTTAATGAATGCTGATTGATAGATATGTAGTTGAAAATGCTGGGTGTAGCCAACATTTTGGAAAGATGGGGATAGGAAAACATAGAACTCCCCAGTTATGTGAACAGTGGCCTAAAGCAGGCAACATGATTCATTGTCTCTGAAAAGCGGTGTGGTGCTGAATCCCCCATCAGTCAACTGTGTTGTCAAGCTGAATTCCCTAATCTCTAAACAGTTGTCGGGCTGAATCCCCCATCTCTAAACAGTGTTGTCGGGTTGAATACCCCATCTGTTAACAGTGTTGTCAGGCTGAATCCCCCATCTGTTAACAGTGTTGTCAAGCTGAATCCCCCATCTGTTAACAGTGTTGTCAAGCTGAATCCCCCATCTGTTAACAGTGTTGTCAAGCTGAATCCCCCATCTGTTAACAGTGTTGTCAAGCTGAATCCCCCATCTGTAAACAGTGTTGTCAGGTTGAATCCCCCATCTGTTAACAGTGTTGTCAGGTTGAATCCCCCATCTGTTAACAGTGTTGTCAGGCTGAATCCCCCATCTGTTAACAGTGTTGTCAAGCTGAATCCCCCATCTGTTAACAGTGTTGTCAAGCTGAATCCCCCATCTGTTAACAGTGTTGTCAAGCTGAATCCCCCATCTGTAAACAGTGTTGTCAGGTTGAATCCCCCATCTGTTAACAGTGTTGTCAGGTTGAATCCCCCATCTGTTAACAGTGTTGTTGGGCTGAGTCCCCATCTGTTAACAGTGTTGTCAAGCTGAATCCCCCATCTGTTAACAGTGTTGTCAAGCTGAATCCCCCATCTGTAAACAGTGTTGTTTGGTTGAATCCCCCATCTGTTAACAGTGTTGTCGGGCTGAATCCCCCATCTGTTAACAGTGTTGTCGAGCTGAATCCCCCATCTGTTAACAGTGTTGTCAGGCTGAATCCCCCATCTGTTAACAGTGTTGTCGGGTTGAATCCCCCATCTGTTAACAGTGTTGTCAAGCTGAATCCCCATCTGTTAACAGTGTTGTGGGGCTGAATCCCCCATCTGTTAACAGTGTTGTCAAGCTGAATCCCCCATCTGTTAACAGTGTTGTCAAGCTGAATCCCCCATCTGTAAACAGTGTTGTCGGGTTGAATCCCCCATCTGTTAACAGTGTTGTCAAGCTGAATCCCCATCTGTTAACAGTGTTGTCAAGCTGAATCCCCCATCTGTTAACAGTGTTGTCAAGCTGAATCCCCCATCTGTTAACAGTGTTGTGGGGCTGAATCCTCCATCTGTTAACAGTGTTGTCAAGCTGAATCCCCCATCTGTTAACAGTGTTGTCAAGCTGAATCCCCATCTGTTAACAGTGTTGTCAAGCTGAATCCCCATCTGTTAACAGTGTTGTGGGGCTGAATCCCCCATCTGTTAACAGTGTTGTCAAGCTGAATCCCCCATCTGTTAACAGTGTTGTCAAGCTGAATCCCCCATCTGTTAACAGTGTTGTCAAGCTGAATCCCCCATCTGTTAACAGTGTTGTGGGGCTGAATCCTCCATCTGTTAACAGTGTTGTCAAGCTGAATCCCCCATCTGTTAACAGTGTTGTCAAGCTGAATCCCCCATCTGTAAACAGTGTTGTGGGGCTGAATCCTCCATCTGTTAACAGTGTTGTCAAGCTGAATCCCCCATCTGTTAACAGTGTTGTCAAGCTGAATCCCCCATCTGAATACCTGAATATAACTGAATATTGGTAAAGCTCGAGCTGAATTCCAGCATCTGTGAAGCGGCTTAGATATGAATCCAACCTCTATGATCGTTTGTGTGAAGCTGAATTCTGCGCTGAATTGTGACCTATAGTGAAGAGCCAAATCCCTCATCATTCTGTGGACGATAGCCCTGAAGCAGAACTGTCCAGTGGTGCAGAGCATAGTCTAACATCTTTGTACATGGGTGAATCAAGAGCTCAATTCATCTATTTGTGAACAGGGCCGGGGTTAGGATGGAATGCACCATCTGTCAATTGGAACAGAGTATAACATGTGAGCAGTCATGTAAGGGCTGATTTGTGGACATCCATCAACTGTTATGGAGAGCTCAATCCACCACATGTGGAAAACGTGTGCAAGATACTGTCTTTTCGCTATAAAGAGAGACCGGTTTTAGAGCTGTTGTTGTTGGTGTAAGAAGGACACTTTAACCTATATACCAAGCTGCTTGATATGGCGACAATGGGAAGGGTCGAGGAGGCAACCCTTCTTCTTTTAAAAGTGTTATGACGCTGTGTTTTATGATATCTGCTAACTGCAATACAGAGACGTGCCCTGCGTTTATAAGGGGTGAACTGTGTTATATGTGACCAAACTTGCCTCGCCATTGTACCATTGTACTATTGCATATTTTGTTTTACATTGTAACATATTGCTTTTCATTTTTTGAGGAAGCCCCATGTTCCTAGCCTATGCTATTCGGGGTATCCTCGTTAAATAAATATGTTTAAACCAAGGGGTGAACTGAGGCAAGGTTAGGTAAAGGCTTATTCCGTACTGCTGGCCTTCGGCCCATACTACAACATATATACAGATTATGATATTAAAACAATTAACTTAATTATGAGGACAGCTTTGTGAAAACCGAATATGTAGATTTGTTGCTCGGTAGATGAAGTTTCCCAGTTCTGCTAGCTTAAAAGTATTCTCTGTTTTCAGTATATTTATAAATGTTGGCCTAGTGCAATTGAAAGCGTGACTGAGGTTTGTGCTATATACATGTAAATTTTGTGGGAAAGGGGTGGTATAGTGTCTGACATATAGACCGTCTGTTAACGATTTTCCAGCAGATGCGCCACGCTGACCTACCGACTGCATATCGCATAGCAAGTAATGTCTTTTCTCCGTTACCATATGGATACTGTGGTATGGCGAATATGTTGTGAGTTGGTGTAGCTAGTGCGCCATGATCCCTGGGATCTGTTACCGGTGGTGTAGCAGCTGTGGTGTGGTTTTTATAAAGCTGAATGGCCATGCGGCATATTTTTTGTGCTAAAAATGGGAGTACGTAAGAAGATGCCATTGTCTTTTGGCGATTGTCTACAGGGGTGTATTTGAGCATCTCTTACCCGTGGTATATCAAATGCGGCATATATTTGGACATATCTTACCGGTGGTGAAGCAAATGCGGCGTATATTTTAGCCTATATTTTAACATCTGTATATGCTGGTGATAGCTAATGCGGTGTATATTCCAAACCCTTGGTAGGTGTCTGGACATTTAATTTAATTTTAAACTATTGTTAAACTAGGCCAAGACGTCTTCACGGAAAATGATATGGGATTCGCAGAAAGATGCCCTAGTACGTCTGTTTGTTAACGTTGGGGCAATCACTACGCCATGCTACCGTCACTGTCAGGGGCAAATATTCCCTGTTTTCGACTTCCATCTGCCGTAGCTCTGGCGCTGTGAACATTTTTGCGACATCACTCTGCTAACTGCGGTATTGGTAGTGTGACTTGTTTTCGGCACCTGCCTGACGCCGGCATTGTGCGTGAGGAGACTTCTGTTAACTTCCTTCCGGGTGATGTTGCGTGCGGCCTTTGGCCAACCAACCGCCGCAGACTGGAACCCGTAAAAATAACCCCCGTTGGGCGGGAGAGATTTGCGTCGAAAATCGAAACTTCCAATTAACCTAGGATTTACCCTTCGCCCTGCCAGTCACCTCGTCAGCTCGAATGGCATAACGGAGAGAGCGAAATGGGGGGCGGGGCTTGGGAAGGGGTGGGGGGGGGGGGGCGGGGAAGGGGGAGGAGCAGCCGCCGCCGAATTTTTTGCCAAGGACGAGGCTCAGTGTAATGGAGGGTAAGACGACAGACTTTGGTGAAGCGTTCATCGTTTTCCCCTCACGCGTAGTGATTGTGGAGAATATGGCGAGCGTCGAGTCGGCGGAAGTGGCGTACATAGAAGATGAAATGGAATGCAATGGTGATATTGTAAGCCCGCTGTTTGTTCATTGTTTATGAGAGGCTAACGTGGACCACGAAACCTCCCGGGACACTGCCATGGGGTTGGATGAAACTTGCCCCAGTTTCACACGTGTACAACATGCGTACTTTGTTGACAAACAAGTGCAATACTACAGTTGTTGACACTAACAAGTAGAACGCATGCCGTTGTTGACACTAACATTTGGAATGCGTACAGCTTGAAAGTCAATCTGCAAGCCGTGAATGCCCCGTTGGGTCACTGTTTGAGGCCACTTTTGCATACACCAGGCTGAGGCACACAATTATATGAATAATATGCGACACTGGGATGTGGTGGTGCGGGGCGGAGGGGGGGGGGGCACCAGATTAAAACAATAGATCCAACGTACACAGTACACGCGTGACGTCATCCTGGAAGGCACCTGAGGCGTGACGTCATCCTGGGAGGCACCTGAGGCGTTCTTGAAAAACGGTCAAATCAGCTGTAATTTTCTGCAACATTATAGTTTTCAACAATCAAACATAAAAATAACGAGCTTTGCGTATTTAATACAGCAAAACACATCTTGTACCCTTTCGAAAAAGTTATAATTGTGACAGAACTCCTTCTTTTCATCACCTGATGTCATGCGTTATTAGGCTTAGGCTGGGTCCCAGCACTAATTTCTAGAAATGCGCGCCGCATTTTTCCTATCAATCTGCGCAGCGCCGCCCTGGCGAGCGAGTGTGAAAATGCATTCAGGACGTAGGCGACAACAGAGATATAATGGGGCCCTAGCGGAGTGAATCGAAGGCAATGGGGTGCCCGGGAGGTATCTGAGGCGTGACGTCATCCTGGGACGCACCTGAGGCGTGACGTCATCCTGGGAGGCACCTGAGGCGTGACGTCATCCTGGGAGGCACCTGAGGTATGACGTCACAGAGAGTGGGCTTGAGGGCTATTATTTAGAATCCCAGGCACGACCATAGGCGTCTTCCGGCAGCCTACGCAGATCCGTTGTTTTAGGGTTCGCGGGTCGATAGACGTCTCTATTCGTTTGTGGCCGTAACGAGTTCCCGGCATTAAGGGGTGGCCTCCTGTAGACAGTGTACCACTGTGGACAGTGTACCACTGTGGACAGTGTACCACTGTGGACAGTGTACCACTGTGGACAGTGTACCACTGTGGATAGTGTACCACTGTAGACAGTGTACCACTGTGGACAGTGTACCACTGTGGACAGTGTACCACTGTGGACAGTGTACCACTGTGGACAGTGTACCACTGTAGACATTGTATCACTGTGGACAGTGTACCACTGTAGACATTGTATCACTGTGGACAGTGTACCACCGTGGACAGTGTACCACTGTGGACAGTGTACCACTGTGGACAGTGTACTGCAGATTGTGTACCACTGTGAACAGTGTACCACTGTAGACAAAGTAACACTGTGGACAGTGTACTGCAGATTGTGTACCACTGTGAACAGTGTACCACTGTAGACAAAGTAACACTGTAGACAATGTACCACTGTAGACAGTGTACCACTAGACAGTGTACCACTGTAGACAGTGTACCACTGTAGACAGTACCACTAGACAGTGTACCACTAGACAGTGTACCACTGTGGACAGTGTACCACTGTGGACAGTGTACCACTGTGGACAGTGCACCACTGTGGACAGTGTAACACTGTGGACAGTGTAACACTGTGGACAGTGTAACACTGTGGACAGTGTACCACTGTGAACAGTGTACCACTATAGACAATGTAACACTGTAGACAATGTAACACTGTAGACAATGTACCACTGTCGACAGTGTACCACTAGACAGTGTACCACTGTAGACAGTGTACCACTAGACAGTGTACCACTGTGGACAATGTACTGTAGATAGTGTACCACTGTGAACAGTGTACCACTGTAGACAATGTAACACTGTAGACAATGTAACACTGTAGACAGTGTACCACTATGGACAGTGTACCACTGTAGACGGTGTACCACTGTAGACGGTGTACCACTGTGGACAGTGTACCACTGTAGACGGTGTACCACTGTGGACAGTGTACCACTGTAGACAGTGTACCACTGTGGACGGTGTACCACTGTGGACGGTGTACCACTGTGGACGGTGTACCACTGTAGACATCAGGGAGGGGGGGGGGGGAGCACCTGTAGACAATTCATGTACTACTGTAATATTAGGCAAACCACCCACGCAGGATGCAGCTCGGCTGTCTTCCTTCGCCAAGAGTAACCTGTCTACCTTGGCTGTCTTCCTTCGCCAAGAGTAGCCTGTCTACCTTGGCTGTCTTCCTTCGCCAAGAGTAACCCCTGTCTACCTTGGCTGTCTTCCTTCGCCAAGAGTAACCCCTGTCTACCTTGGCTGTCTTCCTTCGCCAAGAGTAACCCCTGTCTACCTTGGCTGTCTTCCTTCGCCAAGAGTAACCTGTCTACCTTGGCTGTCTTCCTTCGCCAAGAGTAACCCCTGTCTACCTTGGCTGTCTTCCTTCGCCAAGAGTAACCCCTGTCTACCTTGGCTGTCTTCCTTCGCCAAGAGTAACCCTGTCTACCTTGGCTGTCTTCCTTCGCCAAGAGTAACCCCTGTCTACCTTGGCTGTCTTCCTTCGCCAAGAGTAACCCCTGTCTACCTTGGCTGTCTTCCTTCGCCAAGAGTAACCCCTGTCTACCTTGGCTGTCTTCCTTCGCCAAGAGTAACCCTGTCTACCTTGGCTGTCTTCCTTCGCCAAGAGTAACCCCTGTCTACCTTGGCTGTCTTCCTTCGCCAAGAGTAACCTGTCTACCTTGGCTGTCTTCCTTCGCCAAGAGTAACCCCTGTCTACCTTGGCTGTCTTCCTTCGCCAAGAGTAACCCCTGTCTACCTTGGCTGTCTTCCTTCGCCAAGAGTAACCCTGTCTACCTTGGCTGTCTTCCTTCGCCAAGAGTAACCCCTGTCTACCTTGGCTGTCTTCCTTCGCCAAGAGTAACCTGTCTACCTTGGCTGTCTTCCTTCGCCAAGAGTAACCCCTGTCTACCTTGGCTGTCTTCCTTCGCCAAGAGTAACCCCTGTCTACCTTGGCTGTCTTCCTTCGCCAAGAGTAACCCTGTCTACCTTGGCTGTCTTCCTTCGCCAAGAGTAACCCCTGTCTACCTTGGCTGTCTTCCTTCGCCAAGAGTAACCCCTGTCTACCTTGGCTGTCTTCCTTCGCCAAGAGTAACCCCTGTTTACCTTGGCTGTCTTCCTTCGCCAAGAGTAACCCCTGTCTACCTTGGCTGTCTTCCTTCGCCAAGAATAACCCTGTCTACCTTGGCTGTCTTCCTTCGCAAAGAGTAACCCCTGTCTACCTTGGCTGTCTTCCTTCGCCAAGAGTAACCCTGTCTACCTTGGCTGTCTTCCTTCGCAAAGAGTAACCCCTGTCTACCTTGGCTGTCTTCCTTCGCCAAGAGTAACCCCTGTCTACCTTGGCTGTCTTCCTTCGCCAAGAGTAACCCCTGTCTACCTTGGCTGTCTTCCTTCGCAAAGAGTAACCCCTGTCTACCTTGGCTGTCTTCCTTCGCCAAGAGTAACCCCTGTCTACCTTGGCTGTCTTCCTTCGCCAAGAGTAACCCCTGTCTACCTTGGCTGTCTTCCTTCGCCAAGAGTAACCCCTGTCTACCTTGGCTGTCTTCCTTCGCCAAGAGTAACCCTGTCTACCTTGGCTGTCTTCCTTCGCCAAGAGTAACCCTGTCTACCTTGGCTGTCTTCCTTCGCCAAGAGTAACCCCTGTCTACCTTGGCTGTCTTCCTTCGCCAAGAGTAACCCCTGTCTACCTTGGCTGTCTTCCTTCGCCAAGAGTAACCCCTGTCTACCTTGGCTGTCTTCCTTCGCCAAGAGTAACCCCTGTCTACCTTGGCTGTCTTCCTTCGCCAAGAGTAACCCTGTCTACCTTGGCTGTCTTCCTTCGCCAAGAGTAACCCCTGTCTACCTTGGCCCTTCCCTTTGTTAGTTTAAACATATTTTATTGGCAATTGTAAACAGGCATACTGCCTATGTGAATTCCTCTTGCTGAACTTGAATCAATTGCTCATACATACATATATACATAACAGTTGCTTGCATCACAATGTAATAGAGATTCCATAATTAAGGCATTCAGGCATAACATTAAGTACGTGATAGTTCAAGGGAAACCTCGTTATCCTTTTGTTGCGCTGTTATTGTGATCTTCAGGGGTTAAACCTTAAAGCTTCAAACCAATTAATGTTTGACAATAATTCGGTGTCTGCCAGTTCTTCTCTGTCCCGCTCCCACACTGTGCACTAATTCGATTTGTCGGTTTTCTTCTCGGTCCGTGCGGAAAATGGATCCTGTTGTGTAAACGATGATAGTAAAAGTTTAATATTGTTTTTGGCAGTTACGGGATTTAGTGAGCCACCTTAGGATTTATCCCTTCCTGGTGGTTGCCGAATGTGACGCAGGCCCACATGGTGAGCTTTCCTGCTGCCCACACAATTTTCTAAACCTGATATCGTATTTCAATATACCATCGTCATCATTATCTCTCCATTTCTTTTTCCCCAATCAACGCTTGACGCAACTTCTTTATCAGACGCTTGACATGACAAGACATTTTCCCCACCTAACTGCTCAGCAAAATCATTACCTCCATCTCAGTTTCTTGAAAATTAGTTCCCGCTGGTATTATCATTACTTCACCCCCCCCCCCCCCACTCCTCCGCACCTCCATCCAACCGCCCTAAATCTTCGTAATGACTCATTACGTCTGCGTCACCACTGGCATTTTACATTTTTTGGTATACATGGGTTCTCAGCTCAGCTGTTTTCTCAGCACAGCTGCCTTCTCAGCTCAGCTGTCTGCTCAGCTCAGGTGTCTTATCAGCTCAGCTGTTTTCTCAGCTCAGCTGTCTTCTAAGCTCAGCTGTCTTCTAAGCTCAGCTGTCTTCTCAGCTCAGCTGTCTTCTCAGCTCAGCTGTCTTCTCAGCTCAGCTGTCTTCTCAGCTCAGCTGTCTTCTCAGCTCAGCTGTCTTCTCAGCTCAGCTGTCTTCTGAGCTCAGCTGTCTTCTCAGCTCAGATGTCCGCTCAGCTCAGCTGTCTTCTCAGCCCATCTGCCTTCTCAGCTGCCTTCTCAGCCCAGCCGTCTTCTCAGCTCAGCTGTTTTCTCATCCCAGCTGTTTTCTCAGCCCAGCTGTTTTCTCATCCCAGCTGTTCTCTCAGCCCAGCTGTTTTCTCAGCTTAGCTGTTTTCTCAGCTTAGCTGTTTTCTAAGCTTAGCTGTCTTCTCAGCTCAGCAGAAAGTGGCTCTACATGGTCCGTCTTAGAATTTAGGCAAAAGGACATAGCGTAGACCCGCCTCGTATCTGGCCGCTCACGTTGCGGCTGTCAGGAAGGACGAGGACGGCATTGACAGCCTGGTTGGTTGGTTGGCAGCATTGGGAGTTGGCGGCAAGCAAGCGATCCCCAAGCGTGTCTTCCCGGATTGACGGCGTGGCGCTAGCAGTAAATAACCCATTGTTTCAACAAAGCTCACGTATGACTCACACGTAGTATGTACTATAATAATCCATTTCCTGGGGCCGTATTCATAATCGCCACTTAGGATACGCCACTAGCGCTAAGTGGAACATTTGTCGAGCGATTATCGGGTACAAAATACATAGTCACCGAGAGAGTGGATTTTCTGAATTAAAAAAGTGCTAAAATTACAATAAAGACGATTTCTTGATCATGAGCACCACCACAACGAGCTGGTGAGGCTAAGATGAAAATGAACCCTTCGTGCGTAACTTACGAGGGGATTATGAATACGGCCCCTGGGCCATTCAGTCAGGCTGCATTCTCAGTCACTATAGAGGCATTCGACTGTTTATCAACAGGTCGTGGGTTCGAACCCCATGTAACTGGTGCCTTGCCTTCCTGTCATAACTTTTTCATGGGCTACAAAGTCAATGCTTGAGTTGACCGGCCAGACAAAGGGCTTCAACGCCAATGCTTGGGTTGACTGACCGGACAAAGGCTTCAACGTCAATGCTTGGGTTGACCGACCAGACAAAGGGCTTCAACGCCAATGCTTGGCTTGACCGACTAGACAAAGGGCTTCAACGCCAACGCTTGGGTTGACCGACCAGACAAAGGGTTTCAACGTCAATGCTTGGGTTGACCGACCAGACAAAGGGCTTCAACGTCAATGCTTGGGTTGACCGACCAGACAAAGGGCTTCAACGTCAATGCTTGGGTTGACTGACCGGACAAAGGCTTCAACGTCAATGCTTGGGTTGACCGACCAGACAAAGGGCTTCAACGCCAATGCTTGGCTTGACCGACTAGACAAAGGGCTTCAACGCCAACGCTTGGGTTGACCGACCAGACAAAGGGTTTCAACGTCAATTGCTTGGGTTGACCGACCAGACAAAGGGCTTCAACGTCAATGCTTGGGTGACCGACCAGACAAAGGGCTTCAACGCCAATGCTTGGGTTGACCGACCAGACAAAGGGCTTCAACGCCAATGCTTGGGTTGAATGTTCTGACTTCAGACTTCAAGGTCTTGATCTTTAACCCTGATGTCTTCTCCCCGTGACGTCTACCCCTTGACGTCTACCCCTGGACGTCTACCCCTTGACGTCTAACCCCTGGCAACTACCTGCTGTCTACTCCTTGACGTCTACCCCGTGACGTCTACCCCTTGACGTCTACCCCGTAGCGTCTACCCCTTGACGTCTACCCCCGTAACGTCTACCACTTGACGTCTGCCTGACGTATAACCCCAACCCTCTACCCTCTGACGTCTAACCCCTGACGTATGCCGCTAATGGCTGTGGCTCTCTCCGCCGGAAGTGGCCAGCCCGAACCCCGGGGACCAGCCAGGCGCAGCACGGAACCAGCTCGTCCTTTTAATGGCCGCGGCTCAAATTCAATTGGCACCATTGGCCCGGTATCAGAGGCTCTCAGGCCTCGCCGCGGCGACAAACGGCGGGGGGTGGAGAGGGGGTGGGGTGGGGTGTGGATAGGGAGGGGGGGGGGGCACAACCGCCATCTTCTCCTGCCCTCCTATCCTCTCCGCCCCTCACCGAAGCTGTATCAATTCTCGTCGTAGCTACCCTCTACCTCACCCCCATTCCCTCGCTGGCTCCCAACCACTCCTCCTCTTAGTCCATGACCTGCCCTGCTGTCTATCTACCCCCTCCCCCCTACGCTAGTAGCCTCCCCTGCGCCTCTCGATCCCTCCCTGCGACCCCCCCCCCCCGCAGCTTTGTCCCCCCCCCCGCCATCCGCAGCCTCGACCCCAGCACGCTCTTCCGACCCCTGCGGTCGGCCCGCTGGGCCCCTCTGTGAGGTGTAGCTCCTCGCAGAGCAATCCTCCTTTAAGACAATCAAGAGACTGTTAGAGCCTTGGGCTGATGAGGTACTGGCCGCCGCCTCGGCTGCTAGCCATCAGGGCCGCCCCTCGTGGCCGAGTGGCCAGCCATCAGGGCGGCCCCCCCGTGGCCGAGTGGCCAGCCTTCAGGGCGGGCCCCCCCGTGGCCGAGTGGCCAGCCTTTAGGGCGGCCCCTCGTGGCCGAGTGGCCAGCCATCAGGGCGGCCCCTCGTGGCCGAGTGGCCAGCCATCAGGCGGCCCCCCGTGGCCGAGTGGCCAGCCTTCAGGGCGGCCCCCCCGTGGCCGAGTGGCCAGCCTTCAGGGCGGCCCCTCGTGGCGAGTGGCCAGCCATCAGGGCCGCCCCCCGTGGCCGAGTGGCCAGACATCAGGGCGGCCCCCCGTGGCCGAGTGGCCAGCCATCAGGGCGGCCCCCCGTGGCCGAGTCGCCAGACATCAGGGCCGCCCCCGTGGCCGAGCGGGTGGCGTCCTGTCCCGCCGCAGCAAACTTTTAACTTTGAGCTCAAAATCGTGGCACCAACACTTTAATTATAGAAATAACGGAATTAAAGAACACACTCGGCCTTGAAAACGTTCTATACAACCAGAAGGTCATCACACCACTCACCTCTACAGACCGGTTGTTCCACTGCTCGGTGTGCTCGAAATGAGTGACATTATAGTCAATTTAACGCGTAAGTAAGCCTTGAGCTAAGACTTATATCGAAACTCACATTGAGAACCAATGTTGTCATTTAACCCATCATCTCGGCGTTTGCGCGCACCTGTATATAATTATGTCAGACCGTTTCACCGTTCGACGCCTGGCGGCGCTGTCGCAATGGGGCCAGAGTTTCCCACCTGGCCAAATGCTGATAAGCGATATGGTCACAGTGCCCCAGACATAAGCTCCGCACTGTGGACTCTATCTATCACGAGGGCTATTGACCTCAACAAAGTGGGTGAACGTACTAAGTGGACTAGGCCAAAGTACATATGGGGCCCTCTTGAAAAGCGTGGCCAGTGTGAGGGCTTATGTCATGTGATGGTGATTATAGCCTCGAGACCTAAGCCGGGATCCTCAGTGCACGCGGAGATCGTATAGTGCATTCATATAATCTCTGGTTCACGTACCTTGACGTTGGATTTGCTTCCCAGTGTTATCGTCAGCCCCAACACCGCCCCCTCTCCCCTCCCTCACCGCCTCCCCTCCCCTGCCGTCACCTAAATTACTTTGATGTTCAGCAGATTTTGCAGAATTTCTGAAGTCAGATTGCTTTGAAACGTTCACAAATTTTGCACGTCGTGTCTGCTGCTAAAGTCGGACGCTTCAATCTCCTTCAGGGGCGTATAATCCGACCTGTCGTAAAACTCCCACGACACTATCGTCATCTCTCCTCCAGTCCGCAACGGTCCAGGGGCGGATCCAGGAAGTTGAAAAGGCGTGGGGGTGGGGGGGGGGGTGGCGGAGGGGCGGGGGTCCAAACTTGCGAACGGGGGGGGGGGGGAGGGGGCGAGGCACTGAAAACTGTGACTGGGATTTGATTTGATTTGATTAGGGGCTTAACGGCACTTTAGCCTATAAGGCTATATCGTGCCATACTGCTTCTTTAAAATTTAAATAACTCGGTAGTCAATAAATCGAAAATTAATACATGTGATATTGAAGACTTGTGACTGGGGGAGTGGGGTCCACGCCGCCCCAGATAGCGTTCTTCCCGAAAGGGGGCACATTTTGGCACGTTCCTACTTCTAAGAAGTCTAAAAAAGCACGTATCAAATATTGTCTGGACAATATACGGTCCTGTTACATAGATAAGAGCCAGAAATGGGCGCGTTTTGAGATTTGAAAACCTGAGTGCAGTTTGTGTGATTGACGGGACAAGGGATGGGTGGGCGTGGTCAGCAGTCGTTATCTGGTCGGTCAGTAGTGAGCGGGACGTCCCGCAAGGCCTTGGCGTACTGAATTCACGAAGACGCTCGTCACAGGTCAGTGACCTTGAGCTCTTCGCCTTATTGTTGTCTGGGTTCTGGGCACCGGCTGGCGTCTGGTTGACCACTGGTCTCGAGCAGATAACAACGGCACTGCGTGACACCTGCTGTGCCACATATCAACTTCTTAGTCCATTTCAAATATACATGTGTTCTCCAAGTCACGGGAGGGGGTGGGGGGGGGGGGCGGAGCTCGATAGCTCAATGGGCTAGAGCGCTCGCATTGAGTGCTCTGGCCACCTGAGAGCCTAACGGCACGAGGATCGGTGGTTCGAGCCCTACTGTGGCCCATGTCTGTGTGGTCGCAGGATAAAGATCTCAGGTATTTCTTCGCAGAGTAGGGGGTTACGCGCAGGGACATGGCTCACTCTACCTTCCTTCTCCCATTGACGCGATATGTCTAGAAGTGGTTAAAGCGTCCTGAATATAAAACCGACCAATCGTATTCAGTCTAATTTTCATGTGTACAAGGTATTTCTGCAATATTAGAGGTGGGGGGTCACCTCGGGGGGGAGGGAGGCACCCCCCGGGGGGAGGGGGGTTACCCCGTGGGCGCGTTCCGGTGGTTCCGTCCGTTCCGTCTCATGCTCTGCGCAGACCAGTCCAAGCGGCCAGTGCTTGGTTCGAATCCCGCCCATGCAAATATCTGTGTTTATGAAAGATAAAGCTACCGCGATAGGACCCACAGAGGTTAAAGCACCCTACTTCAACCAACCAAAGTCAGATAAAATCCAAATATATGCATCCCAAGCGGCGGTTGCTCTACCCGTCAAATGTATGGGACCCGCGAAATTGATGAGTTTAGTACACAGCTGGGTGGAACTAACTCGTTCTTCCCCATTTGTTAGTGCGAACCATTGTTTCGGCACAGCTCACGTAGGACTCACGACTACATTTCGTAGTTTCAAATATGGACGATGGCTCATAGCGCTGTTGTATTGGGGCAATCAAGTGCGCACGGTGGCATTTGATTCGCTTGCGCTTGTTATATGCATGTTCCACCAGCTTTGGTGTATATATATAGGTTTTTGTTAGAAGTGACCATGCTCGATGGCATCCCTTTTAGGGGAATCTCTGAAAAGAACGCAATGATATTTGAATAAAATAAATAAAATTAATAACTCTTAAAATGTTGTATAAGCAGTATTCATAGGGGAAATCGAAAAAAAAAACATATCTTGAGGAGGGTGGGTTGAGTTGCGGAGCACGACCAACCGCGATGAACCGCCTCAGCGAGAGTAGTCCCGCATCATAATATTAAACTTCGGACGACGATTCGTCTGAAATACGTGCGATATGCCGTAATTATCGATGCATAATAAGTATCCTTTATTTATTAGTATCTTACATTATATAGAGTGTGCTACTATTTCTTAATTAGGGTTATTTATTTAGTGGATGGTGCCCCGCAACAAATTATACGCGGGCGGTCGATCGTGCTCCGGAACTCGAACCTCCAATGGCCGATTTTACGTACATAAAGTCCTACATAAAAGGCTTAGCCATACCTTATGCATTGATGGGAAAACTGTATTCATTGCA
>OZ025256.1:15565648-15733746 GCA_964019135.1 Arenicola marina | reverse complement strand
GCTTAACTAAATATAACATGGCCATATGGGAAACACTATTTGTAACTAATGACTACATATTAGAATACTACACTGATACGGGCAAGCAGTTGAGTGTACATGTCAAATTGAAGCATGAATCTGAAGCCGAGCGTGTATTGACTGGTTGGTTGTATATTCAGAACGCTTTAATCTCGTTTGGTCATATCGCGTCAATGGTGGCAGGAAGGGAAGCGCCGAGCCATGTCCCCGGGGGTAACCCCCTACTCTTTGCGCAGAAGGACATGGGATCTTTATCCTGCGACCACACAGACATGGCCACAGCGGGACTCGAACCATCGATCCACTTGCCGTTAGGCTCTCAGGTGGCCGGGCGTGCATTGAAACTAAACTGCCGACAGTGAAGCGATTGCATATTAAAAACAGAATTTAGTGCAGCATGGACACCAAGTTGTTACCCGTTAATGGAGGAACGCCGCACCCGTCTGACCGTTGACTGTTTAATGCTACTACACATACATGAGGGAAACTAACGAAAGAAAGTGGGATGCCAGTCAGAATCGGGACACTAAACCCAAGACATATGAATAATTATTGTGAAAACGGCAGGAGTAAAACAGCATCCCAGGATTTGTCCACAAATATTTACCCCCAATTTTCCATGAGGACTTTCCATGACCGTCGGAACCCTCCATGTTTACCTCCTAATGAGTATTGGTGGGTGACTTTGTCTTGGATGAAATTATGGTCTTGATAGTTGGGTAAGTATGTATTGTTTATACCTAAACACGGATGAGATATTATCATTAATTTTTCGTATGCATCCCTACTTGTCCCTACTTTTTGTCGGTCAATAGCACTTGTGCCAAGCTTTATTGTTGACTTGTATACCGACGTTAAATAAAACTTTATCTTATGTTATCTTACTCTTCCTCCTACGTGCAAGACAAAGGTAGGAGATAGAATGATACAAGAAGAATGGAGAAAAAGAAGAGAGACAGGGATATAGACATATATTTAAAATGGAGAGAGAAACTAAGCAGAGAAGGAGTAGCAGAGACGGGTGGTGAGGGAGATGACAAAATATATCCTGCCCCCTTCACAGCCTCAGTGAAGTGTGGCCAAGTCTCGCCAAGAGAGCGAGAGCGAGATACAGAACGAGATTATGGAGAGGCATAATTTATTTTCCCACCACGACCTTTTCACATATATATATACTGGGGATACACTGGCCGGCCACCTTCTGTCGTGAGCCGCTCTGATGCCATGGTGACGTGAGGGTCATGGAGTAGGGGGGGGGTGGGTGGGTGGTCACACTGAGCCCATGGTGACGTGAGGGTCATGGGGTGAGGGAGTGCCATGTCACATCACCTTGTTTCAGCCAGTTGTCGAGCTTAACCTTTGAGAGCTGCTAAGCTGGCCAACCTTCGCAGCCGGGTGGGAGGGGGGATGAGGAGGGAGGGGGGGGGGAGCAAAACCCACCCCCCCACTCCAGACCCCCCCCCCCCCTCTCCTCCCCTCAACTTGCTTGATCCTCGCGTTACAATGGCTCGACCGCCTCTCCTCATTCACTCTCGTTTCAACCCCAACCCCTGGATAAGCCGTGACGTCATTACAAGAGATGGATCAATGGGTCGTGTTTAAGGCCAATGTTGTGGGCAGCAATGGACAATGGGACGAAAGGATGACACGGCCCCAGACATAGCCGGGGGGGGGGGAGGGCGGTCAGAGGGAAGGGGTGCGAGTGAATCTCCATCAGGACAAAAATGGTTACAATGCGGATTTGCGATTTCATGCAGGTGCGTGGACCATCTTCCGTGTCAGCCTGCTTGAAAACGTTCGGTATAATAATCGTTAGGCGTGAGTGATGCGTGAGCTATATTTAAACAAGAGTACGGGTTACCATGGAAGAACGACCCGAGCCGGTGGCTAACCAACGGCTCAATCGTGACATAAAGCACCAATATCTTAGGGGGCCTCCCTGGCGTAGTGGTTAATGCACTAGATCGCAAATCAGCAAGTTCTAGGTTCGATTCCGAACCTGGGCACCTAACTTGGGGCATGTTTCATCCATTCATCACTCATTGTCCCGGGAGGTTACTTGCCCGGTTTAGCCGTTGTGTGCAATAAAACGGCCTAAAAAAACCATTCATTTCACGTCATTTCATTCCAGGATATTTCATTTCCTTTTGCTCTTTTCTTGGTCTTTTGATTTCCATTGCTACCTTACTCTCTTGATTTCTTGTTACCCTTTCTCCCTTTTCTCCTTGCCTTTCATTAGCCTGCTGTTTGTGTTCGCCAGTGGCTTGGCGTGGGCCGGACTGTGTATGAGGGGAGGCGGGGGAGGGGGGGCTGTCAGTGTGTGTTAGGGAGTGGGGGGGGGGGATGGGGTACTTCTCGCCGCCGATAGTCCGCCCCATGTATTCCAAACACGCACTGAAGCCCTCTTTTTGGTCTGGCTCTTATAGGCCAAAGGGTAACGTGGTCTGAGGACTCGCCGCCCATACTGATCCGGCCTGCTGCCCGCCGCTGGCAACATGGGGGTGGGGGTGGTGGCGCTACGGGGTGGGGGGTGGGCGCTAAGGGGTGAGGACGGGGATGGCGCGCTAGAGGGTGGGTGAGGATGGGGATGGCGCTAGATGGTGGGTGAGGATGGGGATGGCGCTAGGGGGTGGGGGTGGTGCGCTAGGGGTTGAGGGTGGTGCGCTAGGGAGTGGGGGAGGGGCGCTAAGGGGTGGGCATGGGGGGCTCGGGGATGCGGGTGTGGAGGTGGTTGAGTCCTGGGGGTAGGGGTAACAGGGCTCGGGGGTAGGGGTAAGGAAGCTCGGGGGTAGGGGGTAATGGTGGAGGGGATCGGCGGGTGAAGGAAAGGGGTGAGGGCGCCCGGGGGTACGGGTGCGGAGGAGGGAGGGTCCTGGGACTAGGGGTGGAGAGGCTCGGGGGTGGGGAGTAGGGGTGGAGGAGAGGGGTCAGGGCGCCCTGGGGGTATGGTTAGGGGGGTGAAGGGTCGGGGTAGGGGTAATCTACCCTATGATATTTTGTTTGTACTTAAGCATCCCGCACCGTTCAGATGTACACCTGTACAAGCTGTAAAAAAAATCACTTTGTTTTCATGATTATTCATTTTGCTGCCGCAGCAGGGGTGGGGGTGGGGGTGAGGGGAGGAGGGAGGGGGGGGGGGTACTCTTGTCCAGCGTACCAGGACACCATATTCCACTCTGACGGGTGGAGGGTAGAAGGTGACCTGGCACTGCTCTGTCATTGTTAGCCATGATGCACATGAATGCATGGCTACCATACTAATTCGAAGGCCTTTGTGTTGGAAATTGCCTTGGAAAATGTCCGTAGATTTTTGTAAAATAAACTATAAAATTAGTAGACTTCATAGACTGATGTTGTTGGAAATATGGCTCATTGTACATACAAACATCTTCAATCATAACATGCATACAAAAAAGTAAATAAATTCAACGGTTGATCTACTTTCGACGCTAAATGTTTCCCCAATAGAATGCCATGTGGGAAAAAAACTTTATGTTCATACATTTTGTTTTCAAATATATTAGTTATGTCGACGTCCATTAACGAGGCGTCTTGGTTAATCCACTGACCAACGTGGGGTCACGGGTGAAGACATGTTCCCCTGGGTCGTGGCAAAAGGAGAAGAAGAGTGTGAGAAGGCAATAGGGGCTCGCTAACCGGCGGCAGCCATCTTGTATCGCGCTGCTAGTAATAGAAGGGCGATGCAGTCGCTTTATTTAGCTATAATGTGGCGTCTGCCCGGCGTACTTCGACCACGTGGCTAAACCTCGTGCCTAGACCACGTGGTCCACTGGGGCTTCAAATCCGGGACTTGTCTCCTATCCTCCTTACACCGTGGAGCATGTTTACTCTCCACTTTCCTTGAAACAATCAATAGACGTGCGCAAAGTGCACAGGAAAAGCCTCCTCAAAATGATGATTCTTTAACTTCTAATTTGGAGATTACCAAACAGGTAATTTTGCCTACAAGGGGATATCTTCTGTTTCATCTATGCTCCATAATGAAGGCAGAGAGGATACAATGGCTGAATGAATGCGCCTAATTCTCCCCTGGTATACCCTGTTCTCCCGTCCCTACACCCTTCTCTCCACGTTAAAGGCGGACCTTTCAGTTTCAGTGCTTTCATCTAACCTCTGTCGACGCCGGACAGAGCGTGCGTCATCGCAGAGGGAGTTAATTAGTTCCGGGAAAGTAATCCTAGACAACTTGTAAATGGAGGTCGCCTGACGGGTGGCAGCCATGTTTTCACAGCCCTTCCCGGCATGTTTTGCGCCTGTTCCCGGCATTCATTGCGCCTGTTCCCGGCATTCATTGCGCTTGTCTGTGACAAGCCTGGGGGTCGGGGCAAAGTGCGAAGATAGAAGGAAAGGTATTAACTAGATAAGATAAGATAAGATAAGATAATATAAAGTTTCATTTAACGTCGGTATGTAAAAATCAACAATAAACATTAGCACTCGTGCTATTGACCGACAATGATAAAATGACATCGCTGTCGTCTGAACGCGTGGCATACATATATTTGGCCCATTTTTTAAAATGTAATTGCTTTCTTTTACGTAATACATGTCAGGAAGATAACTGGGCCCAATCTTGTTGATACTCTTGTAAACTTCTACTGCTATGCCGCGCAATCGTTCAACATATAACAATGGTGTACCCGCTCTCTTCCTCATCTCTGCGTATTCTGATCTAATGTCATTAAACACATACCTCAATGCCCGCTCCTGTATCTTTTCAATCTTACGCATATTTTTCATATCACAAAAATGCCATACAACGGGACAATAATTAAAATGTGAAAGGATTAAAGAATGAAATAACGTAAGTTTGCTATCGACATCCGTGGATTTAGAAACTCTAGCTAAAACATTGAGACTTTTTTTCTGCTTTTTTCATAAACTTGATATATGGTTGCCGAAAGTTAACCTAGCGTCCAGTTGAATACCTAGTAATGTTCCTTCCTGTTGTGCTGCCAGTTCAGTTCCAGAAATCGAAAACGATCTGTGCTGAATTCGTTTCTCTTTTCAAACACGATTCCCTGGTAATTACTTGGGTTCGCTTTCATGGAATTTTCGGTGAACCACGTTATCTCCGCTAATGCCTTTTCTAGAGTTACCTTAACGTTGTTAAACTCCTTGCCTCCTTAGACAGTCTTGATTAGGGCTGGTGCCTGGAAAGTATAGAACAATGTAACCCTTTGATGACCACTAACTGATTGTCTCATGATTCTGAAAAAATGACTAGTTAACTCCAATAGTTCTATAGAGGTGGCAAAATTTGAATACAGTTTTTATGTGACCTGTCTCAGATGTCGCCATTTGTCGTTCTGTAATTGTCTCCTTCGGTTATTTAGTCTTCATTGTTCTGTGGTCTCATCCGCGTGTTTCAGTCTGTGTTGTTATAATCTTACGCCATTCTGCCTGTACCTTTTCAGGCCAAGATGGCGGCCTGGACAAGCGGAAGAGGGAAGGCAAGCGGCGCTCGCAGAGAGGAGCCCAGCCCAAGGGCACCATCATGTACGAGGTATGTACGGTAGACTGGTACGGGCTTTAAGTTTCTATTTGGTTCCAGCCGCGTCAGGGGCCGCCACGATAGCTCAGTGGGTTAGCGCGCTCGCTCTGGCCACTTTGGGTGAGAGGCTAACGGCACGTGGATCGGTGCTTCGATCCCCGCTGTGGTCATGTGTGTGGTCGCAGGATAAAGATCCCATGTCTTTCTTCGTAAAGAGTAGGGGGTTACCCCCGGGGACATGGCTCCACTCTCCCTTCCTTCTCCCATTGACGCGATATGACCAAACGTGGTTAAAGCGTCCTGAATAACAAACCAACCATCTTCCATGTTAGAACCCACGAAATGGATTATTGTAGTAAATGGCGGCCGTGAGTAATACGTGAGCTATGCTAAACTAATGGTTCGCTCTTACATGGAAGAACGACCCAGATGAGCCTGGGACACCGCCACGTGACCCCCAGTGGAAATCTTCCAAAGGCCAAGGATCCTTCCGAGTCACGTGACGTTACCGGAAGCCCTATAGGCTCGTTCATTTTTTCATCATGAAACGAAATCTCGCTGGGAATAATTGTATTTGTATTATTATGATATGGAGATAATTGCCGCGGAACGATGAAAACAACGACGTAACTGTATCATTTTTGAGCAAATACGTCGGTCGGAAATTGCGAGCTCTTGTGGCTTGCTTACTTTCGGTGTCGGGAAAGTGGACAGGGAGGGAGGGAAGGGGGGTGGGGGGTGAGCGGTTCTGTTGACAACCGTCTGGGGGCGCCTGTGTGAATTAAGCAGATGACTGGGTTGCGGGGTGGACGCTAAGGGTCATATTTGTGGTGTCGAGGAAAAGGCAAGGGCTCTTGACCGGTGAGAAGGAAAAGGTGCCTGCTGGGAGGTGGGGGGGGGGGGAGGGGGGGTTGTTAGGGGGAGCACGGTGAGGGACAGGGGAGGCTACATCTCGCTGGGGTGAGGCTGGGCGATACATGAGTGTTTAGTGTGGTAATGTGAGTGGTTAGGGTGATGCTGAGTGGTCAGGCACGTGGTACGGTGGTGTTTATTCCGTAGTCCCGCCAGTGGTTGGGAGTGATGGAGATGGGGGTGGGGGGCGCGCAATGATGGTGGTGGTGTGGGGGGGGGGGGGGGTGTCTCCAAATAATATTAAATTGTTTTCGGTTTACGAAGATAATTACACTTGTTATCCCGAATCACGGACATCACTGCGTAGTACTTAGGTAGCGTACAAAGACCTTAAACAGGCGCGGATCCAGGTCGACAAGTGATATGATTCTGTTCGATCACGAGGGTCTAGTTCTAGGTGCGACTTTTTCAATTCACGTTGTTCTAGGTGCGACTTTCTCAATTCACGTTGTTCTAGGTGCGACTTTCTCAATTCACGTTGTTCTAGGTGCGACTTTCTCAATTCACGTAGTTCTAGGTGCGACTTTCTCAATTCACGTTGTTCTAGGTGCGACTTTCTCAATTCACGTAGTTCTAGGCGCGACTTTCTCAATTCACGTAGTTTTAGGTGCGACTTTCTCAATTCACGTAGTTCTAGGTGCGACTTTCTCAATTCACGTAGTTTTAGGTGCGACTTTCTCAATTCACGTTGTTCTTGGTGCGACTTTCTCAATTTACGTTGTTCTTGGTGCGACTTTCTCAATTCACGTAGTTTTAGGTGCGACTTTCTCAATTCACGTTGTTCTAGGGGCGAGATTCTGAATTCACGTTTTCTAGGTGCGACTTTCTCAATTCACGTAGTTCTAGGCGCGACTTTCTCAATTTACGTTGTTCTTGGTGCGACTTTCTCAATTCACGTAGTTTTAGGTGCGACTTTCTCAATTCACGTTGTTCTAGGGGCGAGATTCTGAATTCACGTTTTCTAGGGGCGACTTTCTCAATTCACGTAGTTCTAGGCGCGACTTTCTCAATTTACGTTGTTCTTGGTGCGACTTTCTCAATTCACGTAGTTTTAAGTGCGACTTTCTCAATTCACGTTGTTCTAGGGGCGAGATTCTGAATTCACGTTTTCTAGGGGCGACTTTCTCAATTCACGTAGTTCTAGGTGCGACTTTCTGAATTCACGTAGTTCTAGGTGCGACTTTCTCAATTCACGTAGTTCTAGGTGCGACTTTCTCAATTCACGTAGTTCTAGGCGCGACTTTCTCAATTCACGTAGTTTTAGGTGCGACTTTCTCAATTCACGTAGTTCTAGGTGCGACTTTCTCAATTCACGTAGTTCTAGGTGCGACTCTCTCAATTTACGTAGTTCTAGGTGCGACTTTCTTAATTCACGTAGTTCTAGGTGCGACAATCTCACTTCACGTAGTTCTAGGTGCGACTTTCTCAATTCACGTAGTTCTAGGCGCGACTTTCTCAATTTACGTTGTTCTTGGTGCGACTTTCTCAATTCACGTTGTTCTAGGGGCGACTTTCTGAATTCACGTTTTCTAGGGGCGACTTTCTCAATTCACGTAGTTCTAGGTGCGACTTTCTGAATGCACGTAGTTCTAGGTGCGACTTTCTCAATTCACGTAGTTCTAGGCGCGACTTTCTCAATTCACCTAGTTTTAGGTGCGACTTTCTCAATTCACGTAGTTTTAGGTGCGACTTTCTCAATTCACGTTGTTTGGGGGTGGCTTTCTCAATTCACGTAGTTCTAGGCGCGACTTTCTGAATTCACGTAGTTCTAGGGGCGACTTTCTCAATTCACGTAGTTCTAGGTGCGACTTTCTCAATTCACGTAGTTCTAGGTGCGACTTTCTCAATTCACGTAGTTTTAGGTGCGACTTGCTCAATTTACGTTGTTCTAGGGGCGGCTTTCTCAATTCACGTAGTTCTAGGCGCGACTTTCTCAATTCACCTAGTTTTAGGTGCGACTTTCTCAATTCACGTAGTTCTAGGTGCGACTTTCTCAATCCACGTAGTTCTAGGCGCGACTTTCTCAATTCACCTAGTTTTAGGTGCGACTTTCTCAATTCACGTAGTTTTAGGTGCGACTTTCTCAATTCACGTTGTTCTAGAGGCGGCTTTCTTAATTCACGTAGTTCTAGGCGCGACTTTCTCAATTCACGTAGTTCTAGGTGCGACTTTCTGAATTCACGTAGTTCTAGGTGCGACTTTCTGAATTCACGTAGTTCTAGGTGCGACTTTCTGAATTCACGTAGTTCTAGGTGCGACTTTCTGAATTCACGTAGTTCTAGGTGCGACTTTCTGAATTCACGTAGTTCTAGGTGCGACTTTCTCAATTCACGTAGTTCTAGGTGCGACTTTCTTAATTCACGTTGTTCTAGGGGCGAGATTCTGAATTCACGTTTTCTAGGGGCGACTTTCTCAATTCACGTAGTTCTAGGTGCGACTTTCTCAATTCACGTAGTTCTAGGTGCGACTTTCTGAATTCACGTAGTTCTAGGTGCGACTTTCTCAATTCACGTAGTTCTAGGCGCGACTTTCTCAATTCACATAGTTTTAGGTGCGACTTTCTCAATTCACGTAGTTCTAGGTGCGACTTTCTCAATTCACGTAGTTCTAGGTGCGACTCTCTCAATTCACGTAGTTCTAGGTGCGACTTTCTCAATTCACGTAGTTCTAGGTGCGACAATCTCACTTCACGTAGTTCTAGGTGCGACTTTCTCAATTCACGTAGTTCTAGGCGCGACTTTCTCAATTTACGTTGTTCTTGGTGCGACTTTCTCAATTCACGTAGTTTGAGGTGCGACTTTCTCAATTCACGTTGTTCTAGGGGCGACTTTCTCAATTCACGTAGTTCTAGGTGCGACTTTCTCAATTCACGTAGTTCTAGGTGCGACTTTCTCAATTCACGTAGTTCTAGGTGCGACTTTCTCAATTCACGTAGTTCTAGGCGCGACTTTCTCAATTCACCTAGTTTTAGGTGCGACTTTCTCAATTCACGTAGTTTTAGGTGCGACTTTCTCAATTCACGTAGTTCTAGGCGCGACTTTCTCAATTCACCTAGTTTTAGGTGCGACTTTCTCAATTCACGTAGTTTTAGGTGCGACTTTCTCAATTCACGTAGTTCTAGGTGCGACTTTTCTCAATTCACGTAGTTCTAGGCGCGACTTTCTCAATTCACGTAGTTCTAGGTGCGACTTTCTCAATTCACGTAGTTCTAGGCGCGACTTTCTCAATTCACGTAGTTTTAGGTGCGACTTTCTCAATTCACGTAGTTCTAGGCGCGACTTTCTCAATTCACGTAGTTTTAGGTGCGACTTTCTCAATTCACGTAGTTCTAGGCGCGACTTTCTCAATTCACGTAGTTTTAGGTGCGACTTTCTTAATTCACGTTGTTCTAGGGGCGGCTTTCTCAATTCACGTAGTTCTAGGTGCGACTTTCTCAATTCACGCAGTTCTAGGTGCGACTTTTTCAATTCACGTAGTTCTAGGCGCGACTTTCTGAATTCACGTAGTTTTAGGTGCGACTTTCTCAATTCACGTTTTTCTAGGGGCGGCTTTCTCAATTCACGTAGTTCTAGGTGCGACTAGTTCTAGGTGCGACTTTCTGAATTTACGTAGTTCTAGGTGCGATTTTCTGAATTTACGTAGTTCTAGGTGCGACTTCTCAATTCACGTAGTTCTAGGTGCGACTTTCTCAATTCACGTCGGTCTAGGGGCGGCTTTCTGAATTCACGTAGTTCTGGGTGCGACTTTCTCAATTCACGTAGTTCTAGGTGCGACTTTCTCAATTCACGTAGTTCTAGGTGCGACTTCTCAATTCACGTAGTTCTAGGTGCGACTTTCTCAATTCACGTAGTTCTAGGTGCGACTTTCTCAATTCACGTAGTTCTAGGTGCGACTTTCTCAATTCACCTAGTTTTAGGTGCGACTTTCTCAATTCACGTAGTTTTAGGTGCGACTTTCTGAATTCACGTTGTTCTAGGGGCGGCTTTCTCAATTCACGTAGTTCTAGGCGCGACTTTCCCAATTCACCTAGTTTTAGGTGCGACTTTCTGAATTCACGTAGTTCTAGGTGCGACTTTCTCGATTTATGTAGTTCTAGGCGCGGCTTTCTCAATTCACCTAGTTTTAGGTGCGACTTTCTCAATTCACGTAGTTTTAGGTGCGACTTTCTCAATTCACGTTGTTCTAGGGGCGGCTTTCTCAATTCACGTAGTTTTAGGCGCGATTTTCTCAATTCACGTAGTTCTAGGTGCGACTTTCTCAATTCACGTAGTTCTAGGTGCGACTTTCTCAATTCACGTAGTTCTAGGTGCGACTTTCTGAATTTACGTAGTTCTAGGTGCGACTTTCTGAATTCACGTAGTTCTAGGTGCGACTTTCTGAATTGACGTAGTTCTAGGTGCGACTTTCTGAATTCACGTAGTTCTAGGTGCGACTTTCTGAATTCACGTAGTTCTAGGTGCGACTTTCTCAATTCACGTTGTTCTAGGTGCGACTTTCTCAATTCACGTTGTTCTAGGTGCGACTTTCTCAATTCACGTAGTTCTAGGTGCGACTTTCTGAATTCACGTAGTTCTAGGTGCGACTTTCTCAATTCACGTAGTTTTAGGTGCGACTTTCTCAATTCACGTAGTTCTAGGTGCGACTTTCTCAATTCACGTAGTTCTAGGTGCGACTTCTCAATTCACGTTGTTCTAGGTGCGACTTCTCAATTCACGTAGTTCTAGGTGCGACTTTCTCAATTCACGTAGTTCTAGGTGCGACTTTCTCAATTCACGTAGTTCTAGGTGCGACTTTCTCAATTCACGTAGTTCTAGGTGCGACTTTCTCAATTCACGTAGTTCTAGGTGCGACTTTCTCAATTCACGTAGTTCTAGGTGCGACTTTCTCAATTCACGTAGTTCTAGGTGCGACTTTCTCAATTCACGTAGTTCTAGGTGCGACTTTCTCAATTCACGTTGTTCTAGGTGCGACTTTCTCAATTCACGTAGTTTTAGGTGCGACTTTCTCAATTCACGTAGTTTTAGGTGCGACTTTCTCAATTCACGTAGTTCTAGGTGCGACTTTCTCAATTCACGTAGTTCTAGGTGCGACTTTCTCAATTCACGTAGTTCTAGGTGCGACTTTCTCAATTCACGTAGTTCTAGGTGCGACTTTCTCAATTCACGTAGTTCTAGGTGCGACTTTCTCAATTCACGTAGTTCTAGGTGCGACTTCCTCAATTCACGTAGTTCTAGGTGCGACTTTCTCAATTCACGTAGTTCTAGGTGCGACTTTCTCAATTCACGTAGTTCTAGGTGCGACTTTCTCAATTCACGTAGTTCTAGGTGCGACTTTCTGAATTCACGTTGTTCTAGGTGCGACTTTCTCAATTCACGTAGTTCTAGGTGCGACTTTCTCAATTCACGTAGTTCTAGGTGCGACTTTCTCAATTCCCGTTGTTCTAGGTGCGACGTTTCAAAAACGGTTTCGGTTTCCCGTCGGTTTCAGGTAAATCGAGCACGCCCTTAGGGTTCATCTAATGATCCCTGGTTTACCCTGGGCCCGTTTGAACTCGTGTGTGCACACACGTGGCATCCTGAAGCTCCAATCCAGCCATCCAGGGCATTCGTAGGGCGGTTGGTTGGGGATGAGGTATGGTCGCTGCTATCGTCACTGGCATCTTGGGGCTCGGGTTAATTAATTGTTATGCCGCACTCGATAGCCTTATTAATAGTCGATTGTGACGCGATGTCATCTCAATTCTCACCGGGTTTTAGCGATGTTGAACCCTTGTGTGCACAGCGGTGGTCTAAACCACCAATCCATTCGTTCATCACACATCATGAAAACCTGTTGACATGCTGTTGATGTGCTGTCACCGTGACTGAATGGGTAGCGGGTTCGGTGTTCCCACCCAGGATCGTCTATCCAATGACATTCGGCTGAGACGACCAACTGAGAGTCGTTAATTCCATAACATCGTCATTCCGTGCCCGTGTCGTTGTTTGCCTTGGGGATGGGGGGGGGGGTGTTAACCCCCCCCCCCCCCCCGAGGACAGTATTACGCTCTCACCAGTGCCACACATCGCCATATCACCCTCGTTTGTACCATATATATACTCGGTAGTTGTCATGGTTCAGTTCACCAGCCCCCCCACCTCCTTCCCCTCACCCCCCACCCCCTCCTCCTTCACCCCTCCCCTCCTCCACCTCTCCCCCTCCTCCTCCACCTCTCCCCCTCCTCCTCCACCTCTCCCCCCCTCCCTCCTCCTCCACCTCTTCCCATTCCGCGCCTCTTCCCCGCCGACATAAACCGCTCTGTGGGATCAAGTCAATCAAACGTCCGGGGAACGATAGGCGATAATACAAGGCGCTGAGACGGTTGTGACGGGTCGAGCGGCGGCCAGATGTGGGGGGAAGCTGGGGGAGAGGGTAGGGGGAGGTTTATCCGAGCCTAGAAGTGGCAGCGTCACGGGGTGGGTGGGAAAGGCGGAGGGGTTTATTTTGTAAAGGGTGTTAAGGGGGAAAAGAAAAGGGCACGGGTGCTGAAGGGTTCTGCCGACGATATTGCTACCAGTTTTATTCAGGGCCGTAATAATTGTCGGGTTAATTGATTTCTGTTCGTCTCGCCTCGTCAACGTGCGTTGTAACGGATGCAACATTCCCTGGTTTGGGGATTTTGGGATTTTGAGGTCGTGACTTATCTGGCTGACGTGCCTCAGGGGAGGGAAGTTGGGGGGGGGGGTTTGGGGTCTGCTCACCCTCCTTACCCCCCCACCCTCCGTGGCGGCTGGCTGTAATAATAGGATGGGCGGTGGCTGTCACGGCTCACAGATGACGAGTCTTGATACGTTTTTATTTTCGCCGGACCCTGAATGGGGGGGGGGGGTGCTTGGTGGGATGAATGGGGGATTGAATTGGGGCCATAGGGTAGATATGGTTAGCGATTGTGAGATGACGATTGAGTAGAAATTGTGATGTGATACCCTCATGATTGTATGGCGGTGGAGTGACTGTAGGGGTGGGTGGAGAGGTGGGTGTATGGGTAGGTGGAGAAGTGGGTGTATGGACGGGTGGAGAGGTAGTATGATGCCATTCAGGGTCTGGTGTACCCACTGCCCCCAACCCCCACAACCATACCCTCTTCCCCCAACCCCCACACCCATACCCCCTTCCCCAACCTCTACAGCCATATCCTCTTCCCCCAACCCCCACAGCCATACCCTCTTCCCCAACCCCCACAGCCATATCCTCTTCCCCCAACCCCCACAGCCATACCCTCTTCCCCCAACCCCCACACCCATACCCCCTTCCCCAACCTCTACAGCCATATCCTCTTCCCCCAACCCCCACAGCCATACCCTCTTCCCCAACCCCCACAGCCATATCCTCTTCCCCCAACTCCCACAGCCATACCCTCTTCCCCAACCTCTACAGCCATATCCTCTTCCCCAAACCCCACAGCCATACCCTCTTCCCCCCAACCCCCACAGCCATACCCTCTTCCCCAACCTCTACAGCCATATCCTCTTCCCCAAACCCTACAGCCATACCCTCTTCCCCAACCTCTACAGCCATATCCTCTTCCCCCAACCCCCACAGCCATACCCTCTTCCCCAACCCCCACAGCCATATCCTCTTCCCCCAACTCCCACAGCCATACCCTCTTCCCCAACCTCTACAGCCATATCCTCTTCCCCAAACCCCACAGCCATACCCTTTTCCCCCCAACCCCCACAGCCATACCCTCTTCCCCAACCTCTACAGCCATATCCTCTTCCCCAAACCCTACAGCCATACCCTCTTCCCCAACCCCCACAGCCATATCCTCTTCCCCCAACTCCCACAGCCATACCCTCTTCCCCAACCTCTACAGCCATATCCTCTTCCCCCAACTCCCACAGCCATACCCTCTTCCCCAACCTCTACAGCCATATCCTCTTCCCCAGACCCCACAGCCATACCCTCTTCCCCCCAACCCCCACAGCCATACCCTCTTCCCCAACCTCTACAGCCATATCCTCTTCCCCAAACCCTACAGCCATACCCTCTTCCCCAACCTCTACAGCCATATCCTCTTCCCCCAACCCCCACAGCCATACCCCCTTCCCCAACCTCTACAGCCATATCCTCTTCCCCCAACCCCCACAGCCATACCCTCTTCCCCAACCCCCACAGCCATATCCTCTTCCCCCAACCCCCACAGCCATACCCTCTTCCCCAACCTCTACAGCTGTATCCTCTTCCCCAAACCCCACAGCCATACCCTCTTCCCCCAACCCCCACAGCCATACCCTCTTCCCCCCAACCCCCACAGCCATACCCTCTTCCCCAACCTCTACAGCTATATCCTCTTCCCCAAACCCTACAGCCATACCCTCTTCCCCCAACCCCCACAGCCATACCCTCTTCCCCAACCCCCACAACCATATCCTCTTCCCCCAAACCCTACAGCCATACCCTCTTCCCCCAACCCCCACAGCCATACCCTCTTCCCCAACCTCTACAGCCATATCCTCTTCCCCAAACCCTACAGCCATACCCTCTTCCCCAACCCCCACAGCCATACCCTCTTCCCCAACCTCTACAGCCATATCCTCTTCCCCAAACCCTACAGCCATACCCTCTTCCCCCAACCCCCACAGCGATACCCTCTTCCCCCCAACCCCCACAGCCATACCCTCTTCCCCAACCTCTACAGCCATATCCTCTTCCCCAAACCCTACAGCCATACCCTCTTCCCCCAACCCCCACAGCCATACCCTCTTCCCCAACCTCTACAGCCATATCCTCTTCCCCAAACCTTACAGCCATACCCTCTTCCCCAACCCCCACAGCCATACCCTCTTCCCCAACCTCTATAGCCATATCCTCTTCCCCAAACCCTACAGCCATACCCTCTTCCCCCAACCCCCACAGCCATACCCTCTTCCCCAACCCCCACAAACATATCCTCTTCCCCCAAACCCTACAGCCATACCCTCTTCCCCCAACCCCCACAGCCATACCCTCTTCCCCAACCTCTACAGCCATATCCTCTTCCCCAAACCCTACAGCCATACCCTCTTCCCCAACCCCCACAGCCATACCCTCTTCCCCAACCTCTACAGCCATATCCTCTTCCCCAAACCCTACAGCCATACCCTCTTCCCCCAACCCCCACAGCCATACCCTCTTCCCCAAACCCTACAGCCATATCCTCTTCCCCCAACCCCCACAGCCATACCCTCTTCCCCCAACTCCCACAGCCATATCCTCTTCCCCAAACCCTACAGCCATATCCTCTTCCCGCAACCCCTACAGCCATACCCTCTCCCCCCAACATCCCCCAACCCCCACAGCCATACCCTCTTCCCCCAACCCCTACAGCCATACCCTCTTCCCCAAACCCTACAGCTATACCCTCTTCTCCAACCCCATACACCCATACCCTCTTCCCAAACCCCATACAACCGCTTCCCCAATACCTGCCAAAGAGCTTTGCTGTAATAAATTGAAAAATCCATATTGCCTTGCGGGCACGAAGGGCTGCAGATGTAGCGAGGACAAAGACTGTGGGTAGAGAGTTCTCTGGTGGTGGAGGGTAAGGGAGGCGGAGGAGGGTGGGGGGGGGGGGGGGCAAGGGGGCACGGGGCACGGGAAGGAGGGTTAATTTATAGGTTTCGGGGCCAGGACGGGAGCGATTGGGATGGAGCGGAGCCGGGTGCCGGGCACCTTGAGTTAGGGCTGAGGTTGGTAAAGATTGTCAGGCCGAGTGCCTCTTTAAGGGTCATGAAAGGAAGCTGGAGCACGGTGGTTCATCACGAGTGATTGCCTGCCACGGGGGTCCTCAATCGGCCCCCCACCCGCCCCCGCCCCTGCCCCCATTTCCATCCCCCAACAGCCCCCCTCCCCTTCTCCCTCCGCCGCTCCCTTCCCCTTCCCCGCCCCGCCTCCATCCCCCAGCAGCCACCCTCCCGTTGCCACCTGCCCCGTTGCCACCCTACTTGGCGACACGGCACTCACCCTGGAGCAGGGTCCACGCGGCCCCGGCCCCGCGGCCATGGTGCGGCTCGGGGGTTAAGATGGGGCGGCCCCGGCCCCGCGGCCATGGTGAGGCTGGGGGGTTGAGATGGGGTGGCCCCGGCCCCGCGGCCATGGTGAGGGCTGGGGGGTTGAGATGGGGTGGCCCCGCGGCCATGGTGGAGCTGGGGGGTTGAGATGGGGCGGCCCCGGCCCCGCGTACATTGTGAGGGCGGGGGGTTGAGATGGGGTGGCCTCGGCCCCGCGGCCATGGTGAGGCTGGGGGGTTGAGATGGGGCGGCCCCGCGGCCATGGTGAGGCTGGGGGGTTGAGATGGGGTGGCCCCGCGGCCATGGTGAGGCTGGGGGGTTGAGATGGGGCAGCCTCGGCCCCGCGGCCATGGTGAGGGTGGGGGGTTGAGATGGGGCGGCCTCGGCCCCGCGGCCATGGTGAGGGGGGGGGGGGGTTGAGATGGGGTGGCCCCGGCCCCGCGGCCATGGTGAGGCTGGGGGGTTGGGATGGGGTGGCCCCGCGGCCATGTTGAGGCTGGGGGGTTGAGATGGGGCGGCCTCGGCCCCGCGGCCATGGTGAGGGTGGGGGGTTGAGATGGGGTGGCCCCGGCCCCGCGGCCATGGTGAGGCTGGGGGGTTGAGATGGGGTGGCCCCGGCCCCGCGGCCATGGTGAGGCTGGGGGGTTGAGATGGGGTGGCCCCGCGGCCATGGTGAGGCTGGGGGGTTGAGATGGGGCGGCCTCGGCCCCGCGGCCATGGTGAGGGTGGGGGGTTGAGATGGGGTGGCCCCGGCCCCGCGGCCATGGTGAGGCTGGGGGGTTGAGATGGGGTGGCTCCGGCCCCGCGGCCATGGTGAGGCTGGGGGGTTGAGATGGCGTGGCCCCGCGGCCATGGTGAGGCTGGGGGGTTGAGATGGGGTGGCCCCGGCCCCGCGGCCATGGTGAGGGTGGGGGGTTGGGATGGAGCGGCCCCGCGGCCATGGTGAGGCTGGGGGGTTGAGATGGGGTGGCCCCGGCCCTGCGGCCATGGTGAGGCTGGGGGGTTGAGATGGGGTGGCCCCGGCCCTGCGGCCATGGTGAGGCTGGGGGGTTGAGATGGGGCGGCCCCGTGGCCATGGTGAGGCTGGGGGGTTGAGATGGGGTGGCCCCGCGGCCATGGTGAAGCTGGGGGATTGAGATGGGGTGGCCCCGCGGCCATGATGAGGCTGGGGAGTTGAGATGGGGTGGCCCCGGCCCCGCGGCCATGGTGAGGCTGGGGGGTTGAGATGAGGCGGCCCCGGCCCCGCGGCCATGGTGAGGCTGGGGGGTTGAGATGGGGTGGCCCCGCGGCCATGGTGAGGCTGGGGGGTTGAGATGGGGTGGCCCCGCGGCCATGGTGAGGCTGGGGGGTTGCGATGGGGTGGCCCCGGTCCCGCGGCCATGGTGAGGCTGGGGGGTTGAGATGAGGCGGCCCCTGCCCCGCGGCCATGGTGAGGCGGGGGGGTTGAGATGGGGTGCCCCCGGCCCCGCGGCCATGGTGAGGTTGGAGGGTTGGGATGGAGTGGCCCCGCGGCCATGGTGAGGCTGGGGGGTTGACATGGAGTGGCCCCGCGGCCATGGTGAGGCTGGGGGGTTGAGATGGGGTGGCCCCGGCCCCGCGGCCATGGTGAGGCTGGGGGGTTGAGATGGGGCGGCCCCGGCCCCGCGGCCATGGTGAGGCTGGGGGGTTGGGATGGGGTGGCCCCGCGGCCATGGTGAGGCTGAGGGCTTGGGATGGGGTAGCCCCGCGGCCATGGTGAGGCTGGGGGGTTGAGATGGGGCGGCCCCGGCCTCGCGGCCATGGTGAGGCTGGGGGGTTGAGATGGGGTGGCCCCGCGGCCATGGTGAGGGTGGGGGGTTGAGATGGGGTGGCCCCGGCCCCGCGGCCATGGTGAGGCTGGGGGTTGAGATGGGGTGGCCCCGGCCCCGCGGCCATGGTGAGGCTGGGGGGTTGAGATGGGGTGGCCCCGCGGCCATGGTGAGGCTGGGGGGTTGAGATGGGGTGGCCCCGGCCCCGCGGCCATGGTGAGGCTGGGGGGTTGAGATGGGGCGGCCCCGGCCCCGCGTACATTGTGAGGCTGGGGGTTGAAATGGGGTGGCCCCGGCCCCGCGGCCATGGTGAGGCTGGGGGGTTGAGATGGGGCGGCCCCGGCACCGCGTACATTGTGAGGCTGGGGGTTGAGATGGGGTGGCCCCGGCCCCGCGGCCATGGTGAGGCTGGGGGGTTGAGATGGGGTGGCCCCGGCCCCGCGGCCATGGTGAGGCTGGGGGTTGAGATGGGGTGGCCCCGGCCCCGCTTGCATGGTGAGGGCTGGGGGTTGAGTTGGGGAGGGACGTCAGTGAGTGTTGAAGGTTCCTGTGTGAAATGTGAAGGCTGTACAAGGGCACATGATGTATTGTGTTGCGTCAGTCTGGCCTTTGTCGCCTGAGGAAAGCCACTGGTCCTCTTCATGCAATACGTAATCGTCTCGAAGACATTAAGTCGCCATTTCGGGAGCGATAACTCGCCGTTTCGGGAGCAATAGCTCGCCATTTCGGGAGCAATAGCTCGCCATTTCGGGAGCAATAACTCGCCATTTCGGGAGCAATAACTCACTCTTTCGAATCCATTTCGAAGACAGTAGCTCGTCATTTCTTGGAGACCTAACCCTGTGGTCGATGGTGAGCCGCGTGTTAGGCTATTGCCGAATGTGCTCTGCTGGGCCAGACCACGCTGCTGGTGCGTGGTTCGAACCCCACCTCTGCCACTCGCGAAGACGTGGCTCCCCTCTACCTTAATCTTACTTATTGGCACCAAATGACCTACATAGGTTAAAAAGCTTTCCCTGGGTGGCTGGTGCCCGGGCCCCGCCTACGTTCAGTGGGTGGCTGGTGCCCTGGAGCTGACCTGCGTTCAGTGGGTGGCTGGTGCCCGTACCCCGCCTACGTTCAGTGGGTGGCTGGTGCCCGGACCCCGCCTACGTTCAGTCGGTGGCTGGTGCCCGGACCCCGCCTACGTTCAGTCGGTGGCTGGTGCCCGGACCCCGCCTACGTTCAGTGGGTGGCTGGTGCCCAGATCCCGCCTACGTTCAGTGGGTGGCTGGTGCCCAGACACCGCCTACGTTCAGTGGATGGCTGGTGCCCAGACACCGCCTACGTTCAGTGAATGGCTGGTGCCCAGACACCGCCTGCGTTCAGTGAATGGCTGGTGCCCAGACACCGCCTGCGTTCAGTGGGTGGCTGGTGCCCGGACCCCGCCTACGTTCAGTGGGTGGCTGGTGCCCGGACCCGACCTGCGTTCAGTGGGTGGCTGGTGCCCAGACCCCGCCTACGTTCAGTGGGTGGCTGGTGCCCAGACACCGCCTACGTTCAGTGGATGGCTGGTGCCCAGACACCGCCTACGTTCAGTGAATGGCTGGTGCCCAGACACCGCCTGCGTTCAGTGAATGGCTGGTGCCCAGACACCGCCTGCGTTCAGTGGGTGGCTGGTGCCCGGACCCCGCCTACGTTCAGTGGGTGGCTGGTGCCCGGACCCGACCTGCGTTCAGTGGGTGGCTGGTGCCCAGACCCCGCCTACGTTCAGTGGGTGGCTGGTGCCCAGACACCGCCTACGTTCAGTGGATGGCTGGTGCCCAGACACCGCCTGCGTTCAGTGGATGGCTGGTGCCCGGCCCCCGCATACGTTCAATGGGTGGCTGGTGCCCGGACCCGACCTGCGTTCAGAGGGTGGCTGGTGCCCAGACCCCGCTTACGTTCAGTGGGTGGCTGGTGCCCGGGCCCCGCCTACGTTCAAAGGGTGGCTGGTGCCCGGCCCCCGCTTACGTTCAGTGGGTGGCTGGTGCCCGGGCCCCGCCTACGTTCAGAGGGTGGCTGGTGCCCGGCCCCCGCCTACGTTCAGTGGGTGGCTGGTGCCCAGACCCCGCCTACGTTCAGTGGGTGGCTGGTGCTCAGACCCCGCCTACGTTCAGTGGGTGACTGGTGCCCGGACCCCGCCTACGTTCAGTGGGTGGCTGGTGCCCTGGAGCCGACCTGCGTTCAGTGAGTGGCTGGTGCCCGGCCCCCGTCTACGTTCAGTGGGTGGCTGGTGCCCGGCCCCCGCGAGCCTCTTAGCGCATATTTATGGTTGTCGTCTTTGATGCGTAAGTGAATTAGGGGCGGATAGTACCACGTGGTATGGGGAATGGGAATGACCGCCATGGTTGGGGTTATGGGGTGGGGTGTGTGGGTCCTGGGTGTGAGGGGCGGTGGGGCGGGGGGGGGGTGCAGAACGGACAGGTCGATGACCGAATATAGTTTTTACGAATGACTTGAGACTTTTGTGCCTCTACTTTGTATGGGACCCCACGGGTTTGGGTAGGAGAGAAATGGCTGTGATGATGGCCGTAGTGTCGAGTTACAGGGCTGCCATGTTGTTTTTATCCTGGACCCGTCAACCGACTGGCTGCACGGGAGCTGACTGTGGCTGTCTGTGGCAGTATGTGACTGTCTGTGGCTGTCTGGCTGTCTGTGGCTGTGTGTGGCTGCCTGTGGCTGTGTGTGGATGTATGTGGCTGTATGTGGCTGTCTGTGGCTGTCTGTGGCTGTATGTGGCTGTGTGTGGCTGTATGTGGCTGCCTGTGGCTGTGTGTGGATGTATGTGGCTGTATGTGGCTGTCTGTGGCTGTATGTGGCTGTATGTGGCTGTATGTGGCTGCCTGTGGCTGTGTGTGGATGTATGTGGCTGTCTGTGGCTGTATGTGGTTGGTTGTGGCTGTATGTGGCTGCATGTGGCTGTCTCTTCCCGTCTTGGCGATGCACTTCTGTGTGGTCGCAGGATAAAGATACCATGTTTTCTTCGCAAAGAGTAGGGGGTTACCCCCGGGCACATGGCTCCACTCTCCCTTCCTTCTCCCATTGACGCGATATGACCCAAAGTGGGTAAAGCGTCCTGACTAACTGACCAGCCGTCTTGGCAGTGATGGGAGTCGCCCTAGCTCATTGGGCAAGCGAACTAACTGGCAGAACAACAGGTGATGAGTTCGCGGCCTACAGCCTGCATCTGAGGCATGTAGCATTCAAGCCCAGTCCTTTGTTCGTGGAGGTTCCTTAGACAAGTGTAGCCTTTCAAGTGCTCAACAGGTCCGGATGGGGTAAATGGCGACACGCGACATGACCGTTTTCTGAAAAAAAACGACACCCGACATTGGTGTCTAAATTCCGACAGCAAAAAATTCAAATTGGTGAGCGACGCAGTTCTACAGTTGTTTCTCGAAAATCTGACTGCGATAGTTTTTCAAAAAATCGACAGTGGACACAGCGAATTTTGAAAAAATGGACGCTGGATCCCTTCCCCGGGCTAAACAGTGGCCTAAAACTAAAACCCAAATATTTTCCTATTGGCGTCAGTGCTATCAGTGTAAACGAAATATACATAATCACAAGTTCGTGGTTTTGCGATAACCAGATGTAACCTTCGTTTACAATGATCATGTTTTTTTTTACATGTACTGCACGCGTGGTCTGAAAGTGCTTGTGTTGTATTATAGACAAAATATATGCGTTATTAACGAGTTTTGATGACGTAGTACACAAGAAGGTTAGTTGCACATCCTTATATTCGTGTTTACGCCATACGGACCTGACAATATCTTTGATTTCCAAAATATGATTTATCAGTGACAATAATTCGCTGTATGAGCGGCCTTTTACTATTTGGGGTATATTTTTAGTTACATCAGATGTGTTAACGTTAGTAACTTTGCAATAACTGTCGTTGGGCACATCTCCCCGTCATAATGGACCCATGTGATCTCCCACCTGCAGCGGCGGGGAGTCTCGATGGCTCAGTTGGTAAGCAGGCTGAACTGCAGATCTACAGGTCGTGGGTTCGCACCCTGGTACATACATACTGAGGCACGCTCCAACCAACGCCATGTCTTGTCATTGTATCCGGGATGTTTCTTGGCCCAGCCTAGTCGTTCATGGTCACACCAGTGGCTGCCTAACACACCAACACATCAGTGCCCATGGACCAGTGGGTGCTCTACTGTAGCGTGTGCAGGACCCGTAAGTTCGAAACGCCAGGGGCAAAATATTTCGCTCTAGAATAGGACATTAGCTTGGAGCGGGGCGAAATATTTGGCCCCCGCAGTTTCGAACTTACGGACCCTCATCGTATGCTGGGAAGATGCGGTGACCATGGCAACGTGCCGTCCACCCTATACCGTATACCATAGGCCTGACCGCCATTATCGTATCAAAATGAGTCTGGACAACATAGGCCAAATATGTCAAAATGGAGCGCGAATCCACGACTGTCTGCGTGTGTGTGTGTGTGTGGAGGGGGTGGGGGGGGGGGCGGGGGTGTAGCCAACTCATCTTTCGGGTAACCCGGGGGAGTGTGGTGTGTGAGGGGTAGGGTGGGGGCTGTTCGCCGCCAGACCATTCAGGTGCCCCGGGGAAGGTGTGATCTGATAGGAAGGGGGGGGGGGGGTGGTTAACCACCAGACCATTAACAACTATCGATTTAAAGTGACTGCTGCATCTTTCTCTCTTTCTCTCTCTCTCTCTCTCTCTCTCTATATATATATAGTGCGCGGTCTTCAATGATGGCAGTGAGGTTTCGATTCACCGTTGACCTTCGCCATTTGCTGGTTTTCCAGTCGATCGCCTACCTACAACTGCGCATCTGCACGGCTGAAATAAAACTCCGCCCTGTTGTATTATGCCAGATCACATGCAATCGGGGGGCAATCGAACGTTGTGTCGCGCTGTCTCGAGGCCCATTTAGTGACCTCGCTGTGTTAAACACACATACCGTGGTCTCCTCACTCGCTCAGGCTGCTTGTGTTGAGCGTTTGTTGTAGCTGTGTTTAGGATATTACATCTATAGAACGGAAAATAGGTTGGCGTCCGTCCGGCCGTCTGCGAAAGGCGATGGATTTGCAACTTTGTTTTTGGTCTAAGTAATACGGTTTGCGTCGCGGCATGTGCGCTTATGACTGAATAAACCTATGTGTGAGTGACTGACAGGGCTTACCGCAGTGGTCGCATCGGTGACCTGTCGATAGGTCTTTGTTTGTACTCGCTGGGCGCATAGATTGGCGTTTTAAGTCCAGTTTCTCAAAGCAGAGCCCGTCGCGGTGGGCCATTCCCTCACGTACTACACGTGCCCATCCCCTCTTGTGGGATCGTGCATAGAACGCCTGTGCCCTTATTGGGTCCTGCAGCCCCAGCAGTGAGGTGAGGTCGTCTTCAGCAGTGACCACGGGTAAATGGTCATCTCGCCAGTCAGCACCCTGAACAAGTGCGTTGGATATGTGAGGATGCTTTTGGCATGGGTTCCTAAGCGAGATGGCTTTATCTCGGCACAGGTCTCTCTGTCACGCGAGGATAGGATCGGATATTTGTGCTTGAAATAACACCCCATCTCTCAGGAGTAATGCCATAGGCATGTTTTCGCGTACGAAGATTAGAATATGTAGCCTTTCAGGTGCGCAGTTTAATCATCATTTCCCCCAAAACACCCAACTTTTAATTTTTTAGTTTTTGTTTGTTTTTTACGTATTCATTTATTTGTATGTATTATGGATATGTTAATGTTGTATGCTGTTTTACATTCCTAACGCGTGTGTGGTGTTGCATCTTGCAGGTGTGTGGTACGGACACCCTGGCCAGTATTGCCGCACAGTTCGACACGACGACCTCGGAGCTGAAGAAACTCAACAGGATGATGTCCACCATGGTCTTCCCGGGCCAGGTCAGTCAGGGTGACGTCCCGTCAGTCAGGGTGACGTCGCGTCAATCAGGGTGACGTCGCGTCAATCAGGGTGACGTCAGTCATGGTGACGTCACGTCAGTCATGGTGACGTCACGTCAGTCATGGTGTCGTCACGTCAGTCATGGTGACGTCACGTCAGTCATGGTGACGTCACGTCAGTCATGGTGACGTCACGTCAGTCATGGTGACGTCACGTCAGTCATGGTGACGTTAGTCAGGGTGACGTTAGTCAGGGTGACGCCAGTCAGGGTGACGCCAGTCAGGGTGACGCCAGTCAGGGTCACGTCAGTCAGAGTGACGTCAGCCAGTCACGTCAGCCAGTGACGCCAGTCAGGGTCACGTCAGTCAGGATCACGTCAGTCTGGGTTACGTCAGTCAGGGTCACGTCAGTCAGGGTCACGTCAGTCTGGGTCACGTCAGCAAGTCACGCCAGTCAGGGTCACGTCAGCCCGTCACGTCAGCCAGTCACGCCAGTCAGGGTCACGTCAGTCTGGGTCACGTCAGGCTGCGGTGCAGATAAACAGGTCGTGGGTAAGAATCCTGAGACCTACGTCTGGGGCAAGTATCACCCAACCCCATTGTCCAGGAGGTTTCGTAGCTTCATGTGCCCAAGCGCGGCCTAATACACAAACATTTCACACCTCTCCAACGTAAATTACGACTGTATGATCAAGTTGATCGCTGATGCCGCCGTGAGTATTGTTTCGGCCACGCCCACTGCCGCCAACGTCCTATTAATTAAAATAGAATTTAGAAAGTCCGAGCGTCAGTGGCTTATATTCCGATACATACCGTGTAACGAGGGGGGATGATGGAGTCCTTATTATGACCTCACCTTTCCCCACACGACCCCCCCCCCCCCCAACCCACACACCCGACCCCCCTCCCCTCCCGCCGTCACGGGACTTTCTGTCTGGTCACACCGCAAAGGTCACGGGGCGAGTCGGGGACTACGTGCACGTGGTATACTCACAGTCCTCCAGGTGGCGTATGTGCTTCACCACTCTGCCGCATGGTGGCGTGTGTGTGTGTCCCCACTGTGCGGCATGGTGGCGTGTGTGCTTCACCACTGTGCCGCATGGTGGCGTGTGTGCTTCACCACTCTGCCGCACGTTGGCTTGTGTGCTTCACTCTACCGCATGGTGGCGTGTGTGCTTCACTCTGCCGCATGGTGGCGTGTGTGCTTCACCATTCTGCCTGCATAGGATGGCACATTTTCCGTTGAAGAGTCGAAGATAATTGCTAAATTTGGGAACATTCAAAGGTTCATTTGCTGTTGATTGTTGATTGCACTCTGATATACATACAACAGAACGAGACAGTCACAGTCAGATTACTAACTTGCAAACTGCCACATGGGAACGTTATTATACAGAGAAACCTTACTGACTCAAGCTTACAATATCTGCTGCCCGTGTTTAAAATTATTTCTTATTTCATTATTAACTTACAACCAGTCGATAAGCACAAATTGTTAGCTTTGTTTTTTGCATAGTTTTTTGTCAGGCATATCTTACCCCTTAGTAACAGAGTCCATCCGCCAGGTTTCAGCATACCAATCGTACGTATGCCATCAATCACATTTACACCATTCTCGTGTTTTCCCGGTATGTCATCTCTATTATAACACCTTTTTCTCATGCCGTCTCTTTGCATCCCCTTCTCACCCCTGACCCTGACACCCCCCCCCCCCTCCACCACCACCACCACCACCCACCCCCTGCAGGTTGTGTACGTGCCGGACGAGGAGTATGTGGCCAGCAGTCCCTCCACCCCCGTCACCTCCCCCTCCCATGAGACGCCGGAACCCGCTTTCCCGCCACCCGCGAGGAAGGGCAGCGGGGAGCAGACGACAGACGCCGAGGCCAAGAGCGACACGCCCACCAAGACCGACTCCAAATCCACCTTCGTGAGTGCCTCATTACATTGCTCGGGATTCTTCCACTCATAAATATTACATATATATCCGTTGAAGTTATCCATGCGGCCATATTTTACCAGAGAAACATTGGAAAGTGTGACTTTCGTGTGTACTGCGTCATCAAGGTAGGTCTTATTAGGAAGATTTGTCATGATCGCGTACCTGCGTTACCACCCCCTCCACCCCTATCACCCTCCCTCCCTCACTCTTCTGGTGGGGCCGATTTGGTGGTGGGGTTTTCCTCGCCAGGTGTCGCTGCATGACTTGCCTGTGTTGCTGAGGGTCGCGGATTCATTTCTCATGTGCGGTGTGTCCTGCATCATTTCAAAACTCTTTGGACAAAAGCAGGGACTGGGCCCGAACTGCTTGACCATGAATGGTCCGCCACCTTGAATAATTTGCCGGACAAATTTCTCGTCAAAATCTCTTTATTCAATCTGGTATACTATGCAGTATATTATGATGCCTAGTTAATTGTGAAATGTACTTGATAAATGGTAAGCCGGATAATTTCTTTTGACAAATGAACCATAAATTTCAGCACACTTGGTATGAATAAGTGGATAATTTCTTTTCTTGCCATCCTGCGGGTGAGATTGTGGTTGGTTGGTGTATCCAATCTAATAATTAAATTATTCACATGTATATATTGGTTTACGGACTTCCACAGCGACTCCCAAGCTATCCGGCGTTGACAAATGCTCTTTTAATTATGGTACGAGTACAAATTTCCCTGCTTGCCATCTGCAAATGCCCTGCTCACATAGACCCACCGACGCCTCGGCCGAGCTGAAAAGGGGGAAATTGGCCCCAAATCGGCCTCAAATCGGCCGTGACCTCGGCCGACCTCGGCCGAGCATTGCTGCTCGGTGGCTCATTTCAGGTGCTCGGCCGAGGCCTTTCCAGTTTTAATGCTGACATTAAAACCAGGCCGAGCTCGGCCAATTTCCTTAGGTCGGCGGAGGTCGGCCGATCGGCTCGGCCGAGCTCGGCCGATTTTTAAAACTATGAAAGCTCGGTGGGAAAGTTGAAGAACTCGGTGGCGTGGGCGAGCTCTGACGTCGGGCGACCAGTCTTAGTCTATGTGAGCAGGGCAAAAACTTCTACCGGTTGAATGCTCTTTCTACGACGACCCTTGCTCGAGCGTTGGTCTTCACGGTTACACCATATAAGGTGGTGTTTCGTAAGTGTTGGGACCAACCACATGCACAACGCGTGTTTTCAGCTTGTGAATGGCCGAAGCGGTAACCATGGTAACTGGTCTCTCTCAGGGATCCTTCGGTTTCACACTCAGTGTTTGCCATTAACAAATATTCTCTCTTCACTTTTTCATTCAGGAATTCCAAACCCTCAAGAAGTTGTTTTTGTTCGGCAAGGTAGGGTACCTGGCTACACGTAAGCCCGTCTTAGTGTTTCAGGCAGCATTTGAACCAATCCCCCCACTCCCAAAAAAACCCACATTAACCCCCGCCCCCCCCCCCCACTTTATCCCCCCCCCCCACTTTATCCCCCCCCCACATTAACCCCTGCCCCCCCCGTTCCTCCCATCCCACCAACCAAACCCGTGCCTTCTTAACTACAGTGTCAGTATGTAACGTAGACGAGCCTCATCAACAGCTAAATCCGTTTTTTATCGAACAACTTAGTTTGCTGAATTAAATGAAGTACTTACATCCATAACGAAGAGACTTTCTGTGAAGCATTTCGTGGATTTCATTATAATTCCGTGGAGTTATTATATTATAATTCCAAACTCCAGTTTGGAATTTATGATATATCTGTCTACTAACAAACAACGTGGCCTTGAGAAAATGCTTGCGGATTCCCAAATACTCCTTTTGTGGACACCATAGTTCCTTTCTCCCGTCCCCCGCCCCCTCCCCCCCGTTCATCCAGACCGCCCCGCTCCGCCCCGCTCCGCCCCACTCCGCCCCGCACACTGCCCCCCCCCTCTCCCAGCCCGTCGCCCTAGCGCACCCACCCTATCTGTCATTGTTTGCATGACCGTATGGACAGACGCTGTTACCACATGCGTTTAGGTTTTTCAGTAACATTTCCTCTTACTTTGACTTTTGTGTCCGTCCCGACAAAGCGAACATTCTACACATACTTACGTTTCTGGTACGCTTTGTAAAGGCCAGATGGATACGTGTCCTTTAAGTCAAATTTTGCAGTTCTATATTGGACGAATCACTTTTGTAAGGCAATACCGCACACAGACGTTGTAAAGTAACTCGTTGTCCTGTAGATAAGTGCGCAATTACCCTGGGTTGTCGCCGCCTGAGACAATGGGGATTTGGCCTTCAACACCCCACAGTGTGACCTTCAGTTGGTTTGCCAGGAGTGATTACCAACGAAAAAATTATGTTTTCTGATAAATTATCAAACGTATTTGAGTCAACTGGCCATGCAGTCGTGTCTTTGTATTAACGGACGAGATGAACGAGGATTTGACCAGGATTTGCGTGATATGCACGTGGCGCGCAAATAGCAGCGCCCTCTATAGTGTTCGAAGCCGCCATCTTTAAAGTTTTACGAAGTAACCTTACAGGATATTTGAAAAATAATCCTTCATTTTTGCAATGTAACTTAATATTACACATGATGTATGTATGAGTTTATCCTGACGCCAACTGAGGTGCTAGTCAGGGATATTATGTAATTAACTATTTGTGGTGTAAACGGCGCTCCATACCTCACTTGGGGTTGCGAGCCCACACACAGCTGCTGGAAGGTGTTATATTTTATCATTTGACATACTTTACAAGAGGTAGTCTTGAAGTTGTTTAGGTACTATAAACCTAACTGATAAGGCGATGTTGTTCTTATGGGTTTGTAATATAGCTGATTTGCTGTTACCAATGCGTACTCGAGTAGTCATTATGTAGGTTATATATATATACTGGTAGTATCCGGATTCTGTTTGTAGACCATCCTTGCTGCTCCCATCGAAATACTTGGCCTATCTAAAAAAAAATGATGAAAATGCTCTGAGTGAAAAACAGGAATTTTCTTGTGTTCATATTCTGATATGTTTGGAGAAAAACATTTTGGAGATCAGAAGCTCGCACTTAAGAGAAAAAAAATCAAAATGTGTTGTACAAAATGATTGTCTTAAGTTTAAGTTATGTTACACAATATAAGAAAATTCCAGTTTTAAGTTATGCATTTTTCAGTGCGACCGCATGCTCTGATGTCTTTGCACTCCATGACGTATCCATGGCAACAGCACCGTTTCATTTACTCTGATGCACCCGCTCTTAAATAAGAATTACGACGACCACGATGCTTCATTGCGACAAGAAATTTGGATTTTATTATAATAATCCATTAAATACTCCCTTCAAAACATAAGGTCAAGTTAGTTATTCTTTCAGTATCAATAAGCACAATAGCACAGATGTAAATGCGGCATTGCCTTTTCGCGCTTCTTCACATTATAGTTAACAAAATTAGTAACATTGAAAATTGACTATTCGTGCTATTGTGGTTCATATTCGTCCAGTAGCCTAATGCTTCAGATGAAGTCATTATGAATTCACCGGGGAGAATGTCCTGGATCTACCTGTATCAATGTATGGTAACCTGGATCAAGTCCCGCGGAGTGCCAACCATAAGACCCTGGTATGGAGCGCCACTTTCTGGTACGAAGGAAAACGACTGCTCTTCAGAATATTTGTATCCATTCTAGGTATTGGGATATATATCTAGGATCCCCCCCCACCCCCCCCCGTCATCCTCATCCCACGCACGCACACACGCACAACTCACTCGATATGCACAACAATTTCGATGATTTTCACATCGCGCGTGGCCATTCCGCATTGTAGGAGATCCCGCTGGTGAAGCTTGCTGAGCGGAAAGGGCCGGGGATTGCCGAGCGCCTCCGACTGAGCGGCGAGCCGGAGACGCCGCCGCCGAGGCCGCTGGGGGAGGAGGAGGTCAAGCGACTGGACGACGAGTGCTTCGAACGCTTCATCAAAGTCAGCGTCAAACATATCACAGATGGAGAGGTCAGTGTGCAGTATATCTGTAGATCTTTATTTGTGCATCATGTCACATTGTAAAGGTACATTGTAAAGTCAGCGTGAAACATATCACAGATGGAGAGGTCAGTGTGCAGTATATCTGCAGATCTTTATTTGTGCATCATGTCACATTGTAAAGGTACATTGTAAAGTCAGCGTCAAACATATCACAGATGGAGAGGTCAGTGTGCAATATATCTGCAGATCTTTATTTGTGCATCATGTTACATTGTAAAGGTACATTGTAAAGTCAGCGTCAAACATATCACAGATGGAGAGGTCAGTGTGCAGTATATCTGTAGATCTTTATTTGTGCACCATGTTACATTGTAAAGGTACATTGTAAAGTCAGCGTGAAACATATCACAGATGGAGAGGTCAGTGTGCAGTATATCTGTAGATCTATATTTGTGCATCATGTTACATTGTAAAGGTACATTGTAACTTTTTTCGGGAAAGCAGTTACAATGTGAAAAATTTTATACATAATGTATTTATATACATATATATATATATATATATATATATATATATATATATATATATATATAGCTGGAGGATACCCCTTATAGCCTGATGCTAGGTCTTCTAATGTAAAAAGTGACGGTTTCGTTAAAATCCGTAAATCTCGTGAGATTCTTCCGAGTCATAATTGCCGCATTTCGTAATTTTGGTAAGTCGTAATTGTCGTAAGTCGCAATTATCGTATGTCGCATTTCTCGTAAGTCAGTCGCAATGACCGTAGATCCGCCTAGTTGGTCGCCAGCGACCTAATTTAACCTTCACTTGCTCAACACGACCGTTCCTGTTTCATATCGTTCTGTGTGTGTGTGCGTCCAGGGAGTGGTGAAAGGGGTGCTCCTGGTGACCCCCAACGCCATTATGTTTGACCCCAACGTGTCCGACCCGCTGGTGATGGACCGGGGCGCCGACGAGTACGGAATGATCGCTCCCATGGACACCGTCATCTCGGCCGCCATGTACCACGACATCGCAGCCATGAACCGCAAGAAGTCAAGGTCAGCCAGGGGTCGCCATGCCGGGTGTGGGTCTGGGTTTATGTCACCGTCAAATGAATGGTAAAGGTTAGACGATAATTCATCAGGTAAGCGGAGCTCGGGAGATAAAGAAAAGGGGCTTTGGTTTAGATAAGGTCAGTGCATTATGCAATTTAAATGAGGTCACGGTCAGTTCATTATGCAATTGAAATGAGGTCACGGTCAGTTCATTATGCAGTTGTATTGACGTCAAGGTCAGTGCATTATGCCATTGAAATGACGTCAAGGTCAGTGCATTATGCCATTGAAATGACGTCAAGGTCAGTGCATTATGCAATTGAAATGAGGTCACGGTCAGTTCATTATGCAGTTGTATTGACGTCAAGGTCAGTGCATTATGCCATTGAAATGACGTCAAGGTCAGTGCATTATGCCATTGAAATGACGTCAAGGTCAGTGCATTATGCAATTGAAATGACGTCAAGGTCAGCGCATTATGCAAGTGAAATGACGTCAAGGTCAGCGCATTATTCAATTGAAATGACGTCAAGGACTGCATTATTCAGTTGAAATCACGTCAAGGTCAATATATGTAATTAACATTAGGTCAAGGTCACTGTATTAAATTCTCCCTATTATTTTGTGCGCAATGTCTGTCCAAATTTGTAAATATTCATGTGTCTTTATTGTATGTTATGAAGTGGACAGTACATGCAGATCGGTTACTGTCATCAATTAATTATTATGGTTTGTCCCCCATGGCTTTCTGCTTTGGGTGTTTGCAGTAATAACGCTGACCAGCCAAAGCCTGAGATATACCACTCCGCCACCTGCCCGATGTACACGAAAGGAATCGAGAGTCCACCGGAAGTCGCCGAGGAGGCTGTCGGGGAAGTCGGGAAGGCCATCCCGGAGCGGAAGGGTACCCGTATGACGCGCAGCGACAGCGTCTGTTCGTGCGGTGCTCTGGGGTTGAGCCTCTCGCCCACCGGAACTACGTCACCCTTGAAGTTATCCGAGTTGGCCAGGATGAGGTCAGAGGTCACGGAGAAGGAAGGCGTCGCCGGCGAACGCAAGCCGCTGGTTGCTATTGGTGATGAAACCGAGAGCGATTCGAGTGAAGATGAAGGTCACAAGGCGGAGCGGGAGACATATCACTCTCAGCCGGTAGGGGTCGCTGTCGATGAAAGCCCGCTGCCCAAGCTACAAGCGCCTCCTCCCGGGCGATCCTCGGGCGTTCCTCCGACAGAGGGCGCCACTGGTAGGTCGGCGTCCCTCGTCGGCACACTTGACAATGGTGCGAGTCCCCCTTCGTCGGGAAAACCTGCAGATCTCAGAACTCATGCCTCATGCGACGACAAAAAAGACAAAATGGGATTGGATTCCGGACCCGATGTCGTCACTTCCGCCTCATCTTGCTCCTCCTCGGGGTCCGCCAAGGCCGGCCGCACTGACAGTTTCCCGGACAATGCCTCGGCGGCCGTCAGCGACAGCAACGCCAATGGCGGTGGGGGGCGCGCCGGGCGGCCGGCGGGGGGCGGAGCGGATGCCAATAGCAACACGGTGTGTGAGATGGGGGACGGGGCGCCGACGCAGGATTCCAGCCCCGCGGACAGACCCCCTGGAGCCTCCTCAGTCACCCCGCGCATGCAAATCGGAAACATCGCGTACTTTCAATACGAGGATTTGCTGTCTGAGAACGACGCTGGTTCTCCGGGTGGGACAGGGACGGCGGGGGCGGGCCACGGCGAGGGCCTCCACCGCCTGAGCCCCACCCCGAGCCCCACGCAGCAGGTGCCGCCGGGATCCCCCCACGACAGGGCCGGGTCGGCCGGGTCCGGATCCCCGCAGCCGTCTTCGTCGCCACAGCAACATCAACATCCGGGTCTCCTCAGCCGGACGCTCGGCTCCGTGACCTCCATCGGAGGCTCGATCGCTGACTCTATCAGTGGCTCGTTCCCCGGTTCGCCTAACTTCAGCAGCTTTGTGGATTTCTCCAGCGGTCTCTTCGGCCGCGGGCACGTGGGCCCTCAGGATGACGTCACTACTGGGGACGTTGCCGCCAACGCCAATGCCCAGAACGAGGCTGTGGTGTTTCGTCACAGGGACCCCACAGCGGCCAGTCCATCAACGCGTCTTTCAGGGTCGGAAGTGCATTCTGGGAACGACAGAAAGAGTAAGACGCTGCACGATATGGAGGTGGAGGTGGAAAACATCGTTAAGTTGAACGATAAACCCGAGCTCTTCCAGTCCCTCGATGGTAAGGGTTGCATCTGTCTGGCACTTGGTCCTCACTTTGTGAATGCTCTTTGTGGGGATATTTTTCACCATTTTGGCGCAGTTTCTCCAACCTCTGTTATTAAAGTTGACAAGTTAAACAATTTTTGTTGTTGACTCAAACATTTTAATTTTAACTTGCCTGCTTGAATTTTAATCTTTTTGAAGGTATTTCATGCTTCATGCTTTTTCAGCCTTAGACATCTTTGATAGGTTTTTCGTCCTCATATCTTGCTTTCAACCAAATTCTAGACTTTACTTTTGATACGTCCGAGCGGGAATGTTTTGGCGCAATTTGTTTGTGTGAATTCTTGTATAGTGCGGTAGTGACAGCTTAAAACTTGCACTGAATTGCGTCTTTGCGCTGGCTGTCCTTATTTGCCTCCGGCTTTTGTTTTCCCAAAAAATTATTGGAAAGAGGTATATTTTAAGTTTAGGTTTACAACTGTGGGATGACTCTTAGCCTTGATGGCCAGATGCGGCGCTCTTTGCGTTCTGTAGCGGTGATATCATCAAACCCGTTGGCTATCACGTGATTGGTGACAACCTGAAAAAAACTACTGCTACAAAAATATCATTTATTAAACTTTTTTGCCCTCATGTAATGCGATCTTTCGTATTTTATTTTCAGAACTGGGTTAGTATGAAGGGCTCGCTTTAATGTGGTTCGTGCCGCTCAGTTTGGAATGATATTCGTATGATTTTGAGTGAATGTTTGTGATTTATTCGATGTCATGTGGTAATGTTGGGCCACTGATCTGGTAATGTGTCGTCTTTCTGATATGTTTTGATCTCCTTTTGTAATGTTGTGTCATGGGTCTCTGCGATATCTGATATAGCATAAGGCAATGTACACTCTATCTGTGATATCGGATATAGCATGTGGCAATGTACACTCTATCTGTGTGATATCATTATGATATCTTGTGATGGTGTTGTAAATCTATCTTTGTGATATCTTGTGATGGTGTTGTAAATCTATCTTTGTGATGTCTTGTTGTTATGTTGTACAATATATCCTTGTGATATCATTATGATATCTTGTGATAATGTTGTACGCTCTATCATTATGATATCTTGCGATAACGTTGTTCAATCTATCTTTGTGATATCTAATGGTGCTGTTGTACAATCGAGACTTATTCTTCCTGTCATATCCGGTCTGATATACAACAGGGGCATATCTAGGAATTTGCAAGGGGGGGGGGGGGCGGGGGTTGCTCTCTGTTGCGCTCGGAGAACCCGACTTTTACAGTGTATGGTCAACCCCCCTACCCCCCTAGCCCCCCCCCCCCCGCTTAGATACGCCCCTGTAAAACACGTGATTAGAGTTCCTTGACACGTCATGTTCATGCTGGCGACTCCCGTCTGTCCTTGGGCAAATATTGGGTGTCTACCGTCTACCAGGAGTAGGAGTAGCGCAGCTATCGGCGCCGTGTGTGCAGACAGCGTCTCTCTCCGCGCTACCTTATAGGCCGCAGGGTGGCTCCCACACGCACACAGCATGTAACAGTCAAGCAGATTGGCACAGTTTCACAATAATCTCCATCAATTTTAATTCCGTTTGTGCAAGGATCGCCCTGATAGCTCAGTGCGTTAGAACGCTCGCATTGAGCGCTCTGGCCACCTAACGAGTCTAACGGCACGTGGATCGGTGGCTCGAGCCCTGCTGTGACCATATCTGTGTGGTCGCAGGATAAAGATCCCATGTCCTTCTTCGCAAAGAGTAGGGGGTTACCCCGGGGACATGGCGCGATATGACCAGAATTGGTTAAAACGTACAATCAACTCGCTTTTCCGCGTGTGGTTTGAAATCGCTGAATTACCCAGTCTGTCTCTGAATCTATCTCTCGAGTATCCCTCGTTACATGCCCCAGTAGTTACTGTTCAGTGTTTAAGAATCACGGTATGTGTCTGACGGCGTGTGTGTTGTATGCGCTTACCTCAGTGTACCCTAATAGTCTTGCTAAATACTCCTGTGGTTTTACATTCCTTATATGTAAGACTGAGCCAATAGGTAAAATTGTGTACGTTGGATGAAGTTACTTACTACTATCGCTAAAACATTCCGTGAATGTGTGAGTCAATGCTTTCAAGCTTAGCTGTCTGTGTGTGTTGCATGATTCCATTTATGGGCTTATTTATACTTGTTGGTGTTGTTTTCACGACGAAAACCTTAAAAATCTGGGCTAGACCCTACAATTTTGTGAAATTTTCTGTATGCTTTGTGTGGTTGTAATGCGGGCGATAATTGGGGGAGCAGCAGCGTTTGGATTCTGCAAAAGGGTGTGACGTATACTGTGGGCGATATTTGGGGCAAAAGCTGCAGCGTCGAGATACTCCCACAGTGTGTGACGTATACAGAAGGCGATAATGGGGCAGAAGCTGCAGCGTCGAGATACTCCCACAGTATGTGACGTATACAGAAGGCGATAATTCGGACAGAAGCTGTAGCGTCGGGTATGACGTATACTGAGGGCGATTATTGGAGGAGAAAGCTGCCGTGTTTGGATACTGCCACAGGGTGTGATGTATATTGTAGGCGATAATTGGGGCAGAAACTGCAGGGTGTGATGTATGTACGTGTAATATTTCCTCCCTCTGTGATCCAGAATTGGTGCCGCGGCCGGCGACCCGCTACGATGATCCCCCGCTGTACCTGTGTCTCCGGATCGGTATCCCCAGAAACAAGAGGATCTCCAAGACATGTCCCATCGAGTCCTACATGAAGAACAAGCGGAAACCGGAGTACTGGTTCTCCATCCCTCGTGACAAGTCAGTATATTTCCCGATTTTTGTTGCTTGTTCTCGCGTTATATTGATTATATTTGAGATTTTTGTATCACACTTTTGTATTTGAGAAACTTGAATTACGAGGTTTGGGATTAAAAAAAAAAGGTATTTCGCTGGTTGGTTTGTACGTGTACGGCTCTTACTGTATTCATCTTTAAACCAGGCTTAAGCAAGTTATAACGTATTTTGCGTACCATTGGTAGGCCCCTACATGCACAGACATGTAATTCAACGTTGTTGTAATAATGCAAGAATTTATAGCTATATGCACTCCTTGTGTGCCGGTGTCTATCTCATGCTTCACCCGTAACGAGCGGCTTCATACCGATCCTTTCCCTGTGAAGTTTTGGGGGGTAATTGGGATATTTTCGAGTAATACATCAGAGATAATGTTAGCCACTATAAAAGCCCTGTTTTGTTTTGTTGGTTTAAACGCCACCTGCCTCGGATGGATGTCCTCTTTTCATCTCGTTGCGCCAGGGGTTCTTCGGCCCGGTTTAACGAGTATGTGTACAAAGGTGGCCGAAAACGCCAAACCACCCGTCTCACCCCGTAATCCTTCCCCCCCCCCCGCTTCCCACGTCACGTGACCAAACCCCCCGTGACCACCACGCCCGTCACGTGACTGAACACCCCGTGATCAGCGCGCCCGTCACGTGACTGAACACCCCGTGCCTCCTTGAACCGCTTATGATCACGTGACTGCACTTGACTGAGACCCGACGCTGGGGGAACCTGGGCGCTGACAGTCACGTGACCCGCGATATTGAAAACAGAGTGATTGGCGTAGGGAACAATTTTGATTTGATTTGACGTCTGGTGATATGCGTCAATTCAAGATTAATTCAAAGCGTGTCAGTTATTTTTCACCCCTAGATCCATTTAATGCATACTAAAAACAAAAAGATCGGGATTGCAGGAAGTGTCCCATGATGCATCGCCGCACTGGTGTGTCAGTGATATAGGCTTGACGTTTCTCCGGGGCGTTTTGCTGGTCGTCCTTCCGTGCTTTAGTAATCTCCGCGCGGAGCCGCCGTGGTCGAGTGGTGGCAGCGTACGCCACTGCTAGCCAACAGGTTGCGGGTTGGAGCCCCATCGGAGAGCCCCTGCATACCGCAAGATGGTTAGCAGCGTCGTGGAATGATCTCTGCCAGGCCAGCCATTCGTGGGTTCGCGTCCCTCTCTGCCAATGCCTGTAGTCGTGCCCTCGTTGCGGCGACCATGTTATCCCGTGTCTCCGGAGAGTAAGATATACCTCACCGAGCGGCTGTCTACCATTGATCCAGGGCCGCCCCGATAGCTCAGTGGGTTAGAGCACTCGCGTTGAGCGCTCTGGCCACCTGAGAGCCTAACGGCACGTGAAAATCGGTGGTTCGCGCCCCGCTATGGCCATGTCTGTGTGGTCGCAGGATAAAGATCACATGTCTTTCTTCGTAAAGAGTAGGGGGTTACTACCCCCGGGGACATGCCTTCACTCTCCCTCCCTGCTCCCATTGACGCGATATGACCAAAAGTGGTTAAAGCGTCCTGAATATACCACTCTCCTTTATGTGGGGAATAAATGATAGTGAATCTGAATCTGAATATGTGGGCTACTTCCTGCGACCCTATCGATGAATGCTTTACCTTGTCTGGAACATGATATTCTCTGTAACATCCTGTGATGTCGTTAAGGCACATCGCCTGTGAAGCAGCTGTGTCTGAGTGTGCTGACCGTTTGTCATGTTATCAGACCACTGATGTAGCAAGCGAATAAACACCTGGACTGCGTATTGCCTGTTTCTGGTGACGAATAAACACCTGGACTGCGTATTGCCTGTTTCTGGTGACGAATAAACACCTGGACTGCGTATTGCCTGTTTCTGGTGACGAATAAACACCTGGACTGCGTATTGCCTGTTTCTGGTGACGAATAAACACCTGGACTGCGTATTGCCTGTTTCTGGTGACGAATAAACACCTGGACTGCGTATTGCCTGTTTCTGGTGACGAATAAACACCTGGACTGCGTATTGCCTGTTTCTGGTGACGAATAAACACCTGGACTGCGTATTGCCTGTTTCTGGTGACGAATAAACACCTGGACTGCGTATTGCCTGTTTCTGGTGACGAATAAACACCTGGACTGCGTATTGCCTGTTTCTGGTGACGAATAAACACCTGGACTGCGTATTGCCTGTTTCTGGTGACGAATAAACACCTGGACTGCGTATTGCCTGTTTCTGGTGACGAATAAACACCTGGACTGCGTATTGCCTGTTTCTGGTGACGAATAAACACCTGGACTGCGTATTGCCTGTTTCTGGTGACGAATAAACACCTAGACTGCGTATTGCCTGTTTCTGGTGACGAATAAACACCTGGACTGCGTATTGCCTGTTTCTGGTGACGAATAAACACCTGGACTGCGTATTGCCTGTTTCTGGTGACGAATAAACACCTGGACTGCGTATTGCCTGTTTCTGGTGACGAATAAACACCTGGACTGCGTATTGCCTGTTTCTGGTGACGAATAAACACCTGGACTGCGTATTGCCTGTTTCTGGTGACGAATAAACACCTGGACTGCGTATTGCCTGTTTCTGGTGACGAATAAACACCTGGACTGCGTATTGCCTGTTTCTGGTGACGAATAAACACCTGGACTGCGTATTGCCTGTTTCTGGTGACGAATAAACACCTGGACTGCGCCTGTTTCTGGGGACGCACAATTGTATGTTATTGATTAATGAAGGGCCGGGAAACCGCGAAGACATCCCACACACACATGTTGTCCGTGTCTGTGTGCACAAGATGTACACTTGTATATATTTATTAGCGCATGAAATAAATCGATGATATTGACATATTTCAGCGATCTGTATTATCGATCGGACCTCATTGTTATGGTGAACTGACCGATATACCAGTCCGCTGCGCATTTAGTGAGAAGTGACTGCACGGGTGGGTAGGATAAGGAGTTTCGGGGGTAAGGGGGTCGGGGTGGGTGGCTGTCTAGCTCAGTTGATAAAAAGAGCTACAGGTCAAAAGATTGTGGGTTACCGTATTATTAACATACCCTTAGGTTCCGCCGATTTACTTGGCGGTAAGCGCAACATTTGTTAAGCAATTATCGGGTTCAAAATAGAAAAAAATATTCACCAAAGAGATGGATTTTCTGAATGAGGAAAGTGCTAAAATTGTATTCAGTGTGATTCCTTGATCACGGGCACCACCACAATGAGCTGGTGAGTGCGAGATGGGTTTATCCCAGACCTAGGGTCCCTGAGGGGGGGTAGCCATGTCGCGTGTCGATTTTAAGAAAAGGTCCATGTCGCGTGTCGATTTTAAGAAAAGGTCCATGTCGCGTGTCGATTTTAAGAAAAGTTCCATGTCGCCGTGTCGCTAAGTCTTATGTCGCATGTCGATTCTATAACAACCCCAATGTCGCGTTGTCGATTTTAAAAATCGCCGTGTCGCCGTGTCGAAAAAGCCCCTCTGGGGCCCTAGACCTGGTCTCACAATGGGCCGCAGCCAAGTGACTGCGAGAACGAATTTTCCTTGCAATGTCCCGGGTGCGCACATACGTGGCCTCCGATTCATTCCTTTCCCCGCAAAACGGCAAAGCGCTCATTTCGGACACCTAATTGATGTCAATAGCTTATGGAAAGTCTTGTTGCTAAATGGTTTCTTTGTCTTTGTTGTAAGAGTGACGATACAATAGACGGATCCAGGATGTCAATCATTCATTGACGTCACTGTTGCTTTTATCCAACCATGTAGTGAAAAAAGGTCTTCCACGTGCGTTATTTCGGACAAACAAGTCGGACAAACAAGTCGGACAAAAAAAGCAGCGTGCTACTTTCTTGTCCGTTTCAGAGATGAGTACTTCTCACTTGTGCCTACCATCAGCTATGATTGTCAAGTTCATACTCACGAGTAAGGCAAATGGGACTCAAGCTTAGGCGGGGCTTAGCTCGGAGCCTGGATCGGTCTATTGATCAGCCTCTTCTACACTACCCACGTGAACCTATAGAAAAGAAAATGCGACTTTTTTTCACCGACATTATACACTACAGTAGGTCCTTCTTAAACTATTGAAAAGATTGGACTGACGCGATCTTACTGTCCCTCCTATTCAATGAAATATCTTCCGAGAGATATCCACGACGAGGAGATACAATGGTTCCCGTGATGTTGTGTCTCTGCAAACAAAGCGCGCGAATCGACTGTCGTCTGCTCAGCGCACTGAGGTCGCGCACCAGCTGGCCTGTTGTGGTGCGTGCGGTATGTGTGGTCTGGCGTGCACGGGACTGGCTGGCTGGCCCCCTTAGCGTTTAGTTCTCTCCGTGTGCCGCTGTTATAGACACGTGTCTGGTAGATCCTACAGATATTTCTGAGACTGGAGCAGACCAGGAATAGACCAGGATTGTACACGGACTCCTGCAGTAGTCTCTGAGAGTGCGACCACCGGAGGACACGAGTTTTGACGTGGAGTATATTTCTGACAGGCGTTTATCCATTGTGTATGTATACGTGACGTTGGGTGGGGGACAATAATGTACTACATGGGGCTCTGGTTACACGGCGTGTCCGAGGCTGAGGTCCAGATGACGTTGACGTGGAAAGTGTTCTGTAACTCCCACCCTTGGACCTCCACCCACACCCCCCACACACACTGGGATGGGTGAAGAGGGGGGGTGGGGGGGGGGGGGGGGCTACTTTCGTTGTACACGTATCCGTATTTTTTTCTGGTCGCACTATGCGCGTCTTTCAACCTTGGTTTAGACCATTCATGCAGTATTTTGCAGATGGTCCATGTTTTTGTTAAATTGATATCATGGTGAGTCATTTTGCTGCAAAAGAACACATTGGCATGTAATGGGCAGAAGTTTCATTTAACCGTTGTCTGTCAGAGAGGGCTGTGGTTTGACAGCTTTATGGATAAACCTCTCCAGTGTGTCAGCTGGTCAGTGACGGCCTCGGTTCCGCTCAAGAGGGATGGGAAGGGGCGGGGCGGGTGGGGTGGGGGGGTGGTTCCATGGTGTAGCGGTCAGTCGCAAATCAATGTCGTTTTTCACCCATTCATCCTTACCTTCATCGCCACTGGGAGGTTTATTGGCACATGTTATCCCTTTTGTGTGCCCAAAAGCGGTATAAAACACCAATTAAAGTTGCATGTGGAGTTGTTTCGCTGTTTTTGAATGCCAAATTTGCGTATAAGAACACAAACCTAAGGCCTTACGGTTCATAACAGACAATAAACACCTACCATATCGCTCACCAATTATCTGCCAATGAGCAAAACATTTCAAATTCATGAATTGTCCGCCACAAAAATGAAAACTTGTGCTGATTTGAAACGTCATAAACGTGTGTACACAAGTCGTTTACCGGTGCCACCGACAGGGGGCCCAAGCGCTAAATTATATGAGACAATAGAAGCATCCGGAGCGCCACTTTTTCTTTGGCGGTGGCCGTTGACACTGCTTGTGGTCAAAGGTAACATTCCTGTTTATGTTTATTTTGGTACAGCCGTTGCAACGGTCAGCTCTGTAGTATCTCGGCCCAGGCCCAGTGGATAAAACACACATGTAGCTTTAAATACTACTCACGAAGAAGAGTTTACTGACAGTGTTACAGGTTGCAGTCTTTACTCTATAAAATTACAAAAAAACGCACCCATCAAAGCCGCAGAACTGATGACTGGCCTGTTAGCTCTATAGGAACATTGCCCCTGGACGCTATTTGGAAATTGCTCTATGATGTCACAAGAGTGACAGATGGGCTTTAACGCGGTACATCTGTTGTCGAGGGGTATACTTGTATTCATGGTTGAGTGCTTTTCGTTGAGTTCAAGCCAATGGCAAGGGACACATCAGAATCTCAGGTTGATGGAACGTCGATTTGTGTTTTCTATCCTATTACGTCATATCCCCCCTCTTAATATTCACTTAGGAAGCTATAAAATTCACTTCACTTCACTCAGAATATTACTGCTACCGCAGGTGCCTCAATCGTGGGTGGGGGGGGGGGGGGGGCTTCACACATATGTGATATAAAGAGAAGGTAGGAAACCCATTTTGCAGCCAGAAAACTCAGCCCGAACAACATCGGTCGATTTCGTCAACAAAATGCCACGAGTTTAGGGGGGTTCCGCGCTAAAGCATGTTGGCAAGCAGACCGAACTCCGGATCTGCAGTTCGTGGGTTCGCGTCCTGGTTGGTACCTGCATCTGGGGCATCTTTCGCCCCCCCCCCCTCAATGCAGCATTACCTCGGCAGGTTATTGAACAAAGTTAGTCTTTATGCCGACACAAGTGCGTTCCTGTTGTTTACTCGGTTGGTTAACCTAGGCAGCACCCTGGGTCTCGGAAGACCGGAAGCCCATCAACCCCCCCCCCCCCTCCCGCCGCGCCCATTCGCTAACCTTTATGTATGCGTCCCACACATCCCGGTAACCACCAGGCCGATGCGTGTTTAGACCACGTGGCTGGAGTATCTCGCGGCGGGATGCCGTGGTGTGTACGCTGTACGCTTGGAGGGGGGAGGGGGGGGGCAGGGGTCATGGCTTTAATGTGACTGGGGCCACACATTCTCGCGGTCTGTGTTGCGCAGTTCCGGGAGCTAATAGTTTCACGGGCTGCGATGGCTTGTCATAGTAACACGTTGGGGGACTACGTGCGGCCACAAGTTAAGTGTGGTGTATAAGAGCAATGTGACACGTGTTATTGAATTGGGATGGGATGGGGGGGGGGGGGGGGAGGGGGATCAATGTAATCATCCACCCATCCCATGCATCTCTCCATCCACCTAACAATTCACCCGTAACATTATCAATTGGACTCTTCGTAGACTCATCCATCCATCAATCCATCTCTTGATCCATCCATTCACCCCTCGATCCATCCATATCCGTCCACAGACCTACACGGATTAAAGCGTGCTATAATATCAGTCATACATCAACCCCATGCCAGTGTCCCATTGGGACGTTTCTTGACCCCATTTTGCCTTCTTGTGCGCAAAAGCGGCCTGAAATACATTGGCCTATTTCACGTACTACATAGTTTAGACGGCTACGGGGCTTGGTCAGCTAACATCGCCCAGGGTTCACATGGTAACTTTAGTCGTTTAAGCCCCGTAGTCAGCTAAACTGCGTTCGTGAAATCCGCCAATGAAACATTTCATGTCATGTCCTGTCGTTGGTGTGTGCTCCAGGGTGGACCAGCTCTACGCGTTCTTCGTGCAGTGGTCGCCCAACATCTATGGGACGGAGGAGGACATCGACCCCAAGGAACGCGGCTTCGTCGTCATCGACAGCGACGACGAGAACCCCTTTGACGTGGTGGAGGACCACTTCGAGGGCAAAGCGTCCTTCCCGCGCCTCATGAAGTCCATGACCAAAGACTGGGAGGTAAGCGCGGGTCTGCTCAGTGACCGGCTTGTCATTGGCTGGTAGTCGAAAGAAGGACGTCTTTTGATTGGTTGCTAGTCAAGAGAGAAAGAAAGACGTCTTTTAATTGGCCAATGGTCAAAAGAAAGGTGTCTTGTGATTAGTTTCTGGTCAAATGAAAGATGTCTTTTGATTGGTTGCTTGGTCAAAAGAAAAAGAAAGACGCTTTGTTTATTGGTTGATTGCCAAAAGAAAGACGTCTTTTAATTGGCCAGAGGTCAAAAGATATGTGGCTTGTGATTGGTTTCTGGTCAAATGAAAGGTGTCTTGTGATTGGCTGGTGGTAAAAAGAAAGACGTTTTTTTTTTTTTTTTGCTGATAAATAGAACGTGTTCTTGTGATTGACTTCTGCTCAACGGAAAGATGTCTTTGGATTTCCTGGTGGTCAAATGAAAGACTTCTTTTGATTGGTTGCTGATTAAAAGAACAATTTTGTGATTGGTTGCTGGTCAAAGGAATGACATCGTTTGATTGGTGGGTGGTCAAATGAAAGATATCCTATCATTGACTGGTGGTCAAAAGCAAGACGTCTTATGATTGGCTAAGAATCGACAGAAAGAAGCCTTATCATTGGCTGGTGGTCCAGAAAAATACTTCAATCATGATCAGTCTCAGATTGTTTTCAATCCTGATCAGTCTCATGATTTGCTGCTTGTCAAATGAATGGTGTCATGAGTGTATGCTGGTCACTTGTTGTGAGTGACTGCTGGTCAAAACGGAAGACGTATTACGATTGTGAATTTGATTGTGAAGTACTTGTTGACTGATGCGTGGTTGTAAGGGTTCCTGAGAGACCTGCCCAATACAACTCGACACTATTCGTATAATTATCGTGTGTACGCGAGGAAGCAGATTAAGACCGTTATTGGCGACCAGATGCATTTCTTGTGCGACACCCTCCCACCCCACGAACAAGAACAAACGAGAACGAAATGAACGTTTCTGTTGCGGACCAATGCCCATGGATATTCACCTAGATCTTGCCACCGGTTTTTAGCGTTACTACCGCGTCTGACCACAACGGTTACCCGTCAGCATGAGCTATTAAGCTGGTTATAGATTATTTAATCATATAATATCCCTGTTGCTACATTGGGTGGTACGTGTCTGGTTACTTTGTGACGGTAGTTAATGGCCTGTAAACAAATCCTATTGATTATCTTACTTAAGTTTGTTTTCACGTTGGAGTGAATATCGATTACGTCCAAACGCGTTTTACGAAATCATTTCCGGTGATCGCAAAAAATTTTTTTTTTATACTTTCTTGTAAAATATATATATATTTTGTAAATGTAGCGTTACATTTTGAAGTTTACTAAATGGAATTAAACGTGCAGTGCAAGGTAAATGATTGTGGGAAGAGGCCTGCCTCTGCATGGATCACACCGCGGGGATCGCTTAGATAGGCTAATGTGAGGACGCCCTGGTGAGCACCATATCATTTGAAGTGCATTCTCTTTTCAGTTGTAGCGTCACACTTCCATCTGTGAAGTGATTTAGTTCTATCACTGCAGTACTGTTTCACGTCGGCATTTCCATGTAGTTTAGCGTGAGTCACGCTCATGTCATAAACTGTATGTCCGTATTTACTCGGTATTGTACTGTGTGTCTAAAACTGGACAAATACCCTTTGGGAAGTGCCGCTACCTGATAATACGCTACACAGCACTGGTCCCGTGTTTGCACCCCAACGTGAATTTATGCCGTTATATCGCAGTATGTTATCGTAAGACAAACAAACTCGTGTGAACTCCCGTGATTTTTGTTCCCTTCCGTATGTATAGTCAGTTCGGTTGTTTAGTACTTAATCAATTACGAGTATTATCTTTTGTAGCCTTTTAATGCATTTTCTGCACGTATCAAAATGTTGGAGGCACAATGTATTTACGACCCGATTTACACACCCCCTTTGCCCCGTCAAAGTTGAAGCAAAGCGCGGCAGATCCAAGTCCTTCTGACATTGAGGTTAGTTTGGTTGTCAAATTATAGGTGGCACCACCAACTGCATAATGCGTCAATGTGTTTTGGGGAAAACTATTTAAGCAAATTGCTGTTCATGGCCTGTAATTGTTTCATGATCTTCTCTAATCGGCGCTCCATAACGCCTTACCTGCCCCTCTTGTGCCCTCCTACTTCCCATGTGTCCATTTCCATGACATATAATGCCACCCCCTCCCCTCCATAACCCTTCCCCACCACCACCTCCTCTTTTGTCATGCGGTGTTATGTTCTGGTTTGGATCGGTCCTCTATAGCCCATCCTGATTTTGCTGCATTGTAACTTCTTTATCTATAGCTTGGCATGTCCTATCGCCTTTCCTGTTTGACGGTGATTTCTTTGTGTTTGGCCTTTCTACACATCTTTATATCTGACCTTTTCGTAACTGGTGATGGTTCAGTTACCTAAAGTCATAATTGTGTGAAAAAACGACACTGGTAGTTCATAGAAAGCGGATAGAATAGAAATACTAGATGCAAAATTGTAGGGTTCTCATCAGTATTTAAAAAAATGCGATCTTTCATGGCCTGATACTGATACCACTACGCATGTGGCTTACCTGTGATAGTGTAATTGGTATAGTCGGCTTTCCTGGCTTAATATTGCCAGCACCTGTACATAGTTAAACACCTTTGCAAATTAAGTACGATAATAACCCTAACACACTGTTAAGTTACGTCTGACGTGTCACTATTATTGAAGTACACTAAACACTGAAATATGTTCTGGTGGAAGCTATTCGACGATCTGTGCTTAGGAATGGGTTGTTTAGTCGGGAGCATGGTACTCCTGGCAGATTGTTCATTCGGATTGTAAAAACAGTCGTCAACATAACTTTCTTATATCACTATTATTTATTAAGATAAGGTTAGATACAGTGTTATTTACCGTCAGTATATAAAAGTAAAAAAACCCATAAAAACACATGTGATATTGACCGAGACTTAGAATGAAACATATTGTCCTGCGATAAATTTCTGTTTCATGAAGTATTGCTTAAGAGTGTGCAGTTAATTTGCTTTTATTGAAAAGGCTTGTATGGAACGCACAGTGGTTTGACACGTTTCTTACTTATTATAATACGAGGGAAGTCGCGCACTGAGCTCTGGTCACGTGATCCAATGTCGCTGTGCCTCTTGATCTTTTGCATGGAGTGCAACCTCTGCAACTTTGGTGTCGCCATCTGTTGGCCAAACTGACGGTTTCTCTGCGTTTTGATGTGATTAACATGCAGTGTATGCCACCCGTGTGTCTTATGCACGACCGCTGGAGCATGATCTTCTGATCTTCAACCGTTTCTTTGTCATGACTTTGCTTTAAAACTGCTGCTATATCGACGAGTAATGAGTTAAGATTCTGCCAAGGCGAGTAAGAGCCCAAGAGTCTTATGTTATCCTTAAGGTATCGAGTAAATTCCGACTTTCTTCATTTCCACATGCTTTGGGATTAAGCTGGGCGAGTGGGCTGTATATTATATGGATTTAACTTACTAATCTGATATTTATTCTAGAAGTTGATCACTTGATGGCCTCTTCACTGCACGCGTCTCCCTTTTGTGCAGGGCGACACCTTTTGATTGATTTAACGATCCTTCTCTGTGACTGTCTTTGCTAGTAATGACAATGGGGAAACACCGTTGATATGCCCAAGGAATGGATTGTATTGGGAAAGGGAAAGTGAAAGTTTGTTACTTTTATATCAGATCGTTACCCTGGAGGAGGCCCGAAGGCGTATCTCGGCCGCCGAGATTGAGAATCTACCACTTCCGGAACTATGCGAGCCAAGCGTCGTCATGGACGACACCCACATCCGGCGGGTAGGTGGCGCTGTGTGTCTGAGGTCATGGTCGGTAGGTGGCGCTGTGTATCTGAGGTCATAGCGGGTAGGTGGCGCTGTGTGTCTGAGGTCATGGTGGGTAGGTGGTGCTGTGTATTTGAGATCATGGCGGGTAGGTGGCGCTGTGTGTCTGAGGTCATGGCGGGTAGGTGGCGCTGTGTATCTGAGGTCATGGTCGGTAGATGGCGTTGTGTATCTGAGGTCATGGTCGGCAGGTGGCGCTGTGTGTCTGAGGTCATGGCGGGTAAGTGGCGCTGTGTGTCTGATGTCATGGCGGGTAGGTGGCGCTGTGTATCTGAGGTCATGGCGGGTAGGTGGCGCTGTGTGTTTGAGGTCATGACGGGTAGGTGGCGCTGTGTATCTGAGGTCATGGTCGGTAGGTGGCGCTATGTGTCTGATGTCATGGCGGGTAGGTGGCGCTGTGTGTCTGAGGTCATGGCGGGTAGTGGCGCTGTGTGTCTGAGGACATGACGGGTACATTATACAAATGTGGCGGTTTTGTCAGCCAGGGTTAAGGCATATGGTGGTTTAGTCAGTCGGGGGGTAACAATATGGCGTTTTTTTTTAGCCAGGGTTAAGGAATATAGTGGTTTTGTCAATCGGGGGTAAAATGAGGCAGTTCTATTAGCCAGGGTTAAGGAATGTAATGGCTTTGATCTGGGGTTACTGTATTGATACATTGCTGCAATTCTAGATGAGTTTCCACCTACCGGCGCGCGCAGAGGGCTACCCCTGGGCGTTGGTCTACAGCTCTGAGAAGCACGGCTTCAGCTTGAAGACCCTCTACCGGACCATGTGGCATATCGACAGCCCTGTGCTGCTCATCATCAAGGATACCTATGACGATGTAAGTTGTATACCCTTTGGCATGACGTATATTCCCGATTGTATTCATTTCAGTTTTCTGAGAATCCTATCTATTACGACGTCTTATTTCGTCGTAATTGAGGTATGTATATTTTAATGACAATCGTCTGTCTGGATAGAAGATCTATTTGCAATGCTTTGAATGCCATAGATCTCGCGCATATTCATTTCTTGGCGTCGAAGCTTCTGCTCAAAGAGTAGCAGAACAGCAATCAAAGACTTTTGTTTTGCTGCATTGAATACAGACAGCGTAAGCCGGTTGAGAGATGTTCTATTCCACTGCTGACATCGTGATGTGAGCAAATTAATCTGCAGCTTGCATCTGATAGACGTCGTTCCAAGCTATGACGGGAACTTGCAAACTGATATCTGTTTGCCTGCTTTGTGTATCTATCTATACATGAAAACAGCCGGATCCAGTGTGTAGCATGTAAATTTCACAGGGTGTTCATTTGACGGGTGCCTGCCTAAGGGACTGACAATTAGTCCATACTTACATTATAGAAACGAATATGCTTTTGTGAGTGAGTGAATTTGTGACTTGAAGTATTGAAGTCTGGGAGAACCGATTCATGTCAATTTTCTGTATTCCTGCGTACGTCTCTTGCAGGTGTTCGGCGCCATGCTGCCCTGTGCCATAAAGATGAGCGACCACTTCTACGGCTCTGGGGAGTCCTTCCTCTTCACCTTCTACCCAGACTTCAAGGTCAGACGCGAACGCCGTCCAGTCGTATTTGCTCTTTCGTGTGGCGGATTCCACGAACGCTGTTTAGCGACTACGGGGCTTAGTCGGCTAAAGTTAGCATGTGAATGATGGGCGATTATAAGAGACTAAGGCCTTTAGCCGGTTAAACTATGTTGGCGAAATAGGCCACAAGGTCGTTGGGTGGTGGCGTTCATGCGAAGGCCCCCCCTTTCCCCGATACATCCTTTGAAATACGACCAATTTAAGGCCAATTTAGACGTAAAAGATTGGGGTGGGTAAAATGAGATAGAAACGAACCAATTTTTTCGGGAGTGTCACGCAAGCGTTTCGCTTCTGAAAGCACACATTTGAGATGCTTTAAGAAAGCTAATGTTAATCGTTGTAAATTATTTGGCTCGCAGTGCAGCATATATATCTTGTAATTTTGAGGACTCACTTTTCTTGCTCGAATAATAGTTCTCGCGTTCTGCTCAATCGATGTTATATTACAAGTGAAACTCGAATATCATCGGCTCAAACCCTCTTACTTATCGTGTCCGCCATGGTATCTTCAGAAATACATCTGGACGGGATCCAACAACTTCATTATCAAAGGCAACGCAGAGAGCCTCGCTATTGGTGCTGGGAAGTAAGTGTCATCCCCGCCCGCTACGCCTCGTGTTTCCTTATGAGACTCCGTACCTCAGAGGGACGCCCCAATAGCTCAGTGGGTTAGAGCGCTCGCATTGAGCGCTCTGTATAAAGATCCCATGGTCTACTGTGCAAAGAGTAGGTTTGATTTGATTGGGGCTTAACGGCACTTTCAGCCTGTAAGGCTATATCATGCCATACTGGTTCAGTTCAATTTAAATAATTAATCAATCAATACTAAAACCCTAAAAGTATCAATACATAAAAATATTGCAAAAATTATAAAGGGTCACGTGAATGTGAAGAATGGTGAAACGATAAAGTCAATAAGATGTTAGAATATAAAATCATGAATGTTGATGTTGGTATTTAAAACCAAACTTTCGAGATTAATAACTACAGCAAAATGCACTGTTTGATAGTATACGTTGACTAGATTTTACATATATTTGACTAGATTTATTGCAGATGAGTAGTCTAAAATCTTCTGATGAGGTATAGTATTAAATAGGTACCTTAACTCAGTTGTTTGGTAATATTCATCCCTATCATTGCAAAGAGTAGGGTGTTACCCCGGGGACATGGCTCGGCTCTACCCTTCTCTCTCCACCATTGACGCGATACTCGGTCCTGTTCAGAGTCTCCAGTTCAGAAGCTCCAGCTGGGCGTTAGTTCATATCTTTTAAACCGCTGTTACGCTGTAATGCGTATCGGGTTGCAGGTCTTTCTTTAGCGTTTAAATCCTCCTATTTAAGTCAATGGATCAAACACCAGTCGAGTCTGATTCCTAACGTATTGAGCAGCCATTGGATGAGCAGACATCGTGCATATCATTGGTATCCCCTTCAGGGTTACATCCTCGCGGAAATTGTGTTCAAATAAAGCAAACAAATCTATAAATATTTAAGTATATATTGAATGTGTTGTCCTCAGGGGTTCGTTCGGCATTTGGCTGGACGGTGACCTGTACCACGGCAGAACTCAGTCCTGCGAGACTTACGCCAACGAGATACTTACGGAGGCCGAGGACTTCGTCATCAAGCACGTGGAAGTTTGGGGCTTCTTGTGAACCGGATCGATGTCAGGTGAGTGACGTCATAATCCGTGTGTCGTGACGTCATTACCGGTGTGTAGTGACGTCATTAACCGTGTGTAGTGACGTAATTTGCTGTGTGGTGAAGGCATTAGCCATGTGTAGAAACGTCATTAGCCGTGTGCAGTGACGTCATTAACCGTGTGTAGTGACGACATTAGCCGTGTGTAGTGACGACATTAGCCGTGTGCAGTGACGACATTAGCCGTGTGCAGTGACGACATTAGCCGTGTGTAGTGACGACATAAGCCGTGTGTAGTGAATTGACCATAGTGACGTTTATTGATCTATCTGTGCCCTGTTTGTATAATACACTGTTCATTTTTTCTTTCAGTTGTTCGATGTTTTAAACCCAGTAGCTGTGATCATATTGGCGGTCTGCCTTCTGCGTGGCGTGCACTCCACCGGACGTGACGTCACCACCGGATGTGACGTCACCACCGGATGTGAAGGGACACGTGGCACGACAATTTCACTCTTGTAATGGAAGATGATCCCTGCTTGTTTCTCATCGATGCTCATTATACACACATATAACATTGATATATCCGTATAAATGTGTATCTCAAGCCAGTACCAGGCGTTATATAGAGGTATACGGTAGAGGAAATCGCGCTGCCGATCTCGTCAGGCTGGTGAGAGCACTCGCCAGGAGGGGTGTTCATTAACTGTGGTCGCCAAGTCGCAGTTACGTCCGCCAATTGCGAACTGAACTGAATGCGCGTTATATATAAATATTTAGTTGTAGAGATATATATATATATGCATATAGTTATATTTGTTGATGACAAGACATTCCTGGTATATAAGGTTGTACTCAAGGACAAAACGTGTGACGTCAGGATCATGTCACATGCGATGACGTCATTGTCACGCGTAATGCGTGACTTGAACTGTGACAGTTTTAATGCACGGCACTCTTTTGTGATGGAAGGGACTGGCGTTGGCCTGTGGTGTGGATTGTTGCAGGGTGACAAGAAATTAACTGCGGTCCTTGTAATTATTGCGTTGAAACGTGTTGCCCATGGCGACACATGTTACGGGCTCCGTGTTCATATTTAGTGGTGTTGGAAGTATTTGGCGTCACGTGGTTATTACAAGCGTGGAAGGACACAACGCCTTGGCTAGCGGTGACGTCACGCTTTGCTAAACGCCTCGTAATCAAAAGGGAAAGCGGAAACCACGTGGTGGCAGGAAACCATGGCAACAAACTGGAAGGAATATTGCGTTATCCCTTTGGCTGGTTCTGTTGTGCCGCCGCCCCCTGGTTCTGGCTGAGCGGTAAGCCAGGCTCCTTGCGTATCGTGCTCTGTGTAGATTATAGACCCTGACAACGTGAGCTTTGCGGCGATGTGGTCATGTTACTTACTTCTGCTGAGTGGTCAATATACAAGCACAGAGAGCTAAAATCCTGTCTGTCGTCTTCATATAAGGATCTGAAGAAGAGGTTGTAGTAATCGGTATACAAGCACAAAGAGCTTAAAATCCTGTCTTTGGTCGTCTTCTTAAGGACCCAAAGAAGATGTTGTTGATAATTTTAGACGCTGAATCTACCCACGCGAAGGTAACTTGCGCAAATTATAAAGGCGTTTACGATGTTTAAAGTCCTATACACCATTCCGACAGATGATCGCTGTGTCCAGAGTCGGCATTGTTGTGAAAACTCGAATGAGGATGGCGGTGTGAGAGTTGTGATGTCGGAGGCCAAACAGATGGTGTGCGGCTGGCCACCGCTAGCCCTGCGTACAGTGATCATTAGTCGTGTGGCGAAGCACTTGTTGGTGTACACCCACTAGGTGATGTCTGGGTGTGAACATCGAACAGGTATGTACGTTGACGTACTAGGAGCGCGCATTTACCTCTAGGCAATGGCATCTTGGGTACGGCTGTGACGTACGTCCCTCTCGCGCCTTGAGGCATTATTTGCAGATTCTCATTTTGACGTCCTATAAATGGTAAAGGTATGGACTCAAAAAGGTATGTTATGATCTCCGATAACATAAATATGAAGGATATTTGTCAAATTCATGTCTACCCTTAGTTTTTTCGACAATTAAAAAATTAATTAGATCTATATACGCACGAATAGTGTCTATCTGCGCAACCTCCACAGAGCGTCCCACTGCTTGTTTCTGGTTAAGTTGATACAAACGCTCACCCGTAACGACAATAGTTTTCTTCTGTACAAATTTCGCTCGTAGTGAACTATGGCGGAGAGCGTAATGGTTGCCGTCTATAGCCGCTAGATGGCGCCTCTGGTTAACTCTGGTTACGACTTTCACTGTGACGTCATGGTTTGTGGTCGTTCTTTGAGCATCGGGCGCGCTTTGAAACATCCAATCGAGGTAGATATGTTAATTAGGTTACTTAAGTGTTAGCGTGGTTGTCATAGCGACGATTGTGGATATACATACCTGCACTCTCATCACCTCAGATTTATTTAACATATCACATTTTTACACGATGCAGGAACCCAGACACGGTTGTTGTCGTAGATCTTAGATTGTCGTGATGTTCAGATTGAGCACGAGTCGTTATACATGTAGCGATTATAACCAGAACAAACATCTGTTTAATTTTCGACTCTATCGCGAATTTAACCTCGAAATCATTGATTTGGGAACATCCGTTTTTATTGATGATATAAACAAACTCCGGTCATTTATATTTGGGGTCCTACAAATGATACCCGTAACTTCTGTATGTTGCCACTTCGGCAGCGTTTCTTGTAAACCTCGCCGCTTGCACATAAATGCTGTACAGATCTGTGACGACCCAGTATATTTGTGACTAGAAGTACGAAGTGAAGTTCGTTATAATAGACACTAACCAAAGTAAAGTTATGTGCAGTTTAAATATATCAAAAGTAAAATTGACGTCACCGTATGGGGTTCGTTTTCCGCGAATTGTGCGAAAACAAAACCAACCATCTTGTGTGTGTGTATATAAATATAGATATATACGATATTTGATTACCATGTAATTACTTGATGAGAGCGTACGTAAGGCTGTACACGGTATCTCATAAGTTGTTTAATGTATGTCCGTGTATGAAATCTTTGTGGCTGAGTAGCAACATGTGCATGAACCCTGATGCCAAACGGGAAGAGACATTATGTCGACCTATATTAGTCAGTTGATGACATCGTCAGCACCCTGAGGCAATGCAGCTAGCCCCCCCCCCCACTCACACACCCGCTCCTGTAACGAAACTATTTACCCCTACCATACTTCCCTCGTAGTCTAAAGACTTAATGTTAAAAAGTTGTTGAAAGTCACGTCAAGCATTGCTGTGTACAGAGATACGGTAAGAACGGTATGTTATTAGTTATAACTTGACAAACTGTATCGGTCACCTAGCTGGTCTTCGCAAAGAGTAGGGGGTTACCACCGGGGACATGGCTCGGCCACTCTCTCTTCCGTCTCCCATTAAAGCGATAGGACCAAAAGTGGTTAAAAGCGTCCATTTAAGACCCGGACACCAAGGATTGTATCGGGGACGACTGCCCAGAGCTCCCCGGGACACCGGCCGGCGGTACGCCGTCTCTACCCACAGCATTAGCTTACTCGGGTTCGGCTGTTATCAAGACTGCGTTTTTACCCAGTGGCGGCTGCAGCCAGTCTACAAACTCATGCGTGCGAGAGAATGCATTCGGCGTATCTTCTCGAAACATGTTAACTTACACCTAGATGCTATACGGCGCGATTGTGTGCAAGTCGTGTACAATGTATCTTCCATATCAGTGGTGACTACTGTGGCTGATGTAGTGCTTGAACAGCTGAGTAGTAAGGGAGCTATATAGTAAAGGGCGCGGCTTGTGGGGAGATTAAACTATCCACGATTATGTTTGTTTTCATGGTTATTATGCCGGGAGATTTGTATAATAATAATAATAATAATGAAGATCTATCTATCTCAGAAGAATTGGATGTTTTGATCCAACTTGCATGCTTGGATCTTGTGATTGGTCGAATCGATAGTTTTTGGTTGCCCATGGCAACAATACCTATTGGCGCCCGGCCGTTGGTGGTGCAGGGGTCTTGTTAGGCAAGGGGCAGAGCTGTAGCTCGGTTAGTCTTTGGCGTTTGTATCTGATAGCACTTTAAAAGTACATTAAGGTACATTTGTTTAGCAGGTCACCGATGTTCGTTGTGCATTAAGTAAACACTACTTAAGGCTTTGCCCAAATGTGACTGTGTTCAAGTTGTTCAGAAAGAAAGCGTGTACAGTACAGTATGGTCAGATACTAACTACTAAAGAAATAATAAAAAAGCTGTAAACCTCACGCGGATGTTTGGTTTCTCTTGTTTTGGATTACATATCTGTGTGCAATCGCGCCGAACTTTCATGAACACAAACAGGTCAATTCTAACATTCGTTTTGCACGGAAGTCAAACTAACTGACTTTTATTTGTCATTTCTCAAAAGAAAGGCGAACGTTCTTCATCAGACATTTTGAAATACGTCGACATTCAAAGGGACGGAAGCCAATACGAGGCTACAAAAACATACAACAAACGAGCCAACAAAGAGCAGGGTCGGCAAAGCAAACTGGGACCGAACACAGTATCGTGGGACCACACGGATTTAGATGTTGAAGTACTTGGTTGGGGGGGGGGGGGCGCTTGGCTGCGGCGTCCGTCTTTTGTAAATCGGAACCATCGTTTCAGCATAGCTCACGTAGGCCTCACGCCTACCAGTTAGTACAATAATCCATTTCATGGCAGATGGGTTGAGTCCTCTGATGAAGGTCTTATCACAGATCTAGGCTGGTCCCAGGTAGATATGACCTGGCTTGAACAATTACATGCAAGTAGATGACATTTGGCTTGAACAACACGTATAACAGCTTTAATGGGGGATTATCATTTCTTTGCATTTCATTGCCGAATTCCGTAGAGTACAATGCTGCCCTTCAGTGGCCATGGTTTCTACGACATTAGACACCGAAATTTAACTGATCATCCCGCATTCGCCTAGGGTCCTGGCAGCATTGGCCGGGCGTCAGTAACTCCCGACTGACTCCTATGGAACATCAGAAAACCTGCGAGGCCCTTCTATAATAGATTTTCATCTTCAGCATACATATTCATATCCAATATTTCATATAATGATGGCACCTTCTCAATTCCGAAAATTCACCTCCTGGGTGAATTTTAGTATTTTGGATCTTTTCAAAGCTCGACAAATTATCCACTTTTAACGCTAAGTAGATTGGCGTAGTGCTTCGTATGTTTTAATAATAACAATACGAGCCCAGACCTTTTTGGAAAGTCTTTACACTCTTCACTCTGAGATCGATCCACACGTGTGAGGCTTGTGTTGGGGGTGGCAGACCAGCCGCAATCACAGTATACAGATCTCTCCAAAAGAACAACTGCGCTAAACGCATTTTTCAATGACTTTCCAAATGAATGGCTACATAGGCGTCTTGGGCCAATTTCGTGCACGCATAGAACTAACCATGGACCGAGGAACATTGTGGAGGAATGGAGGCTGAATAGCTCTGAAGCATGAATTAACTAATTAACCAGGGATAAAACACGGTCACTTTCAGCAGCTTTACTGGATTTTTCAAAATAATGCGCACGCGATTTCACAATTGTGGTCAAACCACTAAAACGAGGTGACATCGCGCGTACCTAACACCAGAGGGCACCACCGCGCCTCAGGGTAGGACTCAAAAACATGCCATAATGCTGAAGTGGTTGATATATCGGGTTTTTTATACCTTTTGGTGCTCCCTGCGGGGTGAGTATCTTCGCAAATAAGGTGACAGAGCAGTGGGGGGGGGGGGGGGGAGTCTTTGGAGTGAACGGTAAGGGCTAAAAGCCGAACTTGTTGCTGACCAGGCCGGCCTGTTGCTTCAGGGCATCGTCTGTCAGTTTGTCGTTAAGGTCGTTAAAGACTGCTGCCACGTCTGGAAGACAACGAGGACAGGTCAATAACCATGGTTACTACATCAAGCTGGTCGATCGTGTCAGTCTGTATCAATGGAGGTTTACAATTAGGTACTTTTGTCATTTATATATCGTGTCTGTGAATTAACGCTCCATTTATCATAGTATCAAGTATTAATATATTGGGTTGTAAAATCAGTTAATATTATTATTATAACTAAAATAACACCACGATAGTCACTTATTATAAATAAAATGCCGCGGTATACTACATTGAAAGTATTTGAATACAATCATTTAAGCGCAAGCGTCCTACCGATGGCGTCAAAGCAGAATTAAACCACGATACGCTGCCAGAACTAAAACGGATGCCGTTAAAGATCGACAAATGGGCGCGAGGGGATGGGTTGGTTGGTGTCTAAGCCACCTTTGTGCAAGCATAGGTAAACCGACTCCGCAGCTTTTAGTTTAATATATCTTCATCAGAGATATCACCACACAATAAATTCTTACCCGACTTCTCGTCATCAGAGATATCACCACACAATACTACGATGAACTCTTACCAGACTTCTCGTCAACAGAGATATCACCATACAATACTACGATGAACTCTTACCAGACTTCTCGTTACCAGAGATATCTCCACACAATAAACTCTTACCAGACTTCTCGTCATCAGAGATATCACCACACAATACTACGATGAACTCTTACCAGACTTCTCGTTACCAGAGATATCTCCACACAATAAACACTTACCAGACTTCTCGTCATCGGAAATATCACCATACAATAGTACGATGAACTCTTACCAGATTTTTCGTCATCAGACATGAACATGGAGACCATTTGGAACCTGGGCACGGTGGTCAGACTCTGGAGATATTGCAGCGCCTCGGTCGCTTCACCTGAGGACAAATAACAGAGGTACGGTAACAACCAGGGTGATGGGTCTGGAGGTATTGCAGCGCCTCGGTCGCTTCACCTGAGGACAAATAACAGAGGTACGGTAACAACCAGGGTGATGGGTCTGGAGGTATTGCAGCGCCTCGGTCGCTTCACCTGAGGACAAATAACAGAGGTACGGTAACAACCAGGGTGATTGGTCTGGAGGTATTGCAGCGCCTCGGTCGCTTCACCTGAGGACAAATAACAGAGGTACGGTAACAACCAGGGTGATGGGTCTGGAGGTATTGCAGCGCCTCGGTCGCTTCACCTGAGGACAAATAACAGAGGTACGGTAACAACCAGGGTGATGGGTCTGGAGGTATTGCAGAGCCTCGGTCGCTTCACCTGAGGACAAATAACACAGTGGTACGGTAACAACCAGGGTGATGGGTCTGGAGGTATTGCAGCGCCTCGGTCGTTTCACCTGAGGAAAAATAACACAGTGGTACGGTAACAACCAGGGTGATGGGTCTGGAGGTATTGCAGAGCCTCGGTCGCTTCACCTGAGGTAAAATAACACAGTGGTACGGTAACAACCAGGGTGGTGGGTCTGGAGGTATTGCAGAGCCTCGGTCGCTTCACCTGAGGACAAATAACACAGTGGTACGGTAACAACCAGGGTGATGGGTCTGGAGGTATTGCAGAGCCTCGGTCGCTTCACCTGAGGTAAAATAACACAGTGGTACGGTAACAACCAGGGTGATGGGCTGGAGGTATTGCAGAGCCTCGGTCGCTTCACCTGAGGACAAATAACACAGTGGTACGGTAACAACCAGGGTGATGGGCCTGGAGGTATTGCAGCGCCTCGGTCGCTTCACCTGAGGAAAAATAACACAGTGGTACGGTAACAACCAGGGTGATGGGTCTACGCACGGCGCTCTAACTTATGTAGATCATATGCGATCATGGGAAGGGTGAGGGTAGAGAGGGACTATGTCTCCGGGACTGAGTAACCCCCTACTCTCTGCACATACATAGACATTTGCAGTCAGTGGAGGGGGGGGGGGGGAGTCGAACCACGCACCGGCCAGGTATTTTTTCACCAATTATTGCTGTTGAAGAACCGTATTGGTAGAACGGTGCAGGCTACTTCTGCAAATCTTAATCCCCTCATCGGGAGTAAAGGGCAGAGCAGGTGCACTTACCGTTTTGTATCTTCAGCCTCATGCACTTTGTCATCGTGACCAACATGGAACCGTCCAACTTGTTGGTGATCACTGTAGACAAAAAATACCACTGAACATAACACTCCATAATTGGAAACCTACTTTTCGCCTAATGAAGAGTGTGTGAATCAAACTCAAAGGACATAGAACATTTCTATAGTCAGGTGTACATGATGTAGTATTGTTGTTCTCGCACTATGACATTGGGGCCGTAGCTAGTTTGACTAATTGTAGAACCATTTGATAGCGCACTGGCGGTTCTACGGTCCTACGAGTTACGAGTTCGTAACCCTACCTGTTACATGATAATTGAATGACTTCTGCAGAGATAGCGAGAGACAACAGCCAATATCATTGAAACTAATGATTGTAATATATTAATGATAAATTCAACATTTTCCCTTCGGGCAATATAAGCCTTCACGAAGCAAAGTTATGAGATCTTAGTGAAAGCACAATCTGGCCTACCTTTAGCCAGCCCCGCACTCCCCCCCCCCCCCCCCCCCGACCTACCTTTGGCCAGCTCCCCCGCCTTGACCTGGTCCAGTAGCGAGGCGTATTGCTGCAGGTCGGACCCCTTCAGCGCCGCCCAGGCCTGCAGGAACTCATAGGGCGTCGCCTTGGAAAGCACGGGGGTGGAGACGGTGGGTCGAGCCGGCGGGTGGCGGCCAGGAGACAAGCGTGTCCCTCCTGCACCTCCTCCGCCGCCTCCTACCCCGGCCGTGGTGACGATCTTGGCGCTGTGTCTGGTGGCGTTTTCACACTTGACCCCGCCGCTGTAGGACTGCCCGGTAGACTGCTGCTTGGGGGTCTTGCAGGGGCCTGGTGGGCAGAGAGACACAGGGTGATATTGTAGGCCATTGTTGTATACAGGGAGGCTACATTGGTGGCAAGGCCTACGAATGAATGACTGAAGAACAGAAGTGGTAAACCAGGCCCTGTATTATTGTCTCGCTATCTCCATTACTGTCCTGTTATCTCCATTATTGTCTAGTTATCTCCATGACTGTCCTGTTATCCCCATGCTTGCCTTATTATCTCCATGACTGTCCTGTTATCCCCATGCTTGCCCTATTATCTCCATGACTGTCCTGTTATCCCCATGCTTGCCCTATTATCTCCATGACTGTCCTGTTATCCCCATGCTTGCCCTATTATCTCCATGACTGTCCTGTTATCCCCATGCTTGCCCTATTATCTCCATGACTGTCCTGTTATCCCCATGCTTGCCCTATTATCTCCATGGCTGTCCTGTTATCCCCATGCTTGCCCTATTATCTCCATGACTGTCCTGTTATCCCCATGCTTGCCCTATTATCTCCATGACTGTCCTGTTATCCCCATGCTTGCCCTATTATCTCCATGACTGTCCTGTTATCCCCATGCTTGCCCTATTATCTCCATGACTGTCCTGTTATCCCCATGCTTGCCCTATTATCTCCATGACTGTCCTGTTATCCCCATGCTTGCCCTATTATCTCCATGACTGTCCTGTTATCCCCATGCTTGCCCTATTATCTCCATGACTGTCCTGTTATCCCCATGCTTGCCCTATTATCTCCATGACTGTCCTGTTATCCCCATGCTTCCCCTATTATCTCCATGACTGTCCTGTTATCCCCATGCTTGCCCTATTATCTCCATGGCTGTCCTGTTATCCCCATGCTTGCCCTATTATCTCCATGACTGTCCTGTTATCCCCATGCTTGCCCTATTATCTCCATGACTGTCCTGTTATCCCCATGCTTGCCCTATTATCTCCATGGCTGTCCTGTTATCCCCATGCTTGCCCTATTATCTTCATGACTGTCCTGTTATCCCCATGCTTGCCCTATTATCTCCATGACTGTCCTGTTATCCCCATGCTTGCCCTATTATCTCCATGACTGTCCTGTTATCCCCATGCTTGCCCTATTATCTCCATGACTGTCCTGTTATTCCCATGCTTGACCTATTATCTCCATGACTGTCCTGTTATCCCCATGCTTGACCTATTATCTCCATGACTGTCCTGTTATCCCCATGCTTGCCCTATTATCTCCATGACTGTCCTGTTATCCCCATGCTTGCCCTATTATCTCCATGACTGTCCTGTTATCCCCATGCTTGCCCTATTATCTCCATGACTGTCCTGTTATCCCCATGCTTGACCTATTATCTCCATGACTGTCCTGTTATCCCCATGCTTGACCTATTATCTCCATGACTGTCCTGTTATCCCCATGCTTGCCCTATTATCTCCATGACTGTCCTGTTATCCCCATGCTTGCCCTATTATCTCCATGACTGTCCTGTTATCCCCATGCTTGCCCAATTATCTCCATTATTGTGCGGCTATCTTCATTATTGTCCCGTTATCAAGACCATTGACTAAGTTTATCTGTACAAATATCGGTGCCTGTTTTCCGCCTCGTGTTGTCCGACAACTTTATACATCATCATGCACAATACTTGTCATCCTGTTTGTGAAAACCATGAAGCACATGTACTGGCAACAATAGTTGCAGTAAAGTAGTCGCCATGACAACGATCGTGACGCGAACCTTTCGACGACACGGGACTTCCTTCCTCTACCGCTGAATCACTCGGGGTGTTTCGCTCCTCCACTTGTGAAGAGTTCACTTCCTCTATACGGATCCTGTGTCGCGCCTTCTCGGCTGCGGCGCGCTGCTTCGTATACTGCGAATAAAAAGAGTAAACACCCAACCACGTCAGATAACGTATTGTTGAACAGGCCGCCCTCCATATTGAAATGTTGTTTTCCGATCCATGATCGCCCCATGAAATGAACGATTATTATATGTGACAAAATGTAAACGTGAGTACTAAGTGAGCTACACTAAAAGACCGCTTCGCCGAAAAAAAAAAAACTAAAACAACTTCATCTTTTTCAATATTATATATTCCATCTTCATCGCAATAATTTATAATTAATGTACCGTGTTGCAAAAAAAAAGTCCAAATGACTTTTAAATCCGTGATGCCCTCCACGCGCGTCCCGACCACCTGACTACGTGACCAGCTGAGCACGTGACCGCGCCTTACCTGCTCGTGGAGGCCTGTGACGACCGGAAGTTCCTTGAGCGCCGCGGCGTTGGTGGGGTCCAGTCTCAGCAAGGTCTTCACGTCAGCCACACTCTCCTTGTACTGCTCCAAGTGCTGCAGAAGCATGGCCACAACATCCAGGTAATATACAACTTTTGTTTTTGTGTGTAAACAAAATGTATTCCCCATTGGCATACAGTACAAAATACTATATTAATGCCCAAACCAAAAATGCGGAAACATGGCAAAACGTCAAGATGATATGCAAGGTATTCGGAAGAATCTTTAAGATTCACATGTGCCGAGCTCCGAGATGTCCGATAGCTCAGTGGGTTAGAGCGCTCGTATTGAGCGCTCTGGCCACCTGAGAGCCTTACGGCACGTGGGTCGGTGGTTCAAGCCCCGCTGTGGCCATGTCTGTGAGGTCGCAAGATAAAGATCCCATGTCCTTCTTCGCAAAAAGTAGGGGGTTACTCCGGGGACATGGCTCCACTCTTCCCTTCCTTCTCCCATTGACACGATATGACCAGAATTGGTTAAAGCGCCTTGAATATCCAACCAAACCAAACCGAAATCTTCGATACAAGCCTTCTGCTCATTTAGCTCACAGGGTTAAAATGCTCTTAAACTTCCATGAAACCAACTCGGAGCTGCACAGATTCTTAACCGATAAAAAAATATGCATACATTTAATCAACGGATAATTTTTTATTTTGATTCGATTAGGGCTTAAGACACTTTCAGCCTGTAAGGCTATATCGTGCCATAACGGTTCAGTTAATCAAAAGATCAGATATAGTGTGTTACCTTGTAAGCCTGAGCCCGTCGGAAGATGGCCTTGACATTGGTGGGTTCCAGTATGAGCGCCATGTTGCAGTCATCCAGCACATTGGCCGGCTGTAAGGCAGAGAATTAAAACCGTCCATTCAACAATTAGGCGCCTTCAGACCGGTTTGTTTTGAAATTTAGTGGATGCAAATGCCCTGATAGTGTTATATATGTAAGTAAGTCTGCTGAATCAATTGGGGGGCAGATTAATATAATAGTAATAATTAATAAAATGAATTAATAATAATAATTAATAAGATTAATATTAATGATACGTAATCCATAAAATTAACTAATAATAGGTACAAAACAGGCAGCGATGTTCGTGTTTTTATGATACTTGAATGTATATCCATGGGGCCAAAATATGACTTTAATGTCGACATGTTGCCCCTTTTGCCTAGTCTCCATGGCAACACACCGACCTGAGACAACTTGAGGTAGCATAACGCTCGGTTGCTATAGGCAACAGCTTTGCCGGGACAACTCTCGACACACTTGTCGTAGCAGGCGATGGCCTCCTTGTATCGACCCTGTAAGACAACGTACAGCAGCGCCATCTAGGATCCCTTCTCAAGACAAGTAATATGTGACAAATATAACTTGTCAGAAGTCACAGTCGTTATTGTAAACGAGGCAGTCAGAAGTCAGTCTGTATTGTGGCTATCCATTAATTGAAATTTGATCAATCGAAATCGAATCGAATTGGTCTGACACAAGTACTTTAGACTTTGACAGGTTATACTAACAATATCAAGCCTAGACACGTATATAATCTAATATTAATTAACAAGAAGAAACGTTAAAAATATGTTTTTAGTCTCTGATTAAAATCCGTTGAAAACACATAATGAAGTGTCAGTGGTGAAAGTTGTATATCGATGATTATTGGATTCACATTGACTCCAGACTCGTTTTGTTGACAACTCACCTTTTGAACCAGCGCGTTGCCTTCCGCTTTGTGTTGCTCGAAGAGTTGTTCCTTGGATATTTTGGACGCCCCGCTCTGGGTGGCAGCCGGCTTCTTGGGAGAACTGCTTCTCTCAGTCGGTGCTTTGTGAACTCTAGCGGCCTCTGTGGAGGAGGGGGGTAACCAGTTTCAGACCAGGGTCAGCAGATTCAACAGCAATTCAAGGATGCGTTTTTCCATGTAGATGCACGAAACCGATTATTGTGCAAAACTTTATTTTACATGTTAATACGTCACGAAACCGATTATTGCGCAAAAATTTATTTTACATGTTAATACGTCACGAAACCGATTATTGCGCAAAACTTTAAGCGTGAGTTATATGTGAGCGATGGAGAAAGAACCCAAATTTTTTTTTAGTATAATATCAAAGTTACACTATTTCAGTCAATTACATTCGTCCATGTGTGAAATGCACTGCCTAATATGGCTCCCACATAAGGTATCACGGAACATGACAACCAACAACGTAAGTCGACTGGCCTTAAACAACAGCCGCTGACTATACTCCGGAAGTTCTAGTGCGCATGCCTGGTCAGGTCGACACCACAACGGCCTTCACTTACACCAAAATGGCGCCCATCCGTCCCACACACCATGGCAACGCGAGCACGCGCTCCGCTCAGACTGTCGTAGCGCTAATGCGTCACAATGGGTGCCCGGAGTGACTCTTGGCGAGAGGTAGCTCGACAGGAGTGACTATTAAAATCAGTGGACCGCTGATCAAGCTGGGACGCAAGTGTGTGTGTGTGTGTGTGTGTGTTGCCGGCCTAGACCTACCTTGTGGTTGGTGCATGCCCAGTGACGGCAGTGTTATGGGGGACAGTCTAGACCTACCTTGTGGTTGGTGCATGCCCAGTGACGGCAGTGTTATGGGGGGGCAGTCTAGACCTACCTTGTGGCTGGTGCATGCCCAGTGACGGCAGTGTTATGGGGGGCAGTCTAGACCTACCTTGTGGTTGGTGCATGCCCAGTGACGGCAGTGTTATGGGGGACAGTCTAGACCTACCTTGTGGCTGGTGCATGCCCAGTGACGGCAGTGTTATGGGGGGCAGTCTAGACCTACCTTGTGGTTGGTGCATGCCCAGTGACGGCAGTGTTATGGGGGACAGTCTAGACCTACCTTGTGGTTGGTGCATGCCCAGTGATGGCAGTGTTATGGGGGACAGTCTAGACCTACCTTGTGGCTGGTGCATGCCCAGTGACGGCAGTGTTATGGGGGACAGTCTAGACCTACCTTGTGGTTGGTGCATGCCCAGTGATGGCAGTGTTATGGGGGACAGTCTAGACCTACCTTGTGGTTGGTGCATGCCCAGTGACGGCAGTGTTATGGGGGACAGTCTAGACCTACCTTGTGGTTGGTGCATGCCCAGTGATGGCAGTGTTATGGGGGACAGTCTAGACCTACCTTGTGGTTGGTGCATGCCCAGTGACGGCAGTGTTATGGGGGGCAGTCTAGACCTACCTTGTGGCTGGTGCATGCCCAGTGACGGCAGTGTTATGGGGGACAGTCTAGACCTACCTTGTGGCTGGTGCATGCCCAGTGACGGCAGTGTTATGGGGGACAGTCTAGACCTACCTTGTGGCTGGTGCATGCCCAGTGACGGCAGTGTTATGGGGGGGCAGTCTAGACCTACCTTGTGGTTGGTGCATGCCCAGTGATGGCAGTGTTATGGGGGGCAGTCTAGACCTACCTTGTGGTTGGTGCATGCCCAGTGACGGCAGTGTTATGGGGGACAGTCTAGACCTACCTTGTGGCTGGTGCATGCCCAGTGACGGCAGTGTTATGGGGGGCAGTCTAGACCTACCTTGTGGTTGGTGCATGCCCAGTGACGGCAGTGTTATGGGGGGCAGTCTAGACCTACCTTGTGGCTGGTGCATGCCCAGTGACGGCAGTGTTATGGGGGGCAGTCTAGACCTACCTTGTGGTTGGTGCATGCCCAGTGACGGCAGTGTTATGGGGGACAGTCTAGACCTACCTTGTGGCTGGTGCATGCCCAGTGGTGGCAGTGTTATGGGGGGCAGACTAGACCTACCTTGTGGTTGGTGCATGCCCAGTGATGGCAGTGTTATGGGGGACAGTCTAGACCTACCTTGTGGCTGGTGCATGCCCAGTGACGGCAGTGTTATGGGGGGCAGTCTAGACCTACCTTGTGGTTGGTGCATGCCCAGTGATGGCAGTGTTATGGGGGGCAGTCTAGACCTACCTTGTGGCTGGTGCATGCCCAGTGATGGCAGTGTTATGGGGGACAGTCTAGACCTACCTTGTGGTTGGTGCATGCCCAGTGACGGCAGTGTTATGGGGGACAGTCTAGACCTACCTTGTGGCTGGTGCATGCCCAGTGACGGCAGTGTTATGGGGGACAGTCTAGACCTACCTTGTGGCTGGTGCATGCCCAGTGACGGCAGTGTTATGGGGGGCAGTCTAGACCTACCTTGTGGTTGGTGCATGCCCAGTGACGGCAGTGTTATGGGGGGCAGTCTAGACCTACCTTGTGGTTGGTGCATGCCCAGTGACGGCAGTGTTATGGGGGGCAGTCTAGACCTACCTTGTGGTTGGTGCATGCCCAGTGACGGCAGGGTTATGGGGGGCAGTCTAGACCTTCCTTGTGGCTGGTGCATGCCCAGTGACGGCAGTGTTATGGGGGGCAGTCTAGACCTACCTTGTGGTTGGTGCATGCCCAGTGACGGCAGTGTTATGGGGGGCAGTCTAGACCTACCTTGTGGTTGGTGCATGCCCAGTGATGGCAGTGTTATGGGGGGCAGTCTAGACCTACCTTGTGGTTGGTGCATGCCCAGTGACGGCAGTGTTATGGGGGGCAGTCTAGACCTACCTTGTGGCTGGTGCATGCCCAGTGACGGCAGCGTTATGGGGGGCAGTCTAGACCTACCTTGTGGTTGGTGCATGCCCAGTGACGGCAGTGTTATGGGGGGCAGTCTAGACCTACCTTGTGGCTGGTGCATGCCCAGTGACGGCAGTGTTATGGGGGACAGTCTAGACCTACCTTGTGGCTGGTGCATGCCCAGTGACGGCAGTGTTATGGGGGGCAGTCTAGACCTACCTTGTGGTTGGTGCATGCCCAGTGACGGCAGTGTTATGGGGGGCAGTCTAGACCTACCTTGTGGCTGGTGCATGCCCAGTGACGGCAGTGTTATGGGGGACAGTCCAGACCTACCTTGTGGTTGGTGCATGCCCAGTGACGGCAGTGTTATGGGGGGCAGTCTAGACCTACATTGTGGTTGGTGCTTGCCCAGTGACGGCAGTGTTATGGGGGGCAGTCTAGACCTACCTTGTGGTTGGTGCATACCCAGTGATGGCAGTGTTATGGGGGGCAGTCTAGACCTACCTTGTGGCTGGTGCATGCCCAGTGACGGCAGTGTTATGGGGGGCAGTCTAGACCTACATTGTGGTTGGTGCTTGCCCAGTGACGGCAGTGTTATGGGGGGCAGTCTAGACCTACCTTGTGGTTGGTGCATGCCCAGTGATGGCAGTGTTATGGGGGGCAGTCTAGACCTACGTTGTGGTTGGTGCATGCCCAATGACGGCAGTGTTATGGGGGACAGTCTAGACCTACCTTGTGGCTGGTGCATGCCCAGTGACGGCAGTGTTATGGGGGGCAGTCTAGACCTACCTTGTGGCTGGTGCATGCCCAGTGATGGCAGTGTTATGGGGGGCAGTCTAGACCTACCTTGTGGTTGGTGCATGCCCAGTGATGGCAGTGTTATGGGGGGCAGTCTAGACCTACCTTGTGGTTGGTGCATGCCCAGTGACGGCAGTGTTATGGGGGACAGTCTAGACCTTCCTTGTGGCTGGTGCATGCCCAGTGACGGCAGTGTTATGGGGGGGGCAGTCTAGACCTACCTTGTGGTTGGTGCATGCCCAGTGACGGCAGTGTTATGGGGGACAGTCTAGACCTTCCTTGTGGCTGGTGCATGCCCAGTGACGGCAGTGTTATGGGGGACAGTCTAGACCTACCTTGTGGCTGGTGCATGCCCAGCGACGGCAATGTTATGGGGGGCGGTCTAGACATACCTTGTGGCTGGTGCATGCCCAGTGACGGCAGTGTTATGGGGAGCGGTCTAGACATACCTTGTGGCTGGTGCATGCCCAGTGACGGCAGTGTTATGGGGGGCAGTCTAGACCTACCTTGTGGTTGGTGCATGCCCAGTGACGGCAGTGTTATGGGGGGCAGTCTAGACCTACCTTGTGGTTGGTGCATGCCCAGTGATGGCAGTGTTATGGGGAGACAGTCTAGACCTACCTTGTGGTTGGTGCATGCCCAGTGACGGCAGTGTTATGGGGGACAGTCTAGACCTACCTTGTGGCTGGTGCATGCCCAGTGATGGCAGTGTTATGGGGGACAGTCTAGACCTACCTTGTGGCTGGTGCATGCCCAGTGACAGCAGTGTTATGGGGGGACAGTCTAGACCTACCTTGTGGCTGGTGCATGCCCAGTGATGGCAGTGTTATGGGGGGCAGTCTAGACCTACCTTGTGGTTGGTGCATGCCCAGTGACGGCAGTGTTATGGGGGGACAGTCTAGACCTACCTTGTGGTTGGTGCATGCCCAGTGATGGCAGTGTTATGGGGGGCAGTCTAGACCTACCTTGTGGTTGGTGCATGCCCAGTGACGGCAGTGTTATGGGGGGCAGTCTAGACCTACCTTGTGGTTGGTGCATGCCCAGTGACGGCAGTGTTATGGGGGGCAGTCTAGACATACCTTGTGGTTGGTGCATGCCCAGTGATGGCAGTGTTATGGGGGGCAGTCTAGACCTACCTTGTGGTTGGTGCATGCCCAGTGACGGCAGTGTTATGAGGGGCAGTCTAGACCTACCTTGTGGTTGGTGCATGCCCAGTGATGGCAGTGTTATGGGGGGCAGTCTAGACCTACCTTGTGGTTGGTGCATGCCCAGTGATGGCAGTGTTATGGGGGGCAGTCTAGACCTACCTTGTGGTTGGTGCATGCCCAGTGACGGCAGTGTTATGGGGGGCAGTCTAGACCTACCTTGTGGTTGGTGCATGCCCAGTGACGGCAGTGTTATGGGGGGCAGTCTAGACCTACCTTGTGGCTGGTGCATGCCCAGTGACGGCAGTGTTATGGGGGACAGTCTAGACCTACCTTGTGGTTGGTGCATGCCCAGTGACGGCAGTGTTATGGGGGGCAGTCTAGACCTACATTGTGGTTGGTGCTTGCCCAGTGACGGCAGTGTTATGGGGGGCAGTCTAGACCTACCTTGTGGCTGGTGCATGCCCAGTGACGGCAGTGTTATGGGGGGCAGTCTAGACCTACATTGTGGTTGGTGCTTGCCCAGTGACGGCAGTGTTATGGGGGGCAGTCTAGTCCTACCTTGTGGTTGGTGCATGCCCAGTGATGGCAGTGTTATGGGGGGCAGTCTAGACCTACCTTGTGGTTGGTGCATGCCCAGTGATGGCAGTGTTATGGGGGGCAGTCTAGACCTACCTTGTGGTTGGTGCATGCCCAGTGACGGCAGTGTTATGGGGGGCAGTCTAGACCTACCTTGTGGTTGGTGCATGCCCAGTGACGGCAGTGTTATGGGGGGCAGTCTAGACCTACCTTGTGGCTGGTGCATGCCCAGTGACGGCAGTGTTATGGGGGACAGTCTAGACCTACCTTGTGGTTGGTGCATGCCCAGTGACGGCAGTGTTATGGGGGGCAGTCTAGACCTACATTGTGGTTGGTGCTTGCCCAGTGACGGCAGTGTTATGGGGGGCAGTCTAGACCTACCTTGTGGTTGGTGCATGCCCAGTGACGGCAGTGTTATGGGGGGCAGTCTAGACCTACCTTGTGGCTGGTGCATGCCCAGTGACGGCAGTGTTATGGGGGACAGTCTAGACCTACCTTGTGGTTGGTGCATGCCCAGTGACGGCAGTGTTATGGGGGGCAGTCTAGACCTACATTGTGGTTGGTGCTTGCCCAGTGACGGCAGTGTTATGGGGGGCAGTCTAGACCTACCTTGTGGTTGGTGCATGCCCAGTGATGGCAGTGTTATGGGGGGCAGTCTAGACCTACCTTGTGGCTGGTGCATGCCCAGTGACGGCAGTGTTATGGGGGGCAGTCTAGACCTACATTGTGGTTGGTGCTTGCCCAGTGACGGCAGTGTTATGGGGGGCAGTCTAGACCTACCTTGTGGTTGGTGCATGCCCAGTGATGGCAGTGTTATGGGGGGCAGTCTAGACCTACCTTGTGGTTGGTGCATGCCCAGTGACGGCAGTGTTATGGGGGACAGTCTAGACCTACCTTGTGGCTGGTGCATGCCCAGTGACGGCAGTGTTATGGGGGGCAGTCTAGACCTACCTTGTGGCTGGTGCATGCCCAGTGATGGCAGTGTTATGGGGGGCAGTCTAGACCTACCTTGTGGTTGGTGCATGCCCAGTGATGGCAGTGTTATGGGGGGCAGTCTAGACCTACCTTGTGGTTGGTGCATGCCCAGTGACGGCAGTGTTATGGGGGACAGTCTAGACCTTCCTTGTGGCTGGTGCATGCCCAGTGACGGCAGTGTTATGGGGGGGCAGTCTAGACCTTCCTTGTGGCTGGTGCATGCCCAGTGACGGCAGTGTTATGGGGGACAGTCTAGACCTACCTTGTGGCTGGTGCATGCCCAGCGACGGAAGTGTTATGGGGGGCGGTCTAGACATACCTTGTGGCTGGTGCATGCCCAGTGACGGCAGTGTTATGGGGGGCAGTCTAGACCTACCTTGTGGTTGGTGCATGCCCAGTGACGGCAGTGTTATGGGGGACAGTCTAGACCTACCTTGTGGCTGGTGCATGCCCAGTGATGGCAGTGTTATGGGGGACAGTCTAGACCTACCTTGTGGCTGGTGCATGCCCAGTGACAGCAGTGTTATGGGGGGACAGTCTAGACCTACCTTGTGGCTGGTGCATGCCCAGTGATGGCAGTGTTATGGGGGGCAGTCTAGACCTACCTTGTGGTTGGTGCATGCCCAGTGATGGCAGTGTTATGGGGGACAGTCTAGACCTACCTTGTGGCTGGTGCATGCCCAGTGATGGCAGTGTTATGGGGGACAGTCTAGACCTACCTTGTGGCTGGTGCATGCCCAGTGACGGCAGTGTTATGGGGGACAGTCTAGACCTACCTTGTGGCTGGTGCATGCCCAGTGATGGCAGTGTTATGGGGGGCAGTCTAGACCTACCTTGTGGTTGGTGCATGCCCAGTGATGGCAGTGTTATGGGGGACAGTCTAGACCTACCTTGTGGCTGGTGCATGCCCAGTGATGGCAGTGTTATGGGGGGCAGTCTAGACCTACCTTGTGGTTGGTGCATGCCCAGTGACGGCAGTGTTATGGGGGGCAGTCTAGACCTACCTTGTGGTTGGTGCATGCCCAGTGACGGCAGTGTTATGGGGGGCAGTCTAGACCTACCTTGTGGTTGGTGCATGCCCAGTGATGGCAGTGTTATGGGGGGACAGTCTAGACCTACCTTGTGGCTGGTGCATGCCCAGTGATGGCAGTGTTATGGGGGGCAGTCTAGACCTACCTTGTGGTTGGTGCATGCCCAGTGACGGCAGTGTTATGGGGGGCAGTCTAGACCTACCTTGTGGTTGGTGCATGCCCAGTGACGGCAGTGTTATGGGGGGCAGTCTAGACCTACCTTGTGGTTGGTGCATGCCCAGTGATGGCAGTGTTATGGGGGGCAGTCTAGACCTACCTTGTGGTTGGTGCATGCCCAGTGATGGCAGTGTTATGGGGGGCAGTCTAGACCTACCTTGTGGTTGGTGCATGCCCAGTGACGGCAGTGTTATGGGGGGACAGTCTAGACCTACCTTGTGGTTGGTGCATGCCCAGTGATGGCAGTGTTATGGGGGGCAGTCTAGACCTACCTTGTGGTTGGTGCATGCCCAGTGACGGCAGTGTTATGGGGGGCAGTCTAGACCTATATTGTGGTTGGTGCATGCCCAGTGACGGCAGTGTTATGGGGGGCAGTCTAGACATACCTTGTGGTTGGTGCATGCCCAGTGATGGCAGTGTTATGGGGGGCAGTCTAGACCTACCTTGTGGTTGGTGCATGCCCAGTGACGGCAGTGTTATGGGGGGCAGTCTAGACCTACCTTGTGGTTGGTGCATGCCCAGTGATGGCAGTGTTATGGGGGGCAGTCTAGACCTACCTTGTGGTTGGTGCATGCCCAGTGATGGCAGTGTTATGGGGGCAGTCTAGACCTACCTTGTGGTTGGTGCATGCCCAGTGACGGCAGTGTTATGGGGGGCAGTCTCTTCCTCCACTCCGGGCCGTCCCGCCTCATCAAAACCTGGCTACATCTGGAAGCAACAGGCGCTCGCTCTTAAGTTATATCGTATAGTACTCATTTATGTGTCGTACATGGAGACGTTGATAGACACCCTGTACTCATTTATGTGTTGTACACGGAGACATTGATAGACACCCTGTACTCATTTATGTGTTGTACGCGGAGACATTGATAGACACCCTGTACTCATTTGCGTTGTACACGGAGACATTGATAGACACCCTGTACTCATTATGTGTTGTACACGGAGATATTGATAGACACCCTGTACTCATTTATGTGTTGTACACGGAGACATTGATAGACACCCTGTACTCATTTATGTGTTGTACACGGAGACATTGATAGACACCCTGTACTCATTTATGTGTTGTACACGGAGACATTGATAGACACCCTGTACTCATTTATGTGTTGTACGCGGAGACATTGATAGACACCCTGTACTCATTTATGTGTTGTACACGGAGACATTGATAGACACCCTTTACTCATTTATGTGTTGTACACGGAGACATTGATAGACACCCTGTACTCATTTATGTGTTGTACGCGGAGACATTGATAGACACCCTGTACTCATTTATGTGTTGTACACGGAGACCTTGATAGACACCCTGTACTCATTTATGTGTTGTACACGGAGACATTGATAGACACCCTGTACTCATTTATGTGTTGTACACGGAGACATTGATAGACACCCTGTACTCATTTATGTGTTGTACACGGAGACATTGATAGACACCCTGTACTCATTTATGTGTTGTACGCGGAGACATTGATAGACACCCTGTACTCATTTATGTGTTGTACACGGAGACATTGATAGACACCCTTTACTCATTTATGTGTTGTACACGGAGACATTGATAGACACCCTGTACTCATTTATGTGTTGTACGCGGAGACATTGATAGACACCCTGTACTCATTTATGTGTTGTACACGGAGACCTTGATAGACACCCTGTACTCATTTATGTGTTGTACACGGAGACATTGATAGACACCCTGTACTCTTTTATGTGTTGTACACAGAGACTTTGATAGACACCCTGTACTCATTATGTGTTGTACACAGAGACATTGATAGACACCCTGTACTCATGATGTGTTGCACACGGAGATCTCTGGGCCTGAGGCCTTAAAATATCGTTTCACTTCTTTTACTTTCAAACATTTAACAACTGTTGCGACAGGGACGGCGGGTAAAGCCATTTCAAAATTTACATGTCAAAGTGGACGTGTAGAGGGAGATAACTCGTCCCTGAGCCTGGAAACCGCATTTCATACTAAATAGAAAGTATCATATGTCCTATTAAGCGTTACAACCCTTGGATCGTCATCTAGTGAAGCCAAGCCTCACCTGGTGGAGCCGGGGGGGGGGGGTCTCACCTGGTGGAGCCGGGGGGCGGGGCGTTAGTCTCACCTGGCAGAGCCGAGAGGGAGGGAGGGGCCTCCGAAGCGGGGGGGGGCGTCTCACCTGGTGGAGCCGGGGGGGGCGGGGGGCGTGAGTCTCACCTGGTAGAACCGGGGAGGGGGGGGGGTCTCACCTGACGGAGCCGGGGGGCGGGGGGGGGGGTCTCACCTGGTGGAGCCGGCGTTGGCGATGTCGACGCTGTGGTCCAGTAACAGGACACGTCGGAAGTCTATGTAGGCTTGGGTGTACCTGGAACATACAACATAGCATATGAACGATAAACATAAACATACACATTAACTAAACATCTCATTTGCTTAACGATATCACTCAAAATAACGGAGATACTTTTGTGTTTATATGTGTGGCTTTATATTTACATGCCTAACTCTCACGAAACCACAATCAAATCCAAATTACAACCCCGAGCATTGTGGTTAGTTTGCTTTCGGATGTTCCCCGGCATTAAATTTCTAACGAAACCGCCTTTTTTGGCCCACATTTCAAATGGATAAGATTTCGGCATAGACTTATAACATAAACAAGCAAATAAGAGTCCATCAGGCGAGCAAGGCAGCTGACGGGCTTACTTACTTCTCCAGTTGTTCCTGGGCCATGGCCCGCCTGAGGAGAGCCTTCATGGCCCGGGGGTCGAGCAGCAGCGCCATGTCGCAGTCCCGCACACACCCCACGCAATCCCCGATCTTACTGCGGCACGCGGCGCGGTTACTGTACAGCACGGCGCGAGACGCGGCGTGGCCAGCGTCTGCACGCGACAAACACACTCAATCAATACCCAAGCTCTACAAAAATTACCATAATTTCAGCAGTAAATTTTGTACAGATATATATAGTAAATTCGTACACAAAGCACAAAACCACAGTCATGACAGTACATACAAACGATATGAAAAGTGAATTTTGGAAATTTCAATAACCACTCTGGTATTTCCTTTGGAGTGCCCAGCTTACAAATTTACATAAATTAAACATAACTTGCTCGTTGACTGTGGACATCAGCTCTACAAATGTATCCATTGTTGAGAACGTATAATAGCAGTTCTTTACGTTCACGCATATCATCATACAACGAACACTTTAGTAAAAAAGAGCGCGTGTTATTATATGGACTGAGAATGTTGAGTAAGACACAGTAAGGAAAAGAGTTTGATGGGCTGACTGACCTTCCCCCAGTTTGCTGAGCGTGCTGTCATACACGCTGATAGCCTCCGCGTAACGTCCGGAACGAAACAATTCATTGCCCTGGTCCTTCAGCGTAGCGACCTCTGGCGGCAGGTCTACCTGCGGCTGGACGGTGGAGATTGCCGGAGACGCCGCGCCAGTGGTGGCGTCCCCTGGAGGTACGGTGTCTGCGGGAGTGGCTGGTTCCGTGACTGGAGTGGAATGCTGACTGGTACCAGTCTGAGGTTCACCCATGTCTGAGACACTTTCGTCGCCTTTTATCGAGGCGTTTGAGGCCTCGGACGCATCTTGCTTATGACCTCCATCAGAGGTCACTTCCGGTATGACGTCATTTTCCCCGGCGGTTCCTGCGCCGGTCCCATTCACACCGCCTCTTGGTGGGCCGCAAACGTCAGGCACAGCATCTCGCGCCGGGTCCGACATTACGTCACTTCCGCTTTGCTCTTTGACGTCAGGCGGGACCTCCATACTTCCGGTATCAGTCTTACTTCCGCTTCCGTCAGTTTGGTTAGTTTCAATCTCTACCCGAGTGGCGGCAGCCGCAACCGGGTCGGCGGTACACGACGCCGGCTCCCCATTGGCCATCTTCGGCTGTTGAGTCTGATCACCTTCCTCCCCCGTCGTGTCCGCCTCGTCTTCGCTAGATGACCCGCTGACCTCTTCAATCATTATTCGGCGACCTTTGACCTTTTGTTGTGCCAATCCCTTCTCCACCTCCTGTAGCACAGCCTAGGAGGAGGGGGGTGGGTGGGGTACGGGTTATTGGAGGATCGTGGACGAACAGCTACATGCGTATTATGTGTTGCGCACCTCAGCTATCTGCCATCAGTTCTATTCCAAGCACAATGGTTAAGCCATACCCAAAACATGACAATATATACGAACTACGTTCATATAATACACATTCTGATTACTACAATAACAAATAAAACAAGATATGCATATGACACTGAATCAAGTGCGAGATGGGGTTATCTCAGCACAATCTGCATTATTCAAGCAGAGCCGAAATAACTCTCTAAAATTTCGTATGAGAAGCAATGCCATATCCATTTCTTTGCCAGAACCTTAATTATTGTCACCCCAAGAGGCTACATATAGCCAGCGCAGAGCGCGTTATCGGCACCTCAAACATGTTTACGTTCAGGATTGGTGATTGGTTGTATATTCAGGACGCTTCAACCACTTTTGGTCATATCGCGTCAATGGAAGAAGGAAGGGAAGAGCGGAGCCATGTCCCTGGGGGTAACCCCCCTATTCTTTGCGAATAAAGACGTGGCATCTTTATCATGCGACCACACCGACATGGCCACAGCGGGGCGCGAACCAGCAAACCCCAGCCATTAGACCAGGATTGGTGAGCATCCATTTTACTCTGGGGTCACACAGTAGGCTGACCTTGGCCTGTTTGTTCTGTGGCTCCCTCTCCAGGACAACTTCAAGGTCGGTCTGGGCGAGGACAAACTCTCGCTGTCCCTGGTACGCTACAGCTCGGCGCAGGTAACCTGGGCACAGTGGAAGGATGGCATTCAAGGTAGGCTGAGACTCAAACACACATACTGCGCTGTCCCACTTTACGTGCTGGTGCAGGTTTTCAATTGATCATTAATATTAACCATAAATAAAGGCAACACTAGAAACCAACTCGAAAAATCACGCGACCAGACGTTAGATAAGGCTGATGTTGGAAAACTCAACGGAATAGGTACATGAGAAACGAGTACTTATATAGATGATCGCGGTCTGTTTCCTAGTCAAATTAATTATGAAAAAATTTGTATTAAACGATACTGCAGAATTACCAATTAGGTTAAAACCTTTCACACAAATAAAATCGATATCGACTAACGAATGATTTTATACTTAATACTGACCTTTCAAGTTGAGTGAATCCATCCGTAGGACGGCATTGCAGTCCGCTAGCGCCTCCTTCCACTTCTTCAGCTTTAGATCTGGGACAGACAGAGTAACCAGGTCAGGCGAACAGATAGAGCGCTTTCCTACATATACTACAGACAACGCGATCAATGGATTGACCCTTAACATTTGACACTTAAGACGTGACCATTAACATGTGCCCCTTAACATGTGACATTTAACGTGTTACATTTAACATGTGATGTTTAACATAAGACATTTAACATAAGACATTTAACATGTGACGTTTAACACGTGACATTTAACATGTAACATGTGACCTTTAGAATGTGACCCTAACTCGTGTAACTATTAATATGATTTGATTTGATTATCGCTTAACGGCACTTTCAGCCTGCAAGGCTATATCGTGCCATATTGGTTTAGTTCATTCTAAATAACTCAAAGAGTCAATACTAAAACCCTGAATATGAATACATGTGATATTGAAGATAAAACAATTGCAAACTATTAATATGACAATGATGACTAACATATCTGCGTCCTGTTGTTGTGAGCGGCCACCCTGTCTGACTGGTGACTTATATGCCTGCGCCCTGTTGTTGTAAGCGGCACCCTGTCTGACTGATGACTTACATGTCTGCGCCCTGTTGTTGTAAGCGGCCACCCTGTCTAACTGATGACTTAAATGTCTCCGCCCTGTTGTTGTGAGCGGCCACCCTGTCTGACTGGTGACTTACATGCCTGCGCCCTGTTGTTGTGAATGGCCACCCTGTCTGACTGATGAATTACATGTCTGCGCCCTGTTGTTGTAAGCGGCCACCCTGTCTGAACGATGACTTACATGTCTGCGCCCTGTTGTGGTGAGCGGCCACCCTGTCTGACTAATGACTTACATGTCTCCGCCCTGTTGTTGTAAGTGGCCACCCTGTCTGACTGATGACTTACATGTCTGCGCCCTGTTGTTGTAAGTGGCCACCCTGTCTGACTGATGACTGACCTGTCTGCGCCCTGTTGTTGTAAGTGGCCACCCTGTCTGACTGATGACTTACATGTCTGCGCCCTGTTGTTGTAAACGGCCACCCTGTTTGACTAATGACTTACATGTCTCCGCCCTGTTGTTGTAAGTGGCCACCCTGTCTGACTGATGACTTACATGTCTGCGCCCTGTTGTTGTAAGTGGCCACCCTGTCTGACTGATGACTGACCTGTCTGCGTCCTGTTGTTGTAAGTGGCCACCCTGTCTGACTGATGACTTACATGTCTGCGCCCTGTTGTTGTGAGCGGGCACCCTGTCTGACTAATGACTTACATGTCTCCGCCCTGTTGCTGTAAGTGGCCACCCTGTCTGACTGATGACTTACATGTCTGCGCCCCGTTGTTGTGATCGGGTACCCTGTCTGACTAATGACTTACATGTCTCCGCCCTGTTGTTGTAAGTGGCCACCCTGTCTGACTGATGACTTACATGTCTGCGCCCTGTTGTTGTAAGCGGCCACCCTGTCTGAACGATGACTTACATGTCTGCGCCCTGTTGTTGCGAGCGGCCACCCTGTCTGAACGATGACTTACATGTCTGCGCCCTGTTGTTGTGAGCGGCCACCCTGTCTGACTGGTGACTTACATGCCTGCGCCCTGTTGTTGTGAGCGGCCACCGTGCTGATGATGGAGAGACTGCGGCAGTAGTAGAGCAGAGCCTCGTCATAGTCGCCAGCCCGGAACGCCTGCACCGGGGGAGTAATCCAGACAACGGGATACAATAGATCGAGCCATACTCGACACTAAGCCCCGCCCACGCCCTGCCCACGCTTGAGTACTTTTTTGTACTCTGAAACTGACAACAAAATGACATGCTGCTCAGTTTGTCCGACTCGTTTGTCCAACATAACGCACGTGGAAGAGCTTTTCTCACCACAAGATTGGATAAAAAGCAACAGTGACATCAACTGAATGATTGACAGCCTAGATAGGTCTATTAAAGTTCATTGTCACAACACTTTAAAAGCGACTGTTACACCAAGTCTGTAAATACACACAAATAAACCTAGGGTCGACCACTGTTGTCGTGACGTCACCAATATGGCTTAGCCCGCATATTTGGGGTCCGTAGTCCATGTTCCAGGGGCCGTGTTCATAATCGTCACTTAGGCTACGCCAATAGACTTAGCGCTAACTGGAACATTTGTCGAGCGATTATCGGGTCCAAATACATGTCTACAAAAGGTTGATTTTGCTAATTAGGAAGTGCTAACATTACGTCGCATATCATTGCTTTACCAATAACGAGCCGATGATGCTACGTCGAAAGTGCACCTTTCGAGAGTAAGCTACGCGCGGCTTATGAATTGGGGAGTCGTGAGTCATACTTGAGCTATATTTGATTTATGCTGAAACATTAGTCCACACAGTTGAATCGCACGCTTGGGGCTGGGCCCGGACAACCTTGATTTATCGCCCAGTGGCTGATGCCACAGCCGTTCACGTTCGCCAGAACCAGCCCAAGCTATGTGCAGTTTGGCCAGGGACCAGGCAGCATCATTTTAAAATAGCTGTACTTGGGGTTTTAACACACGCAAAACCAATAATACCTTAGTGAAATAGGTATTCAGGACATTAACTGGATACGTGGTCTAGTAGTGCATAAATATTCACAGAAAATAAAGGGTTGTTGTTTCATATACGCACCTCGTTCCCTTTGTCCTTTTCTCTGTCCGCTTTCAGATACTTCTCTGCCTCGGTCAAACCTGTAACAAACGTAGGAGATATTCAATATTAATACCAGTCAGGGGCCCTGTGAGAATGTCACGAATGCAGTGTCAGGTCATCGTGGCCAATAATCACGTACCATAATAGCTCACGTTTTACTCACAATCAGGATGTTTTACTGTCATTTACATCGCGATGTATGGCGGTAACAGTTACTGTATTATTTTGCCGTGACTGTGTTACTGCTATTGTTTGACTATTTGAAGCTATCTATCTATCTATCTATCTTGAGCCTGAAAGTGTTCCTATAGTATTTGACCGTGACTGCGTCATTGTATTATTTGACCGTGACTGCGTCATTGTATTATTTGACCGAGACTGTGTCACTGTATTATTTGACCGTGACTGCGTCATTGTATTATTTGACCGTGACTGCGTCATTGTATTATTTGACCGTGACTGCGTCATTGTATTATTTGACCGTGACTGCGTCATTGTATTATTTGACCGTGACTGTGTCACTGTATTATTTGACCGTGACTGCGTCATTGTATTATTTGACCGTGACTGCGTCATTGTATTATTTGACCGTGACTGCGTCATTGTATTATTTGACCGTGACTGCGTCATTGTATTATTTGACCGTGACTGCGTCATTGTATTATTTGACCGTGACTGCGTCATTGTATTATTTGACCGTGACTGTGTCACTGTATTATTTGACCGTGACTGTGTCACTGTATTGTTTGACCGTGAAGGTGTGACTGTCGTACCGCTGGCGTCGACGACACGGGAGATCTCGGGTTGGACGGGTTTCCTGAGGACATTCCTTGGTGCAGACACATTCTTCCCCTCAGTCTCTCCGTCAAGTTTCTGTAACTCTGCTTCGATATCCACTCTGCAACATAAATCTTAGCATTGCAATACATATGACTGAGTTCGTGTGAGGAATTTGAGATGAGCTGTTCGCATTTTTGGGGGATGGTTATCCGCACAATTCCTGGTTCAACGTGAAGACCCTTTCCATGGTTATGCGCACAATTCCTGGTTCAACGTGAAGACCCTTTCCATATTTACCCCGATCCCTTATAGCAGTCTGCGAATTCCTCGATATTCGCGATATTACATTTAAGGTGGGTTTTTTTCGCGCCCAGTCTTGAACAGTCCTCATCTTGGAGATTCGATAGTATTCTCCCTAATTCTTGGGGATTCGCGATTCAGAGGGGTATCCCCCCCCCCCCTGCATCTGAGAAGAGATGAACGACGTGTGAAACAACGCCCAAGAGCTAGATGGCGAGGTTACTGGGCATACATGGTCCGCGTCATTACATTTTCTGACATCAGTGGATGTGTACATCTTAACGTAAGCATTGAATTGGCAGTAACTCCTGGAAACCAATGCATTTGTAAACATGTAAGTAACAAACATACTTGTCCCACTCTTTGTAATCTCGAGGCTTCACTCGCTTGCCGGACTTTTTTCCGCCGGTTTTCTTTGCCTTAACTGGATCAGTCCCTGGAGATTTCTGAAAAAAAAAATCTTTCTGCTGATGGTCCCTATAACAAGGAAGGATGAAAGTCTAAAGGGCAAATTTGTTTGGATTTATGCCAACCTGGGCCAAGAACAATGCTGGCACAATGAGATGAGATTAGGTGTAGACAATCAGTGTCAGACGCAACAGGTTTAACGTTAGACAACTATAGAAATAGTTATGTGATACTTTAAGATGATAAATTAATTAGAATATTAGAGGTCCTCCTCCTTTGTTTATTCCTCGGTAAGAGCTAGATCTGTCATCTAATTCTAACTCTCGCATTGACATACATTTAAGTTGTTCCCTAACTTGTCCCTTTGTATCTTTGTGATGACGCAATGATTTTGGTTTCACCCCTTTTTTCCTTTTGTTGGCTTCTCTGCTAGGGGCCTTTGTGGTCTTAATGTGAGTCTCCAGAGCGAGAATTGTCTACGTTGCCATGTTTCGCCTTTAATGTTTGTCTTGGTTCTTGTTGCTCAAATAAATGATATTGAATGTTATGGTGAGGTTGGTCACCTCCCTTTCTTATCATGTACTAAACGTTGCCGCGTCACCATGTACAAGTATTCACTATACGGTAAGTGTCTGTCCATGGGGAGGGGGTGTGGGTGCCTACCATTGTGGTGGATATACGAGCATCCCCACCCCGTACGGGGGGCAAATCTCCGTCCTGGCCGGTCACATCCTTCGGGATGTGCCCATTCTCCGCAAGGGACAACTTCTTCTCAATGTCCTGGATCTCCGAGCTCCAGTTCTGAAATGAAACGATGTCGTACTTCCATCGAGTCCATCAAACTGCAGAGATAATGAAATGGAATGTATGAAACAGGCGTCGGGCGGCTCCTTAGTCTGCTTACCAACTGAGCTTACGAAGCACCCCGCCCCAGTTTGGGAGCATACAACTGTATAGAACCACCATAGAAACCTCTGGGAAAAAGGCTACATTTAATGTTCGGTCCAGCTTTGTGAATACATGCCTTACGCTGGGTCAAGAGGTCCATTGATTTGAGGAACTTAGATCATGTGTGGTAGGGTACCTTACCAGCGTCCACCAATCCTTGTTTGGCTTTATTAAATAAGTCACTTCTGTTCTTGATATATGTAAGAAGAAGAGAAGTCTCTCGCAATTTTCCCGTTTGTTCCTAGGTAACAACACACTGACACTAATTTAAATACATGAAGTCGCTTTAGGAAAGATCTGTCCAGCGAATGAAACTGAGGCTTTAACAAGTAATTTTAGACATGATCTTACCTTCAAATCTTCTGACAGCTCCTTCCATTCAACTGGTCCTAAATCTTTCGAGGACTTCACAGGAGTATCTTTGTGGAGTGCTTTACTGTTGCCAAGAAAAAAAAGAGTCAAGTTGAATTGTAACAAGTCATTGTATTGTAATTGCAACATACCACGAGCAGATTCATAGCCATCATGGTTATCAAAACTGCGGCTCTTTTGTCACAACTATGCACCAGGCTAGTTGTAGGATGGATGTTACTTCTGTAAACATGAAGGCATTGGCAATGCAATGTCGATGTTTCAGGGCACTGCAGTGTTGTACTTAGAAATATTTCAAAGCACACAGACATCGAACGCGCGCCAGGTCGGAAAATTGTGCGGGCTACTCGAGTCCAAGTAGTTTTTACCCTCGCCATTAAACTACGCCAAATGACTTTACTACCCTTATCAAATATAACGTACCATTATTGTTAGTATCTTCTACTACACTTTTTCCACAGTTGTTTCACGGGTGGATGTGCACAGCCAAATACGGCAGAGTTGGCTATCTCTACCTTACATAGGTCTAATCTCTGATACCACTACCGGTAAGTTGCTTCTGATAGAAAAGTCCAGGCCCGCGGCCTGCGCTCAGATGTGAGCCAGTACAATGCAAACTTGCGGGAATGCTGTCGCGTTCGACTCCTAAGTTTGCGCCACAGCCTTCTAGGACGCGGGATTCCCGCAATCCCGCGCCCTGGATACAACACCGCACTGTGAGCACATAAATGCCAAACTGAGCCACGAGGCCTCTCCGGACAATGATATGTGATTGGTAGTGGTGACTGGTGATACATGCACAAGTAATTAGTATAGATGTACATTTCAGAAGGATTATAACACGAAAGGTACTGTGTGAGTGTGCTTTCGGCCTTTGTATCTAAAAGACTTCCCTATATTTCCCACCAGTAGATGTGGTACGATACAAGAACCAATCCATCTCCAATCCACAGTCCAGTAGTTTGTCTTATATTAGTGGGTATTTGCCTCTTTACCAGTCATCCCCCTCCCGTCATCATTGACCTTAACTGCAGTGAGCATGAGGTTTCGACATTTTCTATCATAACTTGACTGCTTACAAACCTATTAGGATTGACTTGCTCCAATTTCCTTTCAGCAGCATCTTCCAAATCTGGAAAACGTCCCTCACGACCACTTCTGCGTGCAGAAAGAAAACAAGCTGGACAATTAGGCCACCATGAAACACAGAAATGGTGAAAAGCACTCCAGCGTATAACTTGTAGGCAAAGGCCTCAGATCAGATTGTTATCAGTGAGACCTTATAGTTGGCTATCCTATATTAGACAAAAATTCAGCATCACAGATATCCATTTGACCCAGTTATCAATCCAGATAACAATCTTATTGGCTTCTTCAAACTCAAACCATTTAGACAATTCAATCGTTGCAAATCTAAGTACCAATAACTAAGTAAACACCAGATACCACATCCCTGTGCAATTACTCCTCGTTGAAACCATTCTTTTTTTCAGAGATGGAATGCAACAATTACACATAAAAACACCTGAATTAAATAACCTCAACAGTCTGTCCCACAAGAGGGTTGTAGCATTGAGAGATCTTCTTACACATTAACCCTAAAACTATAAATAACAGAATGACATATTCCATTAGATAATGCAGCTTATATCAGGTCTTAGATAAGTGGTTTGAGAGGAGCACTCTTTAATTATTAAAGAAAATGTGTTGAAAATATGTCAATATCAAAGACATATCAATGCAGCAGACACTTCTCTCTTACCTTAAGATTTTAACTATTTTCTCTAATTCAGATGCGTCTTCACACTTTTCAATGTATCCATAGTCTAAGTGATCTAATGGAACATCATACTTTGTGCGTTCATGCTTGAAAATATCCATGGTAGAAATAGGGTGGTCCCTCCTATATAAAAATAAAACAATATTGTTAAATAATAAGTTTATGTGGACGAAAGTAGCTAACGCATAAGATATGTCTTATTACCCAGGTCCCTCTCCATGCAATGAACACATATAGATCATTAAAGTCCCAGATGGACTAATATTAGGAAGTTTAAGGTTCCACTTTCTGGGTTTGAGTCGCAAGTTTAAATAGGGCCTTTTGCTGATTTCAAGTGAGTGTGATGAGACAATTGGGGGGGGGGGGTAAAATGAAAATTACTGGTGTTGCCAAAATAATGTATTGCATCATAATGTCATACAAGTCAACAAATCGGGAGACTTATAAGCTGCGTCATAAAATGCTCTTTTCCCAGGCATTGTGTAACTGTGCAATCAAGACTGACAATGAGCTACTTATGGTTGTGTTATTTATTACTACTGCCACGCGACTCTGCCAACACCTATTGTAGACCAATGATCAGAGGCCAGGTTTCAGGTGGTGTAAATTGATATGGCTGCATCTGGCCTCACACCAAAGGCAATAAGTTAATTGTACTGGACGGAAACTTGATACCGGGTAGGTACGACAGCGATTCATAAACATGCAGTAAAAGCCAGGATAGCCAGCCACTGGTGTGACACTTGGTAAGAACAGCGATCGGAGAGGGAGAGGTGAATGTGACTAGTAGTCGCGACTGCTTGTATAAATAATCGGCTTGGTAGGGGCCAGGAGATCCAGCCACTGGTGTGACACCTGATAAGACCAACCCCGTTTTGAGGCCAAAGTTGGGGTACTGCTTCCAATATGTATGCAGCTTCAAATAGGCAATTTACAGTAATTATAAGTTTCAGAGGGGACATGTAAAAATCTTAATCTTTGTCTGAGTAGATGTTGATGAATTGGTTACGTACAACTATTGACTGACTCATTTAAGAACTGTTTTCTATATAATAAGCTCATTCTTTTATAAGTTAAATATATCTGCAGGTATAATAAATCTGTATTAGTAGAGGGAAGGCCGGATCAACGAGGAAGGGGGGAACTGCAACTACCAATATACAATACATTGTATCTGCAGTTGCCACCCTCCCTTCTGTACTTTTCAACTTACTATACCTGTAAATAAATCTGACCATATCCTGATCATTAGCTTAATACAATAATATAAAAATATAATACAAATACAGAAATGCTAACTGACTCAGTAAAAGCCAGAAAAAAATATGTTACTGTACTATAGTCGGCGCATTTAATATTTGCCGCCGCGCTTTCTTAATATTTTTGTCCGTGAGCACCATTTGCAGCCACAATTTATATATTTATTTGCTCCATAACACGAGACCCTTGTGATTTTAACTTACTTCAAAGTGTATCTTGTTTAATAACAGCACAATACGATAGTATCCAGCATAAAGTATAGCAGACAAAAGTGTGTTGACAGCCACCTTTTTATGATGTCATAAGGTGAAGGTCATGTTACTGCGTTTTCATTGGTTAAAAGAAGTAAGCCTACGGAAGTCTAATATCAGGCACTAGAAAAGGGGAGAGAGCATTATGTGCCCATGCAAAGTTTCTATACTAATTAATTTTAGCGTCTCAAAGCAAAAGCAATGCAAAAGGAAGTGGAGTTTGTAGCTTCAATGTACATACATATGAGAGGACCTATAAATGCATGTAAGCTTGATTCAAGTTATGGCTTGACATTGACACAAGCTAACCCCCCTGCCCAAAATACCAGCAATACTATCGCCCACAGACATGACAGATGATAAGGTAAACAGAGCGACGGCCATAGCGAAACTTGTCTGCTTCGTTTGCATGAAACTTATAATGTTGGCATAATGTGAATTATGCTTTTGACAACAGGACTGTGAGTACGCCAAATTCTATTGGGTCTTTGGTTCAAGTTGACAAATATAAACCGATTTTAGGCTTGTCAATGAAACATATCATGTCAAATTAGAAAACGAGGCAGCAAATAGCTTCCGTGCCGACTATAGGACTGTTGGGAACAACATGTTATGTTACAGTATTACAGTAACGGCCAACAGGGGCTAAAATCTTACCTGCACAGCCAGACGGGTGGGGAGGGGGTGGGGGGGTGGAGCGCTCTAGGCCAATGAGAATGCTTGTGGTTTTTATTGAACCACTGGCTGAAGGAGGGTGGGGTGGGGATGGAGAAGGGAAAAGTTTGCTGGATCAGAGAGAGGCAGTGGGGAGGGGAGGTACAAAACTGCTTATAGTCTAGTCAGTACGAAACTGAATGAAGAGTATTTGGCATTGGGGGAAGTGATCTTTGGCATGAGCTCTACTGAATGACAATGCGAAGACAATGATTGTTTGGACGTTGCTGAGACTGAGGTACGCAGCAGGCATCCTGGCTTTCACATTCTGCCATGGCTAGTGGGCCAGACCAGCGCATTGGCGGCCATGGACGGCATCATCTTAGGCGAAGAGGATGTAGATATGGTGCCAGCAGCTCTACCTAACCAGCTGTTGGGTGAGACAGTATACGTCGCAGAGGTCCGGGAACACTTCACCAGGGATGGGTGGAAGTGTGTGGGAGAACTGTTGCAGGTAAAGAAGCAGGTCGCGACATGGATGTGCAAGGGCTGCCATCTGCCTATACAGAACGGGCAAACCAGTGTCGCCTGTGACCGGTGCCTGGAATGGTATCATTTGAAGTGTGCCGGGTTAACGTTGGTCCCGAGGAAGAAGATGTGGTTTGGCTTATGCTGCAGCCACTAATAGTTGATACCAATGTATATAAATGTGTGTAAATAAAAAAAGAAGTGAAAACTATTTTACATGTATTATTTCTTCCGGCTGGCAGCAATACACATGCAGTCATACATGCATCTAATGCCAAAACCACATCAACAGCCATACTGACCGTGCAGGCGTCGATGAGTGGAGCAGCCATTTGTTATTATTTGTTATTGGGCCGGTGCCGTCTAGACGCATCGCCTGGTCCCACACACCCGTCTGGCCATGCAGGCGTCGGTGGGTGGTGGGTGGGGAAGCAGCCATTTGTTATTGGGCCATCACCCAGTCCATGCACACACATCCGTCTGGCAGTGCAGGCATCTGGCGGTGCAGTTGCACGGCCAGACGGGTAAGAACTTAGCCCCTTATCGTAACGGCTGCCAGGGACAAATATTTTCCTTCTATCAACTTCCCTAATCAACACACTCACCCAAACTGGCCTAAGTACATGAAGTACCGGTGTCGGTTTTGATGTGAAAGCTATAAACGTTAGTTATCGACACCAAGACAGTGAATCGCAAGGTAATCTAGTATCGACAAGTCACAACTTAGCCTGCCCGTGTGGCCTTGTGTCAGTTGTAAAGTTGTGCTCTGATTTCTGATTTGACACAATGACAGTTTCGATTTTACATCGCTGGGGCACAGTTTGCCTACGGAACTTTAAAATGAAACAGCCATTTACCTGCGATAGTGACCAACAACAACTTATTAATCTATCCTACGTCCTTACACATGCACAAATGTGAAACGTCCAATCACAAACGCACTGATACGAGTAGTTTTATGATTGTTTTTGACTGTTCGTGAAGTCCAGGTTACGATGCTGAACACAACCGAACAGCATGCAGTCGGAAACAGGGTCAGGTTATGTCAAAGAGTTCATTTCCCTACCATCCGCAGTAAATACTGCTCAGTTTGTCAACTTAAAACGAGGTCAATTTCATTGTTTAGTAACAAAGTTATGTATGTAAAGAATTAAATTAACATCCATACTGAATTTTTTACTTGACAGTTTGATCGTAATTTTAATTTGTAAAGAGTCCGAGATATTTTTTATTATTTTAAGCCCGCAGCATTACGTCATGTTGAAAACTTCCGGTTTGACCGGTGGTTATAAACTTTTTTGCGGAAAACTTATAAACAGGAAACAGTCGGAAACTTAGGTGGTGAGACAAGGAAACAGGATTTCGTTGATGAATGAGATCATCATTATCCACTGCTGAACAAGTAGATCATGGACGTTCTCAAATTAATAGCTCTCTGGTGGCACTTTTACATTGTGACAGGTAAGCTTGGACTTGGAGGGTCTAAAGTCAGTCATAAATGCCGTAGACTCACCTTTCGGCCCATATTTTCCGCGAATTTGGCGCGATCGCTCTAAAAAACACTGACCTGACAAAGCAACCCTGTGCAATTTTAATGATACCAAACTTACGTGCGTACTGCAAGGTTATCCTTTTTTAAGACACAAACAATATTTTTCCGTGCTGACACTCTATTGGCACGAAACGCAGTTTCGTAAACATACTAAAGCACACGTCATAAAATGACGTAGTTGCCAGGGCTAGCGCCGAACGTGCTCTGAGCTATATTTGCACCAGCCATGCGTGCCATGGCAACTATAGAGCATTTCATTGTCTGTGATTTAGTCTATTTGCGACAAAGTGTCTGCTGCCAATTGAGTGTCAGCTTGGAGAAATATTGTTTGTGTCTTAAAAAAAGATAACCTAGCAGTACACACGTAAGTTTGGTATCATTAAAATTGCACACGGTTGCTTTGTCCCATCAGTGATTTTTAGAGCGATCGCGGCAAATTCGCGGAAAATATAGGCCGAAATATAAGTCTACAGCATTTATGACTGACTTTAATAAAAAGTCAAAATTTTGAACAGCTTACCCTGGTAAGCTTACAAGTTACATGCCTCTCTGACCGGAACTCTCTGACCACGCCCGTAAACAGAGCAAGGGAGAGAGCCATGCCATTCACCAGACCTAAAATTAGAAATCATGGACTAGTGCCTCCGGCTCAAGTTACAGGTCATAAAAACAGAATAAATATGCAGCGTCTACCCATCAATGTACTCCACTACTGGCACTATAGTCAAAACGGAAACTCTCTGGATATCCAACTTTGGGAATTATTTGTTTACTCTAAAAGTTGAGGACGAAAAAAATCTATGCATATTCTTTACCTATGAACTGGGGCCTGTCTGCAAAATCGTTTATCAGATCTGCAGTTTGATTCCTATCCTCACAATACATTACCTGCCATGTTATTTAATAGAGCAGATGATGTTGTTTTTATCGTTCTCTTGTCAGTAGCGCAAATGTAAAGGTCATCCAACTGCTCACTGATTGGTTCAAAATCTAGGTCAGGTTGGCAAAGTCTATGGCATCATTTGATGAAGGTACCAAGGTTGAATGTAATGGTCAGGGGGTAGTGGTCGATCTACTATACCCACTTTGCTTTCGAGCAATAAATCCAAGTTTAGCCCTAATTGATACTAAACTGATTTCGATTTCCCTCTGGGTCACTTTAGGTATGCAGCAATGCTTTAAAACATAGTTAATGATAAAACAGAGGAATTCAAACCTATGACCCCTTACCAAGATATAAATGGTATCGCCCAGAGACGTCACAGTAAACAGTAAATGGCGCCATCAAGCTGATCGGCTGCTTCAAAGTGCAGCAAAGCAACATTTGCTTATAGTTTATTTGCAAGTGTCTCAGGAAATGTGAGTTGATATACACTTATTAGGCCCTGATTTGAAGTTTATGTACAAAGTATTTTTTTCTTTAAAGCAGTAAATATTTTCTTGTAAACAGGAAATTTCATTGTCCGGAGAGTTTCCGTTGGGACTATAGGTTCCTGAAGCTTTTATGACTTTCATCAGACAGTCTTTGGTCAGTAATGTATTTTCTCGTAATCCAGGCAATTTTTGTCAATGATCAGCCATTCCCAGGAAGTTAATAAATATTGCCTGACAGCTAGGCCTAGTGAATATGTTATGGCAAATGGCAGAGTATTGAAAAAAAAGGGAGAGGTGACAGTGATGAAAGTGATTATTATATTATTTGCAAAACAAATTTGACAAGTGTTGAAAAAATATAATCGTTAACAATAACAATGTTAAATTCATCAGTTTATTGGCTTCCCAGATATGTTGTTGCTCTAAGCAAATGGATAATACAAATGGGATCAGTATCCATTCCAGGCTTGTGATTAATCCTTACTTTCCTACTCTTTCACTACATTTTTATTTAGGTTCTCCTTACTTTTTTACATTTCTTTACAACTTTCTTATTTTGTCTAAACTTTTTCCCTACTATAATTTCTGGGGTATAAGTTGTACTGGTGTATAAGTCACATCAGCCGATTTTGAAGAATTATTTCGACTTTAGCCACATATAAGTCGCACTGGTATATAAGTAGCACCTTCAGTGTGATTGTTACCAAAAAGATTGATTAATAAATGCACACAATATATGAGGCTCTGCAATTCGCATTTATTAATTGCGATTAATTATATTATATTTATACATCTTACAAACATATAAAGTTTCTGCCCTTCTCGCTCAGTTTCCAAGTCTTAACCCTTCAAAGTTTGTTGCGGCAGGCATCAATATATATGTAGGCTACTTTTCCAGTTCTGCCTTGTGAAAGCTGAACTTGATGCTCAGACATATGCCCACCATCGCATGCTCAGTTGAACTGTGTTGCATTGCTAGGGAGGGAGTGGGGTGAGGGGTCCATCATTGCTAGGGAGGGAGTGGGGTGAGGGGTCCATCATCATCATTGGCAGGGTGAATAAATGAGACTCAGTGTTAGTTGATAATGAGCCAGCTAAAGCTGACAAACAGAACTCCAGTTACAAAAGTATGGAAGACTGTCCTGTCGGACAAGTGTTGTAATTTCTGGTGTATAAGTTTTTCGCCACATCTGAGGGGTGCCACTTATATATGAACAAAGTCTAAGCTTTTCTCTCGAGACACTTCCCCCAGCCACATCACACCGACCCGGTACCAACTTTCTTTATGGGTCACAGTCTAAGAAAACAGCTGTATCAAGTTACACAATCAACTGCCACTTCCTGAACGATGTCCCACCATTCTACAAGTCGATCCAGTAAAAATTGGGCACCCTGCCAAAGATGAGGATGGACACTTTACTCCCACTCTCTCCCTACAAATACAAATGGCTCATCTGCCATAGTCTCATCAGGTGTTCAATTACGTCCTACATGAACCAATAATCAGAGTGATGTAGGCTAGATATTTGGCATACTTGTGCAATATCTCAAGACCCCAGGAATGACCTGACCCCCCCAGTGGAGCACTAAATCATAATGCCCCCTTTTATGTCACAAACTACACTTTCATAAATCTGCCACCCCGTGTACTTGGTATATATTCCTGGAAATGTAACATCAATTGTTAAGGCCTGAACTGTACTCGGATAAACTTGTTCAACACCCAGGATCTTGTTCAAATCTGTTTGTCCGGCCCCAGGAATGAACAACTATAGTAGGCCAAACCGAGTGAAAGTCTTTCGATATACCAGTAGTAAGAATTTGCCTTTTTCCCCTTTCGATTCATTTCTGTCAATTTAACTTTCAGCCAACCTCAACAGTGTTCTACATCACTATGAAACTTTACATCACAATCACCTAAAGCATCATGTTGTTAAACGAAGTACTGGCGATACTCGGGTGCGGCAGGTTGAGTTTGACTCCCTTGGAAGGTAAACTATGATTTTGTTATTTATTGAATTGACATGTACGGGTTATGAAATTTAATTATTTCAATACTTTTTGCAGCCCTTTGTATATATGTACCTAATATCAGTAATTGTTTAAATTTGTTTGGCCATTTGACGGTTAATGAATACATTCGTTTATTGTGTAATATTTAAATAGTTTGTACAATTTTGTTTTCCAGGCATTTTCACCTCTTCCTGCGGCAAAAGACGAAAGTATTGGCCCCAAATTTCCGTGTTGTGGCAGTTGACTCAGACGACAATGAGCGTGAAGTCAACCTGGATATGAAAAACTTCTATCAAGGCTATGATTTAGGTAAGCACTGTCAGTTTGAACTGCTGCAGGCATGGCACTGGGTACTGGAGCAATATATACATTTCTCTAACCAAATATGCAAATTATTTGTATGGACATAACATAAAGCAAAGCTGCCTTGTATGTCTCGTGGGTTTTGTGTGTAAAGTTTTCATCTTGTATTGGCATTTTCATAACTTGGTTGTTTGTTCGAGAAGTATTGGTTTGGAAATAGCTGTATTTTTTGAAGGTTTCTGTATAACTACTTCATATAAATGAGAGAGCGCGAGGAACATATTAATCTTAATAGTTGAAAACTGTATTCTGGCAAGGTCAACATCTAAAAAAAACTTTTTTTTTTAATAAATAAAGTTAGTACAAAAAAACGTTTTTACGTGTTAAAAATGATGTCACGGCGATGATGTTATTCCATTAAGTATATTGTTAATTTAATGTTAAGTATATTGTTAGAGTTTCCCCGTTGATTTGCAGAAGAGCCGCGTTCCTCTCACGTTAGCGCCTACTGGGAAGATGACGACACGATGACAGCCAGCATTAGGACTACCAATGAAACATATCTTATCGAGGTGGGTCTGTGTGGGAAGCGTTAATCGTGAAGATCAAATGGACTGAAGCCAGTTTCCCTGGCTATGCTGTTTAACCTGCGCTAGGAAACCGGAAGGAAACCTCATCTCATTTGGTAAGCAGGATAAGCTGCACTTCAACAGCTCCTGTATTTGTACCTGTGGCTTGTTTCCTTCAAGCCCGTTACATTGTCATTACATTACGGTGTCGTGGCCCGAATTATCCACAAACCTGGCATAAATGTCCAAAATATCAATTCATGTTCGATTAATTATTCGTTTATCTGCAGCCGTCGTGGCGTCACCTGCCAGAGAGTGACAATGTCACAATGATTGCCTACAAGAAGTCTGATCTGCACTTTGAGGATGATCTCGGGTATGTAGCAGGCTAATTTTCTACTTTGCCTGTGGTCTTCTGTTACACATAGGATGTATTTTAAGCGTGTTATTTTAAAAACACACCTCTTGTTACATTATGAATTAACCATAGTCATATAAAACGTAATGAAGACTAGATTACTGTGACAGTTAACCTTATTCTAGGATACATCTGATCGAGATTTTATTAATAATGAGTTGTATGAGTTGCTGGTGAAACATTGGTCTGAAGTAAACGGGTTATTCACATATGCGCTACGCCTCGTTAGGTTGTTTTCTATAGTGTTTTACTATGCATCATATTGGCGTTTTCCAGGTTCACAAACTACTTTTGATACTTTTTATTAGAAAAAACTTCTGTGGATATGTAAAGGAGCAGGTGTCAGAAGAATACAAGCGCAACCAAAATTTCGAAGAGCATGATGAAGGTGAGAATTTAACAATATGAGACATAACCAACGTATACCAGTAATTGTCTGCCGTAACGGAGGTCACGTGATGCTAAGAACAACAAACAACACATGTGTCTCCAATTCAACTGTCCCTTACAATAATGTCACAAAACAGTATTAATATCGTATACAGGATAAACATTGCATTTAATAAATAATGAAAATTTAGTTCTAGAAAGGGATGATTTATTATCCATAAGAAATATCAGTCTTAGCATTTGTTTTTGTGTTGAAGTTTAGCGTACTGCAGTACACGACAAGCAAACTCCAAAGAGGGTGGTGTTTCCAAGGTTGTCCTTTGTTTATTTCTGTCAGAGATGGAGTCAGCGAGCCGAGTGAAGCGCCAATCAGGGAGTGCCTTCTCATTCACTCCGGCTCAGAACTCCTGCCCGCTTTATCTGGTGGCAGATTATCGCTTCTACGAGAGTATGGGACAGCGCAACCTCTACCGAACCACCAGCTATCTGGTAAGCCCCTCGCCATATTAATTGGTTGCCCATGGGCTATTAGGCCCTTCACTATAAGTGTTAAGGGCCGCCTCGATAGCTAAGTGACCTATATAACTCTGGCCCCCTGAGAGCCTAACGCTACGTGGATCGGTGGTTCGAGCCCCGCTGTGGCTATGTCTGTGTGGTGGCAGGATACAGATCCCATGTCCTTCTTCGCAAAGAGTAGGGGGTTACCCCGGGGACATGGCTTCACATTCCCTTTCGTTCTCCCATTGACGCCATATGACCAGAAGTGGTTAAAGCGTCCTGAATATACAACCAACCAACCGTGAGAGTTAACACTTATCGGTCGGCTATTAGGTAAACCGTTCGGATTTTATCGATTGTGTTCTGCTGTCCGTCCAGCGACCAGCGAGTAGGTTCGAGCCCCAGGTGTACACTTTCCTTAATATATTTCATTCAGGGGATTTATTATCATATTAGTTAGATGCGTCTTGAATATACAACCAACCAACCGTGAGAGTTAACACTTATCGGTCGGCTATTAGGTAAACCGTTCGGATTTTATCGATTGTGTTCTGCTGTCCGTCCAGCGACCAGCGAGTAGGTTCGAGCCCCAGGTGTACACTTTCCTTAATATATTTCATTCAGGGGATTTATTATCATATTAGTTAGATGCGTCCTTTAAAACCACCAAGTCTCAGCTAGTGTACATCGGTTTAAGACTGAAGACATCAATATTATATACCTGGCTTAGCTGGTAGACCTGTTGAACTGCAGACCCACGGGTCATGGGGTCGCAGCTTGGAATGCCAATGATCATCTTTACTCTCTTTCGCTTCAGCTGGGACTGATGGACCGAACGTATGCCTATGGTTATCTTCACCTTTTCTCTCCTCAGCTGGGCCTGATCGACCAGGTGGACTCCATTTACCGGCAAACTGACTTCGGCGGGTTCACCAACATGGGTTTTGAGGTCAAAGAGGTGGGCGAAAGAAAACATTGGACCTCCCGAGTCGAAATCATTATGAAACCAGCTCTATATGGTTGTCACTCAGATGGCTACCTGAATATTATATTTTAGGATAATGTTACCTCAATATAAAAGCGACCTCACCTTTTATATTGACTCGGTCAAGGGTCGCTTCGGATTGTGGTGCTTAAATAATAAATGAAAAGCGCGTTGACTATAGTGACTATAGCCTGACTACAATACGCTAAAAGTTACTCCAGTGCTACCATAGTGACGCGTGTCCGTTACCATGGTCCGACCAGAGCAAGCGATCGGGCAGACGGGCGCACCAGAACTTCCGCAACGAGATTATGGTCAACGCAAGTAGTCGCTAGAATTCATTTGTATGTAGTCGTATATCTCTCTATATGTATCTCTCTCTGCGAATAGCTTCTTATGCATGCAGTTTTTGTTCTGTTTCTGTCAGGTGAAAATCCATGAGTTTCCGACCAAAGTACAGGGCCTAGATCTGCACTACAATATGAACAGAACCTCGTGGGACACCAAGGCCCTGCTGGAGGTACTGTGCAACTCCTTCCCGTAAATTTTAGTCCCACGCTGTCAAGACTTGTGATTCGGGTGACTCGCCTTTAAAGTATTACTTGAAATTGGGTTTAGGTTCTCTTAATATCGGGTATTTTGAGGTAGATCTCGCCAACCGAATGTTTTTGTTTGCCAATTGAACGGCAACTCGTGGCTATGTGAGAGACACACCCGAAACCTTCTGTAAATTACTGATGTTTCGCACACCATGCGTTTTTATTCTGAAATATAGTAAGGAAATAAACAAAGATCGCGACTCCTAGAGCTCGCTTGTACTAAGCTTACACTGTGTGAGCTGTATAGCGGTTCGCATTCCCAGGGTTTGAGTTATTCGAAAATGACACCCATATTTGCGGTCCCTGTTGCACTCAGTAAGGCCAGTTTAATTCTTTTGTCGAAATACTTTTGTTGGTAAAAACTGAAAAAGAATCTTCCAAACTATGACCTTTCGTGTTTGTCAGCATACCGGTCCATAGAAGTAAGAAATATTTTACATATTGATGTATTTTGCTGTTTTCTTAGCTTTGGTTATGAGACAAGCAGGTGAGATTAGTCCTGCAACAGGATCAATATATTAAATTGGACTTGTTTACAGTATTTTTATTAGTGTTTCTTATACTTTTCGCAATTGTTCTGACCGTATAGTCTAATTATATTGTTCTTATATTGACTAATGTAATTCTTTGGCTACATTCGCAAAGTTATACGTTATTCCTAAAATATTATGTTCCTTTTCAATGTTACATCTGTAGCCACAAGCGATTTTGAAGTATAATTTCGTAAAGGTGACAATTCCAGTGAAATCGTAGTTATAGGGAATGGTGCCCATCTTATATCTATATACCCCAAGTGATGTTGCCTTCCGGTCAATGCTTGTATCACTCCATAGCGTAGGTTAAATCCAATGTATTGTCATGTTATCAAGTTAATAATGCGTTACGTGTGATTCTCAGTCAATCATATGTGACGCCTTTGAGACCCACGTAAGTGTGCGCCATTTCAGTCTCGTAAATGACTAAATATTCAGAAGATTGGAAGAGATAAATATATTTATATATATTATGCGTATAGCTGTTAAAGTTTCCCACATGTATTTGGTTTATGCGCCCAGAAATGTACGCCAGACACTATGGTCTGTGAGAACGTCTGGACGCTTTGCTGCACACTTTAAAGTCCAACTGTTATGTCCAGACTTTCAAGATATTGATTCCAATTTATTACGCCATCAAAATTAAATACTCCTTAATTTTATTCGGGGTCATTATTAGAAATATTGGCCGTTATCCCATATGAGGCATTCAAACATCAAGGAATAGAGGCGGTCATTCGACGTTTCGTGACGTAAATGTAGGTTCCCATTTGAAGAGCTGGTGGGCTGTACGCATGAGACGGGCAGTCATGCTATTTCTTTTGTTAAACGCCGTAACTCAGCATCGCATGTTAAAACGATATGTCATATATTATGAATTGAACGTCACTTGGCAGGTGAAAACCAACATTATCGTCATGCAAATGGATATCTTCAACATTTCTTCGTGAATATTTTCATGTATTCTGATCGCTTTCAGTCGATGTGCGCCTCGTGGTTTCATCTACTGTTTACTATTGACCATGCTGAGAATAACAATAACAGTAATCGTGTACCGTAATTTCTGGCATATAAGTCGCACTGCGAAAATATGAGCATGAATCGTGCTGGTGGAAAAAAAAACGACTTATACACCGAGAAATACGGTAATAATTATGTGTCCTAATCTGTTTGGTCATCGATCGTCTGGCCGTATTTTCCATTGCTTGCCGTCCCCTGTCAACAGGTCTTCAGCCGCTATGCTAAGTACAGATCCTATTGCCTGGCTCACCTGTTCACACACACAGCCTTTAGTGGCGGAGTCCTTGGCTTGGCCTACATCGGCTCCCCCAGAACGTATTCTGTTGGAGGAATTTGCTCCCCAGGTGATGAGGGTTTTCCTAACGACCTAGCGTTCGTTATTTTTTTACCGTCGCCAATCATGACTAATTATTATCTGCTTGGTTTGTCGGTTGTGTTGTGGCTTCGCACCTGTTATACCTCCCCTCCCCCCCCCCCACTCTCTCCCCGCCGGGGGGTCTTTTTAAAACCTGGCAATTGGTACCAGTGTTTATAATTTTGTGACCTTGAGCATTGAGCTTGAAGGACCTCTGTTGAGGTGCACTGGCCACTGGACTTACAGACTTGTTCTTCGCAATGTGTCTATACAATACTTCTTTACTACATAGTGTTTTCTGATTTTTCGACTATAAAAATGTTATCGTTTTCCCTTAATGTCTTTAACCGTGTAGCTCATGTGGCATGTCTGCTATTGTTTATTACTATATGAGAATCTTGACATCATAAACAGACATATGTATCAGCTCCTTATGGAAAAATGAAACAACTTTTGTGACCCTCCCCCTCCACCTGAACTCATCCCTCACATGTTGCTTCTCCACGCCGGCATTAGTCGTTACTTAAGGTCCACATATTACTCTAGAGGGTGTCGGTGTTATAGAAAATTGTAGAAAGAAGATTGCTTTGGTGAATTCTGCCCTTTGCAATATAGACTGTGTGTTCTACATTTCATTAATTTTTCTTTCCTTTCCTTTTTTTTATACTATATTTTTGTTCTTACAAATTACTTTTATTTTAACATTTTTGTTATCCCTTTTTTTGACGAAACTCCCGACTTGAGCCACTTCGCAGTGGCGCCATATGAAGGTCAAATCACACTGCGCCAAGGTCAGACTGCCTGAACTTTACCCTTGTTACTCTCATCTCACACCCGTCCTCCTCAGAGATCGTGATCTCGGACGATAACGCGAGATCTGTGTTTACCACAGATACAGCACCAATTTTTTCTGCTAATTTTGACACAGGTGTTTAGCGAGGATGGACAAAACTCCCAGTTCTGTCTCAGCCACCTGTTCACGGCCGTCCCGTTCGAAGGCGGCACCCTTGGCCTCTCATATGTCGCGTCCCGTTTCTATGGCGACCCAGGGGGCATCTGTTCTAACCAAGGTGATTGTTTTAAAAGCGCAATATTTAGAGCATAACTAGTTTATATCTGCCAGCGAAGGGTTAGCTATGTCAATCCATAATGATGTATTTTCTTTATAATTGGTCAATTTACATTGTCGTACATTCATCGAAAGTACACGTTTATATCAATTTAAATGGTTAATTGCATCATGTAAGAGTAGGCAAGGAACCACTCAAGCTGCAGATACATTATCTACTATGCTGCCCATGCTAGGTTTTATCAGGCATGTTAACCAACCGCTTCTTTCTTCAGACGACGTAGTTGGCTCTGGGTAATAACAGCATGTCGATTGTTTCCTCGCCTGTTACACGTTTAGCGTTCCTATTCTCGCATTCCTAATCACTAACAGTGCATTATAAGAAAAAGTATCAACAGAAATGTCGGTAAAGATTCAGAGAGTATAGCTACTTCTGTCTGGGAAGGATCTCGATATAACTGATTCGAAGACCTCGAATACAGAACTTTCCTTGCCTCTGATTTCAGATATATGAATCTATGATACCTTACCGGTTCACTTTGACATAACTCTACTAGTGGAATCGACAACTAATGGCTCCATTAATTTCTTCATCTTCTGCGGAGGATTGCATCAATTGTCATGGGTTCTGTTCTATTTACCTGACAATGACGAGTACTAAATGGACGACATTTAGTTAAATTTTTTAGATTGGGCTTGGATTTACTTTTCAAGCGTCTTAAAGCGGGTGTAAAACCTACTCTAATCGCGAACTGCACCGAAAGTTTACATCTTAAAATTAAATTAAAATTAATTAAAATTAATTAAATTAAGTGTTAAAGCTTCCTTTCGGCCGACTGGTAGGAGAAAACAGTTACGTTAAAACCATCAATGTCAAGCAGCCCGCCATTTTGCGGGAGGATGTGACGTATATTGTGATCATTCGGTTGCGCCGCCACATGGAAGTTATCTGGCGGAAGGAACTCTTCACAGTTAAGCTGGGCTTCAGGGGAAACGCGTATAACGAGAGGGCCGCAATTTGCGGATGAATCTGCGGCAGTTCTAAGCCGCGCAATAGACCATGATTTTAGTGTTGCATGGTCAAATAGCATCCAAACAAATTGAAACCATGATTGATAGAATCGCAGCTATTTATGTTTGCGATGATCACGCGCTTTTGTTTTGCTATTACTATAGGCGTAACAACCGTCCCGGGTTGAATATATTCAGTTGAGTATCGCCTCACGATTAGTCAATCGCGGACACACCTCCAAAAACGGCTGCCGCCTGGTTAAGCGGCGAAATCGGGGCTGGCGGTCACTTCTAAATATTATTGTGAGCTACAGACAGGACGCAAAATTTCGATAATAGCCACTTGGGTATTACATAAATCGGTATAACAGCGAAGGAGGCCATGCTGGCTGCTCCCTTTAACTAACTAACTGTCCTGTCCACAAATGTGATAGTGTAACGATGTCACACTGTATCTAACCCTTTCTTTCCTTGTATACTGCTCATTATTTTCCACAAATAGTTTAAACTTGCTGATTAGAAAATTTTTGCGTTGCCTCTTTTTAACCAAGGTTGGAGCTTATCCTGAGGTAACGCACTTCCCTATCAATAACTGCTTCATTAGCTAGGTTAAGAGAAGAGAGGGCGGGTAGGGGGGGGGGGGGGCTCCAACTTATTCCAGTCGAATTAGTTTCCGTATTAGTACGTAGCAAGAAAATAAATCACAGTGGCTGAGGACATTTTCATCATTTGACATCTGGAGAAATAGGGGTCACAGATTCTAGACCCCTAGAAATCAATGGACAAATGTTAAAGCAATGAATCTAAATCCTGTACAATGGATTCGTGAATAAGCAAATTTTCTCCAGTTTTATTCTTTTCATACGGTGAATGTATGTAACAGTGAATCAAAGTAGATATCTTACAAAGGTTAAAGTTTCCCCGCATGTTTATGAAGACTTGTTTACTTGTGTGCTCACGCAGGCCGATTAACCCTGAGATGCTAGACTAACGTGGAATGGCGTCAGATATAAGTGCTTGCCATTCATATCCAATGTCCTGATGGGAGTCGGCATAGTGCGATGGTTGATGCATGAATATCGACAGCTACATTTGCTTAATATTGTGCTCCATTGCCTTCTGGGAAGAACAGATTGCCATAGTAACCTGGGCGCCCGTGTCTGTTTCTCTGTTTTAAAGCTAGCTATTGGGATAATGATTATGGTTTGTATTGCAGACTGTGTGTTAGGTTGTGTCTAATATTACAAGGCCGTTTTACATTACAATCTTTTCTTGTGACAGTGTATCATTGGTGTAAGGCTTGCTATATACTTAAGGACAGACTTTGGTCTTTTATATATTGATGGTAATTAGGATATCAATTAAGTGGCATGAGCTTTTATATAATATATTATTATATCGTTTTGTCAATCACGGACCTTGTCTTGTCGATAACCTATTGTATTATGAAAACTTCCTTATTAAATTATGCAGTAGCATTCTCAGAATTATGTGCAGCGAATGTCATTACAACATATACCTTAGCACGTATTTAGTCAGAAACCTGATGTTAGTTCATTGTAATGTTCATACGCAACTGTTACCTTATTATCAAAAGCTAAAAGATTGTCTTATTTTATGTCTTAGTTGTATGTTTAAGGATAACCCGGTATCTGGTAAATAATAGTGGTAGTAAATACGTAAATACATTTCCCCTAGAAAGTTATTTTATAACTTCCTGGCATTAAATGCATTTATTAGGAGATTTGTTGGGTAATTAAGTGATTCATTTCTTTTATAATGCTTCGAGGGTGGCTAGGATAGTTCATTTATCATCTATTTTTATGCCACTGTTATATATTTATGGATATATACCATACCTAACGGTATGTCTTCACGTATCTGTACACAATAAGACAGATATTGCAATATTCTATACTAAGTTTTCCTTTACACATGGCATTTTGGAACATCTTCTATTTTGATAGGCAAGCACCCCTTTCCCCGTTAGTAACATATTAACCCCATTACCTTCTCTGCTACTCCTCATTGCTTACCTATATATTTAAGTACTGGCAAAAAATGAATGTATATCGTATATTATGCACCCTCAAAACATACCTTTAGATGTTGAAACATGGTCGACTTAGTTCAAGAGTGGTTGCCTTAACCAGAAAGATGTACAGTAAAGGATCGCTTGATTGTGTAATGTTAATGGTAATTTATAAACAGTAGCTTCCGAAGCGCTGAGGAAAACTTAAACAGAAGTAGGCGCTTTCATGTCATACGTATATGTCGCATGTGTAAACTATGCCTACTAATTAAATGAACTGTTGTGTGACCGTTTAATTGTTATATGTAATTGTCTTAGTTGAACGCCAGGAGAGTTGGGTTTGGGGGTTTAATGGTGTTGCTTTCCCCCTCCCACTGTTCTAGCCTATTACAAGAATCAGAGACAGCTTTATCTCAACACGGGCTGGAGCAGTTCTCTGAACCGCTATAACCGCCGATTGCTGACGCAAGAGTCGCTACTCGTCACTACGCACGGTGAGTCAGCTAGTAACTCATTGTTACCATGGCAACACTGCTCATGCACGTGCCACTCGTCCCCAAGCACGATGAGTCCATTACCGATATCCCCATGGCAACCCGGATGACGGGGGCTACTGCTTCATTAAAGACTATTTTTATTATGGCTGACCGCTTACTGAAACGGATTAAATTTATGTTTTACTCCATATGGGAGGATGTGAAACAGGATCAAGCGATATCCTAGTAATAACTGTTATTAATAATTTGAAATGAGACGATAGTTAAGCAAGCCTCGTTGGTATTGTCAAATCTTTTACAAGAGAAGTGTGCTGGTCAAACCTCTAACATAGCGTGACATTTAACAGTTTTGCATTGAACATGTAGAGCTTGATGGATTTCTTGTCTTTTGCTTTGTTCCATATTACTGCGGCCTGTCCTCCATGGATACAGAGTTCGGTAAGTTCGCTCGGTACCTATAAGTTATGGCACTTAATATGTTGTTAGCGTTTATGTATTGTGCGTACATTTAAAGCGTAACGGGCCAGGTGTATTGTGTTTGCCCTCCTGTTCTCTTTGAGATGCCCGGTAGCTCAGTGGGTTTGAGCGCTCGCCTTAAGTGCTCTGGCCATCTGAGAGCCTAACGGCACGTGGATCGGTGGTTCGCGCCCCGCTGTGGTCATGTCTGTGTAGGCGCAGGATAAAGATCCCTTGTCCTTCTTCGCAAAGAGTAGGGGGTTACCCCCGGAGACGTGGCTCTGCTCTCCCTTCCTTCTGCCATGAACGCGATATTACGAAATGTAGTCGAAGCGTCCTGAATATACAACCAAACAATCTTCAACATGTCCGTTTGGATAGGCTGTCAATCATTTACAATTAGTTTACCTTCATGCGTGACCTTATACCGCGTGGTGTTTGTCCTGTTCTGCCCGCAGGACACAACTGGGGCAGCGAACACGACCCGGACACAGATGAGTGTTCGCCCGACGCCTTCCACGGCGGGAAGTACATCATGTATACCTACTCCGTGTCCGGGTACGACGCCAACAACAAGGTGAGTGGGGGAGTGGAGGGAGGGAGGAGGGCAGGAGAGTGGAGGTGGGGGGGGGCGGTGAAGGGAGGGAGGAGGGAGGTGAACAGTACATCATGTATACCTACTCCGTGTCCGGGTACGACGCCAACAACAAGGTGAGGGGGAGTGGAGGGAGGGAGGGAGGAGGGCAGGAGAGTGGAGGTGGGGGGGGGGGGGTGGTGAAGGGAGGGAGGAGGGAGGTGAACAGTACATCATGTATACCTACTCCGTGTCCGGGTACGACGCCAACAACAAGGTGAGGGGGAGTGGAGGGAGGGAGGAGGGCAGGAGAGTGGAGGTGGGGGGGGGGGTGAAGGGAGGGAGGAGGGAGGTGAACAGTACATCATGTATACCTACTCCGTGTCCGGGTACGACGCCAACAACAAGGTGAGGGGGAGTGGAGGGAGGGAGGAGGGCAGGAGAGTGGAGGTGGGGGGGGGGGGGTGAAGGGAGGGAGGAGGGAGGTGAACAGTACATCATGTATACCTACTTCGTGTCCGGGTACGACGCCAACAACAAGGTGAGGGGGAGTGGAGGGAGGGAGGAGGGCAGGAGAGTGGAGGTGGGGGGGGGGGGTGAAGGGAGGGAGGAGGGAGGTGAACAGTACATCATGTATACCTACTCCGTGTCCGGGTACGACGCCAACAACAAGGTGAGGGGGAGTGGAGGGAGGGAGGAGGGCAGGAGAGTGGAGGTGGGGGGGGGGGGTGAAGGGAGGGAGGAGGGAGGTGAACAGTACATCATGTATACCTACTCCGTGTCCGGGTACGACGCCAACAACAAGGTGAGGGGGAGTGGAGGGAGGGAGGAGTGGAGGGAGGGAGGAGGGGAGGGGAGGGGAGCGGGGGAGGGGAGGGGAGTGAACAGTACATCATGTACACCTACTCCGTGTCTGGGCTTGACGCCAAAGTCAGGGGGATAGGTGTGGGTGGGGGAGGGGGGTGAACAACAAGGTGAGGAGTAAGTGAAATGTAATGCTGGCGTTTAAGGCCGCTTTAGTGCAGCCAAAAAAATGTCACCTAATAATTATCCAATTTTTTTCCACTGATGCTTCATTTGTTACATGCGATGCGATAAAACCGCAAAGTGTTTAATGGTGTTTTCCAAAATGATTAGAGGGATAGCTCCGGAGACGGTGCTTGGCCTTAACCTTGGCGCGCCCCATCGCCGCGATATGACCTTCAAAGTAATTGCGTCCCTCTGACATTATGACCTTGACGTTTCAGGCGTTCTCAAACTGCACGAGGCGAGCCATTGGCACTGTGCTGCAGTCCAAGTCCTCAAAGTGTTTCGCTGGTTCGTGAAATCCACTTCTCTTAAATCGCTCTACTCTGGGGTCAACTGAACTATTGTATTCTGTTGAATGTCTGCGCCGCGTCAAACATGTTTAGTTTCTTTTATAATTAACATATACTTCAGTTAAAGTGAAATTCATTTCATTTCATTTTCCTATTGCTGGTCGCTTTATTCAAACAGTATATTCGTAAGAGTTTCTGCTGTTAAAACAACTTATATTCCACCGATTTACTTGTTAAAGTTAGAAGTATTGTATTGCGCCAAGACAAGCAGATGTTGATCCTGTACACATTTCTCTGGCATGATTTATATATATATACGGTGGAACCCCGCTATTAAGACCACTTACGGGACTGAGCAAAAGTGGTCTCATTAGCGGGGTGGTCTTATTAACGAAGCTTCCTTAATAACAACAGTTTGTGTTATTGTCACTAAGATTATCAATGACGCCAACACTGGGGCGGTGAGATTCATATATTAAAGTTGCATCTTGGCGGCATATGTATTTTCCCCTGTTTGACGTCCCCAGCCAAGAGCGACAGTTTCTGCGGGAACTTCCGCATCGAGGGAAGCGAGGAGTGTGATGCTGGCCCCGATGGCAAGAAAGGCAACGACTCTTGCTGTGACGCTGACTGCTTCCTCAAGCCGGGCAAGCTCTGCAGGTGGGTCACCCAGGTGGGGGGTCTGGCGGTGTGGGGGCGGGTGACTCACGGGGTGAGGTGGGGTGGGGGGTAGGGGTTGATGGGGGTCTATTCGCGTTGACTACTTCCTCAAACCGGGCAAGCTCTGCAGGTGGGTCACCCAGGGGGGGGGGTCTGGCGGTGTGGGGGCGGGTGACTCACGGGATGAGGTGGGGTGGGGGGTAGGGGTTGATGGGGGTCTAGTCGCGTTGACTGCTTCCTCAAACCGGGCAAGCTCTGCAGGTGGGTCACCCAGGTGGGGGGTCTGGCGGTGTGGGGGCGGGTGACTCACGGGGTGAGGTGGGGTGGGGGGTAGGGGTTGATGGGGGTCTATTCGCGTTGACTACTTCCTCAAACCGGGCAAGCTCTGCAGGTGGGTCACCCAGGGGGGGGGGTCTGGCGGTGTGGGGGCGGGTGACTCACGGGATGAGGTGGGGTGGGGGGTAGGGGTTGATGGGGGTCTAGTCGCGTTGACTGCTTCCTCAAACCGGGCAAGCTCTGCAGGTGGGTCACCCAGGTGGGGGGTCTGGCGGTGTGGGGGCGGGTGACTCACGGGGTGAGGTGGGGTGGGGGGTAGGGGTTGATGGGGGTCTAGTCGCGTTGACTGCTTCCTCAAGCCGGGCAAGCTCTGCAGGTGGGTCACCCAGGTGGGGGGTCTGGCGGTGTGGGGGCGAGTGACTCACGGGGTGAGGTGGGGTGGGGGGTAGGGGTTGATGGGGGTCTATTCGCGTTGACTGCTTCCTCAAACCGGGCAAGCTCTGTAGGTGGGTCACCCAGGTGGGGGGTCTGGCGGTGTGGGGGCGGGTGACTCACGGGGTGAGGTGGGGTGGGGGGTAGGGGTTGATGGGGGTCTATTCGCGTTGACTGCTTCCTCAAACCGGGCAAGATCTGTAGGTGTTTCACCCAGGTCGGGGGGGGGTCTGGGGGTGTGAGGGCGGGTGACTCACGGGGTGAGGTGGGGTGGAGGGTAGGGGTTGATGGGGGTCTAGTCGCGTTGACTGCTTCCTCAAACCGGGCAAGATCTGCAGGTGGGTCACCCAGGTGGGGGGTCTGGCGGTGTGAGGGCGGGTGACTCACGGGGTGAGGTGGGGTGGGGGGTAGGGGTTGATGTGGGTCTATTCGCGTTGACTGCTTCCTCAAACCGGGCAAGCTCTGCAGGTGGGTCACCCAGGTGGGGGGTCTGGGGGTGTGAGGGCGGGTGACTCACATGGTGAGGTGGGGTGGGGGGTAGGGGTTGATGGGGGTCTATTCGCGTTGACTGCTTCCTCAAACCGGGCAAGATCTGTAGGTGGGTCACCCAGGTGGGGGGTCTGGCGGTGTGGGGGCGGGTGACTCACGGGGTGAGGTGGGGTGGGGGGTAGGGGTTGATGGGGGTCTATTCGCGTTGACTGCTTCCTCAAACCGGGCAAGATCTGTAGGTGGGTCACCCAGGTGGGGGGTCTGGGGGTGTGAGGGCGGGTGACTCACGGGGTGAGGTGGGGTGGGGGGTAGGGGTTGATGGGGGTCTAGTCGCGTTGACTGCTTCCTCAAACCGGGCAAGATCTGCAGGTGGGTCACCCAGGTGGGGGGTCTGGGTGTGTAGGGGCGGGTGACTCAGGTGCAGGTGGGTCAACCACGTGGAGGGTCATGGAGATGTGGAGAAGGTGGGTAGGGGTTTACGGGGGTCTAGTAGAATTGGTTGGCTCAGTTGGGTGGATATACTTGCTGCTTGTACATCTAATCGGAAAAGTGTACATCACATTCAACAGTTCAACAGAACATTGCTGTTCCCTCGTTTTAATTAAACATTTACTTTATAGAAATGATCAATTATGTTAATACATATATGATGATAATGAACAACATTGTGTATACGATGAATATGTGCTACGATAGTAATACATCGCTTGGCTTACTATCAGTGTTTAATACGTAATGGCGTTAGATTTCATTAGTTTGGTCCCTTTCACTGTAACCAGCCGGGAGTGGGGTCGCCCCGACAGCTCAGTGGGTTAGAGCTCTCGCATTGAACGGTCTGACCACCTGAAAGCTTAACGGCATGTGAATCGGTGGTTCGCGCTCCGCTGTGGTCATGTCTGTGGTGTGGCAGGATAAAGAAAACCAATGGCCTTCTCCGCAAAGAGTAGGGGGTTACCCCGGGGACATAGCTCAGCTCTTTCCTTCCTTCTCCCATTGACGCGATATGACCAATGGTGGATTTCACGAAGGCAGTTTAGTCGACTACGGGACTTAGTCGACTGAAGTTACCATGTAAATGATGGGCGATTTTAGCCGACTAAGCCCCGTAGTCGGCTAAACTATACACGTGAAAAAGGCAAGAGAATTAGTTAAAGCGTCCTGACTATACCACCAACCTACCAGCCAGCCAGTCGGCAGTACACCCTTTAGTACGTCCGTGACTTTCACCCTGTCATCTTGTCCCTGTCAGCGATACGTAATGGCGTTAGATGGTTCATTGCACTGTAGACCAGCCAGGAATGCACTCGTTGGTACGCCCACGACTCTCACCCCGTCCTCTTGTCCCTGTCAGCGATGCCAACCACGACTGCTGCACCAACTGTGTGTACACCGTGGCGGAGACCGTGTGCCACAAGGAGCAGGAGGGAGCATGTGTCGGGGAGGCCAAGTGCGAGTATCCTTTACACCATCGTCCGCGTGTACGGCGTCACCGGAAGCTGCGTCACCGGAAGCTGTGTCCCAGCATGACTGTCAGCCCTCGCGACGCGTCCTTCATGCGCCATTATGGAAAATGAGCTGTCTATGTATAATTTGCTTTATATATATATTGATTATATTTTTTTTAATTCATTTTTGTTGAAGTGTTAGCTATGAAATCGATACCATACTATACAGGATAGAAGTGACATGCAGTAAGATAATACTTCTTATATCTTCCGTAACTTTGGGGCCCAAGCACTTTTTATATCGTCAGTACCTTTGCGGCCCAAATACTGTATATATCTTCAGTATCTTTGGGGCCCAAACGCTTTTTATATCTTCAGTACCTTTGGGGCCCAAATACTGTATATATCTTCAGTACCTTTGGGGCCCAAATACTTCTTATATCATTAGTACCTTTGGGGCCCATTTCACTGAACTAAAATTTCCTGACATCGTAATGCCACCTCGAAGAGGAGAAACTAATCCAGCTTTTATAGCCAAATATCTTACAGCCTTTAATTTGAATAAAGTCGCACGAATATGGCTGCACACTAACAATATTTGTGCAATGGCTAAATCGCTGCTCGTAAATTATCGCCCAGTCGTTACATTAGCATGTAAAACAGTTCGTTTTTTTGTTACAGTAAGTTTATTGCATGTAAAAAGGAATATGCTTTTATTGAATGCTGAATTGGCTGTTGGCTCATTGGTAAATACAAGAATTTCAATTACGTGTATAATTACGTTCAATTACGTGTATAATTACGTGTCTAATTACGGTCAATTACGTGTATAATTACGTTCAATTACGTGTATAATTACGTGTCTAATTACGGTCAATTACGTGTATAATTACGTTCAAGTCAGTTTACATGGCATAACATACTAAGGGGATACCAAACTAACCATTAACCGTCATAACGTGTATAATTTTGCTAAGTTGTATAACTCTTTTGTATATCTTTTCCCCATTACGGGGCCCAATTTAGCCTGTATGTGCACAAAAGTGGCCTAAAACACCAACATTCCATCCCCATTACGGACTTCTTTTATTGCATGTATAAAGCTATCGACAGTGGTATTCCTTAACTGGATGTCAGTGGTAACAGCGACACATGTCCTCCCCCAGCCCACAAGGACAACCACGTACCTTGTCTCAACATGTAAGTGGCTAGCTGTCCATATAGTATAGTGTCCGCGCCCATATTAAAGTTTGTTCTAGATAGTGTCCGGGCCCAGATCAAAGTCTGTTCCATATAGTGTCCGGGCCCAGATCAAAGTCTGTTCCATATAGTGTCCGGGCCCAGATCAAAGTCTGTTCCATATAGTGTCCGCGCCCAGATCAAAGTCTGTTCCATATAGTGTCGGCGCCCAGATCAAAGTCTGTTCCATATAGTGTCCGCGCCCATATTAAAGTTTGTTCCAGATAGTGTCCGGGCCCAGATCAAAGTCTGTTCCATATAGTGTCCGGGCCCAGATCAGTCTGTTCCATATAGTGTCCGGGCCCAGATCAAAGTCTGTTCCATATAGTGTCCGCGCCCAGATCAAAGTCTGTTCCATATAGTGTCCGCGCCCAGATCAAAGTCTGTTCCATATAGTGTCGGCGCCCAGATCAAAGTCTGTTCCATATAGTGTCCGCGCCCATATTAAAGTTTGTTCCAGATAGTGTCCGGGCCCAGATCAAAGTCTGTTCCATATAGTGTCCGGGCCCAGATCAGTCTGTTCCATATAGTGTCCGGGCCCAGATCAAAGTCTGTTCCATATAGTGTCCGCGCCCAGATCAAAGTGTGTTCCATATAGTGTCCGCGCCCAGATCAGTCTGTTCCATAGAGTGTCCGGGCCCAGATCAAAGTCTGTTCCATATAGTATCCGCGCGCAAATCAAAGTCTGTTCCATATAGTGCCGCGCCCTGCTCAAAGTATGTTCTATATAGTGTCCGCGCGCATATTAAAGTCTGTTCTATATACTGTCCGCCCCCAGATCAAAGTCTTTTCCATATAGCGTCTGCGCCCAGATCAAAGTCTGTCCCATATAGTGTCCGCGCCCAGATCAAAGTCTGTTCCATGCAGTGTCCGCGCGCAGATCAAAGTCTGTTCCATATAGTGTCCGCGCCCAGATGAAAGTCTGTTCCATATAGTGTCGGCGCCCAGATCAAAGTCTGTTCCATATAGTGTCCGCACCTAGATCAAAGTCTGTTCCATATATTGTCCGCGCCCAGATCAAAGTCTGTTCCATATAGTGTCCGCGCCCAGATCAGTCTGTTTCATATAGTGTCTGCGCCCAGATCAAAGTCTGTTCCATATAGTATCCGCGCGCAAATCAAAGTCTGTTCCATATAGTGCCGCGCCCTGCTCAAAGTATGTTCTATATAGTGTCCGCGCGCATATTAAAGTCTGTTCTATATACTGTCCGCCCCCAGATCAAAGTCTTTTCCATATAGTGTCTGCGCCCAGATCAAAGTCTGTCCCATATAGTGTCCGCGCCCAGATCAAAGTCTGTTCCATGCAGTGTCCGCGCGCAGATCAAAGTATGTTCCATATAGTGTCCGCGCCCAGATGAAAGTCTGTTCCATATAGCGTCGGCGCCCAGATCAAAGTCTGTTCCATATAGTGTCCGCACCTAGATCAAAGTCTGTTCCATATATTGTCCGCGCCCAGATCAAAGTCTGTTCCATATAGTGTCCGCGCCCAGATCAGTCTGTTTCATATAGTGTCTGCGCCCAGATCAAAGTCTGTTTCATATAGTATCCGCGCGCAAATCAAAGTCTGTTCCATATAGTGCCGCGCCCTGCTCAAAGTATGTTCTATATAGTGTCCGCGCGCATATTAAAGTCTGTTCTATATACTGTCCGCCCCCAGATCAAAGTCTTTTCCATATAGTGTCTGCGCCCAGATCAAAGTCTGTCCCATATAGTGTCCGCGCCCAGATCAAAGTCTGTTCCATGCAGTGTCCGCGCGCAGATCAAAGTATGTTCCATATAGTGTCGGCGCCCAGATGAAAGTCTGTTCCATATATTTTCCGCGCCCAGATCAAAGTTTGTACCATATAGTGTCCGCCGCCCAGATCAAAGTTTGTACCATATAGTGTCCGCCGCCCAGATCAAAGTTTATTCCATATGGTCTAATGGTTAGCGCTGTCGGCCTTGTGATTAATATGTTACATTGTGATTATTAATAGTGATGATCAACAATCTCATACTTTGGAACGCAGAGGACTTCTTTTTTAATTTTTGCGATATCTAAACCCTGTTCTGTATGAAGTTGGCATAACTGGATCTTTCGGTTCCTCTCAGGGGAACTTGTCTAGACGGAGTCTGTCGGCCATTTTGTGAGAGTTACAAGAAGATCTCTTGTGCTTGCGACGAAGGTCAGTACATATATTGGTATCTACTTTGTTCATATGTATAATAATTTTACTGGTTTTAGACCTCATTTAAAATATATATAATAATTTCACTAGTTTTAAACCTCATTTATAATATGTATAATAATTTCACTGGTTTTAGACCTCCTTTAAAATATGTATAATAATTTCACTGGTTTTAGACCTCATTTATAATATGTATAATAATTTCACTGGTTTTAGACCTCATTTATAATATGTATAATAATTTCACTGGTTTTAGACCTCATTTATAATATGTATAATAATTTCACTGGTTTTAGACCTCATTTATAATATGTATAATAATTTCACTGGTTTTAAACCTTATTTATAATGTGCCCTCCTGATAAAACCATAATGTGCACAAAACAATGTCTGGTGTTTATCGTGGTAGTTAGTGTATTCCGCTCTATGGCGAGCTTACCGCAGGCAAAAGGCCAACTGGACGGCCGAAGTTGAGGATGTTTGCAAACGTAACATGAAGGCTTTCGGCATCGATTCAAAATATTGTGAGGATCTAGCATCCCGAAGGAGGGGATGGGCGCGTCTGGGCACCGTCCACCACAACGCAAATGCCGCACAGCAAGTCATATTACTTAAAGTAACTTCGAGCTCTTTCCCGCCAAAAGGTTTTTAACTTAGTTGTAAACGTCATCAGTTTTTGCGCCTCGCGGTGCCTTGTTATCAGTAACAGGGCCGCGACAGAGTTCCGCGGTGTCCCGGGATAGACATGTTTGCCTTCACAACCGAAACGGCGATGTTTATTAGGTTTGTGAATTTATAGAATGAAACTATTGAGTTTTCTGCAAATTGTGATATATAGGTCGCCTGGGCTCAGATTTAGCGGGAAAAGCTCGACAAGCAGCAGTGGAATACATCAGTAGAATATGTTGATCTGAACGTGGATTTTGCCAACTTTATTTTACAGTGAAAGACGCCTGCAAGTGGTGCTGCAGAGACAGTCTTTCCGGAAAATGTAAACCGTTTGTAGGCAACTCGACTGCCAAGTCTCTGCCCTTACCGGACGGGGTGCCCTGTGTGCAGGGTATCTGTGAGACGGTACGCACTCTAGTCCGTTGACATGCCAGCCGGCCTTTTTTTCAATCGAGAAACGCTCTGGCACATGGAAATGAACCATTTGGGCTTTGGAATAGTGAATTCGAGGTTAATTTAGATGAAAGAAGGTGTAAAAATCATTATGTCGCCTCCGGGAATTGAACCCAGGACCGCCAACTGTTCGTTTGACATTGCATGTCATTTAAAAATCGTCAAGTAATCTAGGTTATATTATTTTAAATTCTCGTTTGTCTAAATTATAGAATTTCCTTGAATCTTATGCGGTCTGTCTAGAAAGTCTAATATAATATTGTGTTCGTCTTGTCTGGGCATCTCCTTACGTCGTTATTTGTTTTGCCTGGTTCACTCAAAGAAACAGTAGATGCGTCCTGCCTAGGGAATATATTATAATATTTTTATAGGTATCGTGTCTAGGTATCTCCGTATATCGTTATTTATTTCGTCTATTGAATCTACTTAAAGAAAGACAAGCTTCCCCAGAACAAACAAATAAAGGTGTATATTGTACTTATTTTTTAGTGGATCACCTTAACTCTTTATGTTTCTAAATAGGGAATCTGCAAAAAACAAGTTCAGGACTTGATCGAGAGGTTGTGGGATGTCATCGAAAATACCACTCCAGATCAATTTGGTAAGCAAACGAGCGTCGACCGCAGAGTCAGGTCAAGCCTACTCTGTAGTAAATCAAATTTGCTTTACATTTACATACATTGAATTTACTATCGTTTGTAGTAACGACCAAGTGTTCAGTTCTGTGATTCTTGAAGTGACAATTGACAGTTGAAATGCCTTGCATTTTTTGTTGTTTGTTGTTTGTTTTCTCCTTTTTGTTAACTTTTAAAATTTTTTTTTTTTTTAAGTTTTAATTTACGGACATCAAATATCAATGGCATAATAATAACAATATTCAACATAACATACCTTGTTGCCTTGTTGGTTACAGTTGAATTTATGCGAGCCAACATTGTGGGCACTGTGATCGTGTTCTCTCTGGGCATCTGGATTCCCGCTAGCTGCGTCATCAGCTACATTGTGAGTATGCAAATCACACCAGAGGCTTTTGATTTGTTGATGTGAAAATCTCGCAAAGGTAATGGTATTCATGTTTATGTCCCTTCGGCTATGCCATCAGCAGATTCTAATATACAAGTGAATCATTATTGGGTCTGTCTCCCTTGATCGGGTGAAGTTTAAAATCAGTGTTTCACGGTATAGTCGCCAGGGTAATAGGGTCCTGTTTCGCGGAATGGTCGCCAGGGTAGGGGGGCCCTGTTTCACGGTATGGTCGCCAGGGTAAGAGGGCCTGTTTCACGGTATGGCAGCCAGGGTAGGAGGGCCCTGTTTCACGGTATGGTCGCCAGGGTAAGAGGGCCCTGTTTCACGGTATGGTCGCCAGGGTAAGAGGGCCCTGTTTCACGGTATAGTCGCCAGGGTAGGAGGGCCCTGTTTCACGGTATAGTCGCCAGGGTAGGAGGGCCCTGTTTCACGGTATATTCGCCAGGGTAGGAGGGCCCTGTTTCACGGTATAGTCGCCAGGGTAGGAGGGCCCTGTTTCACGGTATATTTGCCAGGGTAAGAGGGCCCTGTTTCACGGTATATTCGCCAGGGTAGGAGGGCCCTGTTTCACGGTATAGTCGCCAGGGTAGGAGGGCCCTGTTTCACGGTATATTCGCCAGGGTAGGAGGGCCCTGTTTCACGGTATATTCTCCCGGGTAGGAGGGCCCTGTTTCACGGTATAGACGCCAGGGTAGGAGGGCCCTGTTTCACGGTATATTCGCCAGGATAAGAGGGCCCTGTTTCACGGTATATTCGCCCGGGTAGGAGGGCCCTGTTTCACGGTATAGTCGCCAGGGTAGGAGGGCCCTGTTTCAAGGTATAGCCACCAGGATAAGAGGGCCCTGTTTCACGGTATATTCGCCAGGATAAGAGGGCCCTGTTTCACGGTATATTCGCCAGGATAAGAGGGCCCTGTTTCAAGGTATAGTCACCAGGGTAGGAGGGCCCTGTTTCACGGTATAGTCACCAGGGTAGGAGGGCCCTGTTTCACGGTATATTCGCCCGGGTAGGAGGGCCCTGTTTCACGGTATAGTCCCCAGGGTAGGAGGGCCCTGTTTCACGGTGTAGTCGCCAGGGTAGGAGGGCCCTGTTTCACGGTATAGTCGCCAGGCTAGGAGGGCCCTGTTTCACGGTATAGTCGTCAGGGTAGGAGGGCCCTGTTTCACGGTATAGTCGCCAGGGTAGGAGGGCCCTGTTTCACGGTATAGTCGCCAGGGTAGGAGGGCCCTGTTTCACGGTATATTCGCCCGGGTAGGAGGGCCCTGTTTCACGGTATAGTCGCCAGGGTATGAGGGCCCTGTTTCACGGTATATTCGCCTGGGTATGAGGGCCCTATTTCACGGTATAGTCGCGGTATATTTTCCAGGTTCCTGCTATAAGTAAACGAGTCAGCGTGTTTTTTTATATTTGTGGTTGTTTTCTCTTACCTTGAAGGATCGGAAAAAGAAAAGGGAAGACGAGAAACAGCGCATGTGGCTCAAGCATGACGTAAGTCTTCTTACCACAGTAACGTGTCTTGTTGCCACAGTAACGTGTCTGGTTACCACGGTAACGTGTCTTGTTACCACGGTAACGTGTCTTGTTACCACGGTAACGTGTCTTGTTACTACCGTAACGATAGCTGTTGACGATAATTCCGCAATCATTTTGTTGTTTTTCTGGTGTTTTTATGTAGTTATCATACAAAGGTCACTGTCCCAGGGTTTAAGTGGAGCCTTAAAATGACCCCAAATCACCAATCTATTTTTGTTTTGCCCAGTTTTGATGCATTTCCATTGGGTCGCATTTTCATTTGGTGTATAGAAGCTTATAAATGTAATGTCCTGCTTGTACCACATTGTATTTGGTTTACCTACTCAGTTTTTAAGCTACCAGAGGATTGTGGATTAATGTAGCTGTAAATAAAGTGGAACCATTGCGGGCTTATTTATGTACTAATGTTTTTTTTTTTTAATACTTTGTATACTTTATATTTTTTTTCTGTGTGTGTGTAGATTTTTTCGTAACTGCGCTTTACTCGTGGGAAGCATGTCAGGCTTATAAACTAACCCCGAAGCAGATAACTCTGATGAACGAAGATGCATTGGCTGTGCCGTGTTTCTTCACTAGGGTACCTTACTCGATGCAAGAGTTTTACGCAGGGTAACGTATGGTTAGAGCATGCTTAGCGTTCCCAACAAATCCTATTTTTGGAAAGCGCGCAACTTTCTATCGTTGCCCTCGTCCCGCGTCCTGTCTGGTGATTGGTTGCTAACAGCTCTAACGAGAATCGGTTGCTCGGCTACTTCTCTATATTTTCTTTGTTGCTTTTTTGGGGAGAGCTACCTAAATTAGCTGGTAATCAGTAATGAATTGCAGATCGACAGGTCGTAGTTTGCGTCCTGCCATCTGCATTCGGGGCATGTTTTATCCAACCTCATTTCAGTTTTGTTGCGCATTTTTTTCGCCTTCATGTGCACAGCTACATAAAACACCGTCTTTTCATTTATTGCTTATTTGTCATTGACTTCGCAATGTAGGATTCTCAGCTCTGTCCTGTTGTGTCTACTTCGTAGAACTAGACATAGTTATTTGGGCACAAGATGCCAGAAAATAGTGTATCAACCGTTAGGGGAACAGTACCATAAAGCTACGCAACTCATTCCGGGCTTGTGCAAAGGTTTTTGTTCACAATAATATTGGATCACGCAAATCTCGCATTGTCGCTGGTTAGATTTCATGTGTTTGGTCTTCTCATCGAATGAACATATTTTTTGAAGAAACTCTGACTTATTAAACTTCTCAGTTGTGACTGTTGCTGTAACCTCTGGAAAACGGTGTCTTGCCTACATGACGCCTTCGACACCAGTTGGACTAAACTGTTGAAGTTGAAGTTACTAAAATATGTATTGAAAAGTTGTTATTGAAACTAGCATTAAAGATTATATATAGCTTCTCTTAAACTCATGTTTAAACCAGCCAACGACAGACCATGTAGGCGTGTTCTCTTGCATTGGAATAATGATTTCTAAGACGATAGTCACTTTACTATCCTCGGGCCCCTAAAAAATGTGCATTGAGCAAGTTATCATTGGAAGTCCGCAGATGTAGAGATTGAAGTATTTGCAAGCATGTTTGTGTTACGGTTAATGCTTATCTTTGGCCAAAGGACCAAAGATATGTAAGGTGGAAGCGAAAGCCGTAAAACTATCGGAAAAAATCCGATAGGGGAAAGGGAGTTAACCCTTTCAGCCCTTATCATGTGTGCTTTATAGGGTTTAAGCCTATAGCCTGTGAGTGTCATAGGTTTAACCATATATAAACCATATTTAACCCGGAAAGTCTTCACCGTGTAAGCTTTATAGGGTCTAATCCTTTAGCCTGTGAGTGTCATTTGGTTTAACCCTATATAAGCCCATATTTAACCCCGAAAGTCGTCACCGTGTAAGCCGTATAGTGTTTGCCTTTGTGCACCTTAAGCCTCTGAGCCTAGTACTATTTGTTGAATGATGGAACGTCCCTCATTGTCCTTCCAGAACCCCATGTTGCAGCCGGAGTTGCCACGTGACCAGGCGTTCAACGTGCGGCGGGCGGCGGTGAGGGCACGCCGCACCCCCCAGGGACGCCAGCCACCGGGGGAGGGGGTCCACCCGGAGCACAGGGTGGCCGCCCCTGCCAACAAGCTCTTCATTCCCCCTCGCGGCGCCCCCGCCGGGGGTCCCGGGGCATATGGGAGCGGCCCTGGGGGGTATGGGGGCGGCCCCGTCGGGTATGGGGGTCCCGGGGGTCAGCGGCCGCCAGCTTATGAAAGCCAACCGGTCCCGATCCCACACGCTAAATCAACATTCATCTAACTAACTCCTAACATTTAACGCGGCAGAGTATAGAAAAACCACCGCCTTCATTATGTTCTCGCGTGCTGTATTCTGATTGGTTGGTGTGAAAGTGACGTCACAATAGGGTATTCTTGTGTACGCATGTCTTGCATAAAAGGAGATCTTGCATTGAAAGATAGGTATACATCACTGTTGTTTTCGTAGTTGTCGTCATGGCAATGCTTTATAGCTGTATATCTTTTTATCTGCGTATGAAGAGCCAATGTCCTCAGTGCTTTCATGTTATAACCGGAAAATGTCCGGGGAAAGATATATATATGCAAGTGTAATAACTTATCTTTTTGTAAATGAGTGGTTTACAAACCGTCTCTTTTCTGTGTATTGCGTCTGGTGAGATACGATTTATAAAATCTGTTAACCGCGAGAAAATACGAAGCGCGTTTTAAATAATCAAATTAAAGATTTTTGTAAGAGAACAGAGTCGAACAGGTTTTTTTACTATTTAATTTTATATATAAACGTTACAAATTGCCGCACTTTGGTTTTGCCGAAGTTGCCGCAACTGTGTTCGCATTGCATTACAGTTTATGTGTTGAAAGAAAAAACTTTCTTTTTTTAGAATAATGTGAGACTTTTGGAGATTGTCAACCAGATATAGAAAATCAACCTTGATACGTTTTTTTTTCTTTTTAAATCACCTGTTTGTTAATATTTAATATGCCTTTTAAAAGAACTATGACATTTTGCAGACGGGCATGGTTAAAATCAAAACACGCGTTAGTCGGAAACATGGATCTGCGTTGTTGCCATTATGTATGTAAAACTTGTTTCGACTGCGTGAACAAGTAAAGTAATATAAGGTATATTTGTCTGTTGTATTTCCGCGCTTTTGCCATAGATCTAGAGTATGCACGTGTGCAAGCCCTCACAAATCCGTGACTATGTTTTTGTACCTCTGTTTGATGATGAAACATACTCTGGAATAAAGTATATTATACAAGTGACCAAAAACTTGTGTTTATCAGCTCTTGTCGCATCAGCTGAGCTAACCGTTTACCATAACGCACGTGGAAGACCTGTTGTCGCCACATGATTGGATAAAAGCAACAGTGAACGCAATTAATTATTGACATCCTGGATCGGTTTAACTTGGTGGCGTACCGATGTCAATACTTATTTCGTCATCCAGGGATTAATTGTCCGTAAACGTACGACTGTTTCCTTAATACTTATACTGAGTCAGACCGAATAATGCAAACGCATTTGAAATTCGACCTAGACGTCTTAATCATGTTAATTTGCAGCTGGCTTTCGGAGCAGGCCACACGCGCTGCGACATCAGCTGCTAATCAGTAATCCAATAATTGCCAATAACTGATAACACCTCGAATTTGTCAAACGGACTCTATATTGCTCAGTCTGAATATAATCAATAGTCTCTATTACTTGCGTTATTCGATGGAATGTTGGCAAAGAATTTACAGAACATGCAAAGTCTATAGAACGCCTGACAGGGCATGAGAAATTGTCTCCTGGCACTGTGAGAAGCAAAATGAAACTAGAAGGGCATTCGCAGCTCAAACTTGCGACGGGGTGGGGGATCTTAAAGCTTGCGATCGAGGGGGCTCTGTCAAAATTGCGATCTGGGGAGGGGGCTCAAAATTGTGATCGGGTGTTGTAGGGGAGGGGCGGGGGGGGGGGTCACACAATCCGTTCATTCTGGCCGCCAGAAAGGTTTTCGTCATAACGTCCTCCCGGAGAAGCAGCTCATGTTTATTAATGACCAGGGCATGACGTCACGGCGAGGAGTTATAAATAGATATGCTCCCATAACAGGAAGTAAACAAAGACACGTCGAGACGCGACCGTGGATTGCACAACTGGCGAGTAAGGCTGACAGTCAGCTATTTGCGGTCGCTCAGGATAAACATGACGTTCGTGATGCAATGCACACTTTCTGCTGATGGCATCAGTTTGGTGAAGGTAAGAACCAGCAGTTTATAAAGCGCAGACGGACCGTTGATTAGAGTGGTGACTGCATGGTTTGTGTGCTCCGGTGATGGTGATTATATGCAACCATCAGACCATAGGCATAGAACCTGAAGTGGATATAAACTTATACATGTAAGCAGGTAAGGTTTTGTTTTTATGATGTACTCATTTCCTGCTAAATGACTAGTTAAGCTTAGTAGCATGATTATTTACATATACGTATTGTTTAATAAATCGGGTGACAGGGTTATAGGGAAGTTGTCGGAGGCGGGAGAACATATATATGTGAGTCTGTATTAGCCCTGGTACATGCCTCTCTGACCACGCCCGTAAACGGAGCAAGGATGAGTGGTCAGAGAGGCATGATGGGGTAATTATATTTCGTCAACGAAAGTTGTATTTCTCGACGAAAGTTGCATTTCGTTGACCAAATGAAGGGGGTAACACGGTGCGCCTTAAATTCGCCAGAAAATCTCGACATTGATATTCATGAATGTTACGTCACTAGCGCGTCACGCTTCATCAATATTCATTGCTGCCCGGTCAGCACAAATGGCGGCCGGCGTAGGAGTTGTGCCCGCGTGGGGCCTGATCTTGACATCTGCTGCTGCTGCTGCTGCTGCTGAGGAAATTCGCTCCCACGAACGGACAACAGGGTTTCACTATGTTGCAGATTACCGTTATGCGAAACTCTTTGTCTCTGATATTCCCTATCTGCCTACTCTTTGTCGTGAATCTCACTAGTTCCTCCTCCGCTCCTCCTGTCCCGCTTCTTTTATAGGTCCCCCCTACACCCCGGCACCATCGGAATTCCCCCCGTCCCTCGGGAGTACCCTGGTCACATCCCGCTACATTTAACCTATGCAGGGCCCTCCCCACCCCCTGGAACGCCCTGGCCTCTCCCCTGGCCTGGTGTCATGCTCGGTGTGTGCTCCCGCTAAAGATATGCCGCCCCCACCTCGCAGATGTTGTGGCGGATCTCCCTCTCAAGTGGTTGGGGCCCGCTCGACCTACTTCCTGCGCCCGGGGGACCACCCTAGCCCAATCCAGTGGTCACTTCCACCCCACTCCGATCCGCGCACTGGGCGACCTGCCTCGCTGGACTTTTATCCCCACGGGAGCCTTACCAATATTACCAAACACGCTAACGCCCCACTACGGTTCCCCCTACAGTATATAACAGCAATCTTTACCATGCACGCACACTCTTATTACGTATAATGTCTCAAAATTGATTGCCATTCGTTATTGACCATAGAAACATGCTGCAATAAAAAAAAAGTGTGAACAAAAATGAATTGTGTTTTACATGTACGCCCTAAAAGGAGGGTCACGTCCCCATGTCCCCCTTAGATCCGCCTCTGCCTCCCCCCCCCTTTCCACCCTCCATCTTCTAAAACCCTAGAGGTTTGGAACCATGTTAAATGATTAACACACCCAACCAGACCAGATAGATACCTGATAAACCTCTCCCACCCCCACCAGGGGCAGGTTAGGGGGTTGCACCCTCCCCCCTTAGGAACTTGAACATACACTGTAAAAGTCGGGTTTTCCGAGAACACCCTCCCCCCCATCCCCCCCCCCCCCCCCCCCCGTGTCGCAAATTCCTAGACCGTCCCTGAGTCCTGGCCTCTCTGTCTTGTCAGTAGCCCTATATAATAGTACAGTCAGAATCTGTGGTGGGGAGAATGTTGTCTTTTTCAGTATAAATATCAACTATGTAACAGATGTTGCGATTGCGTATGATCTGAAACCCCTTTCCGCTTGTCAGGGTCAGGGGAAACACCTTGTTCTGCTTTTAATAGCGCTGCTGGGCCCGCCGATTTAAGGGTCAATGAATATTGATGAGGCGGGATGCCAGTGACGTAACAAGCATGAATATTCATGTCGAGGTTTTCTGGCGAATTTAAGGCGCACCGGGTAACACTTGGCACCCCATAGGCATGTACCATGCAGCTAGGGCTGGGTCTGTATATGTCACAGGCACTCAGATCAGTTCATACAAATTAAGCCCGCCTGCCACACGTTTATTTACGTGTGGCAGGCGGGCTTCGTATCAACTGATCTGAGCGCCTGTGGTATATCAATCTGTAATCTTCAAGACTTCGAAAATACTGGTAGATATACGACGAGTACAGGGTAGGAGTACAGATAGTACTTGGCTTGCTCAGCCCTAGCCCCAGTTCTGTGGCTTGCTCAGCCCTAGCCCCAGTTCTGTGGCTTGCTCAGCCCCAAACTGATCAAACGAATTTGAATGTGAAAGGTTTTTTTAGTGTTTTTTTTTCATTTAAACAACAACCAATATATCGATATATATATCTGTTAATCCGTGACCTTTTATTTCCCCGTTTCAGACCACGACCCTCGCTTGCTATGTTGGGTTTGCTGCGGCACCGACTACAAACTTCAGGGCCCAAGAAACACTGCGAGGACGAAGGCATTTCCAAGGACAGTGGAACCCATCCGGTTGGGGACAGCGGGCTAGGAACTGGGCCAGCGAGTCCGGGGTGTGTCTCCGCATCCCAGCCTGCCATGCACCTGATGAGCAAGGTCAAGGCCGACACCAAGGTTGCTATGGGTGACAGTTCAGATGGTGCCTATGCATTTGCGCCAGGCTGCGGCAGCACTCCGAATTGTTGCTACGAGGGTGATTACGGATTTATGGGTGACATACACCTGACAGAGTTTGATAACCTTGGCAACGGCGATGCGTCGGATGGCGTCACGACGAGTGAAGACTTATGCAGCAAAAAATGTCGAGAATATCTCAGCTTGGATGACACGACGGATAGTGGCTGCAGCTGCCCCTCCCGTTGCCATAGTAAAAGTCCGACTACTGATGGGGATACCTGCAGTTGCCATGGTAGCGACAGCGATGGCGAACGGGATGATGCGGACAGAGGTTCTGATGTAGGCACCAGCAGCCTCCAGTCTGAAGTGACACAGAACGATGACATTGACGAGGAAGCTGAGGTGATGGCCCGATTTTGGGACGTTGCCGACTCGCGGGAGGCGAACGATAAAAAAGCGAACATTCGTCAGATTGAAACTGAGCACGGAGAGGACTCAATTACAACATGGATGAACATGGGCGACGATAAAGGAGGCCTAGCTGAAGAAGCCTGCGGTCCAGCGGAGGCTGATGAAGCTGGGGATGGAGGGCGAGTGGCTGATGATGAAACTTCTGAGAGCGGAGATGATGCGGCGGGGCCAGGCGAGGAGACAAGTGATGCAGAAACAGAAGATAGAGACCCAATGGGAGGCAAAGAGGATGCAGAGGCAGGCAGGTGGGTTGAACCGGGAGATGACAAAGCCTGCCATTGTGATGGGAGTGATGATGATGATGATGATGATGATGATGATGATGAGACGGAGGAGGAGGAGGTGGAGGAAGGAGGCAAGGAAAGTGATTCTTCCGGCGAGGACGAGGCGGAGGACGGCGACCCGGCTACTTCAGACGATGAAGGCGAGGGTGAGAACGAATCTGCTTCTTCCGACGGCGACAGTGATGCGATTTGTGAGGATTTCTGCCCCGATCTGTGCGCCCCACTCCCGTCACGCAAGTCCGGCCTCAACGTCTCCCCGGTAACTGGCTCGTACCCCAGCAAAAAGTTCATCAAGTACGCCCGCCAGGCGGCGGTACCGGAAGAGGAGGCGGAAGCGGAAGCGGAAGCGCAAGCGGACACGGATGACGACGTGACCTATTTCGACCTCTTCGCCGACGAGGACGTGGAGGATCATGTCCTAGCCGCCCTGGTGGCGACCTCCAAGGTACCGTCCGTCAATGCCGTCTACGCAATGCCGCGAGACATCCCCACAGATATCAATGACGTCATGGCCTTCTGGGAACTAGACTTCCAAGTGGGACGCCGAATAGTTCCGTGCATGGGCTCGTGGGAGAGGCTGGATATGGTCCCAGATCGGCGGCTGCACCCGAAAGACTTTTATCGATACTCCTCGTACAAAACGCTTTACACCAAGTGGCTGCGTTGCCACAAGAATCAAGAGCAATGGTACAGACGCTTCGGGTGGCGTTCCCTGGCCAACGTCTTGAAGGTCAACCATCGGCGGGAGAAACGCTACCCGGAGCAGTGTCAGACAGCCTCACACTGGACATCATACCCCGAGCAGCAATCTCACGCTATGACGTCACTACTCTCACGAGCTTAAGTCTCTAAGCTCAAGTTAAAGTGATCTCACTGTTCACTGCGTTAATAATAATGCGGTGTACTTCAATACACGTAAACTGAACTAGTTGTTGGTCCTGATGCTGACAGTGAGACCGTGACCAGGAAACCGTAAATTCTCGCACATTCAATAGTTTGTTTGTTCCATCGAACCTGAACAGGCCCCCTGGAACAGTCACTCAGTCATCGAGGTATTCACAAGTCAAAATGTGACACAATCGATTGGACTTTGCACGTATACAATGCAACCATTCCATGTTGTACATAACTTAATTCAAGAGTGCAGTCAGCGTCCTCTGCCTATAAAAAGACGAGACGGCGTCCTTTGCGTATAAGAGACGAGACGCTTATAAACATATGTGCAATCAACCATCCAACGCGTATTTGTGTAGAGTATTTGTGATGTGGCCTTGTTCAACGCAGATGATATGCCGTATATTCAATAAAAGTAAGTTGCAAAACTGTTCTAGTTGCCTTTGGTAATAAGGTTACCATGCGAAAAATGCACGAAACAAGGTTATGTTTAAGAGCATAAAACGTTTGCAAGATTATTAAACGTTTTGATATATTGGGCCATACCAAATATACTACTATCATTTTAAACTGCGCTGTGTAATCCTGGAAGTTTACACGATTTAAAGGATTTGAAAGTTCTTTGTAACATGACGCTCATTTAATTAATGCAGATTTGCAAGTCTTCCTGTACAATACAATCAACAATGTGTTAATAAAGCATATCGTATTTAAAAGAAAAACGCATGAAAAACACTTTGGTGCAGTAATATACTTCGATCTACCATCCGCACTTCGATACTCCGCAAGACCAGCAAGTGAAGAGCTCTATACAGCAGCGGGGCGGTAATTCAAGCACGATAAATACTCATTAAATAGTCACACACGTTATTGCATATGCTCAGGATTGTTAGTATTCCCCTTGATTGTGAACAGTTTAATACACGTATTAGGAATAATACCATGGTGCTCTCTGTCGGAACCACTTCGACGGATGGATGCGCGAAAACCTCAGTAACGCTTTAGAGCATTCCAATATATACCAGTATATACCATTCTTTATATTTGATACTCGATTGTGATTTAGGGCACATTAAATAAATACAAGAGCTCACCGTTATATCTACGTTCAGAGTTTGTGCAGAGTTTAATCAAATTCTGTTCCAATTTAAAGTCTGCTGACACGCCACATAACGTAGTCCTGCGTTAGAGATGCTATTACAAAAAAATGTAAACATGCTAACCGGCGGGTGGTAGAAAAACAAGACTATGATAGCGATTTTTAAACTAAAACCTAACGACCGCGACTAACAAAAGCTCCAAATTTTTTCACTTTTTCCATCTGTAAACCGATAGTATAGGGATAGAACGCACAACCCTGTGATCGACAGTCTGATGATCTACAGACTGCACTGAACGGGTTTCACGGTAATCGGTTGCGCTTTGAAAGCGCCGGTCCCTAAACATTTACAGTCAATTTGTCAAAAATTGCTCAATGGAAAAAAAATTAAGTTATATCAACATTTTTGAAGATATGCGTGATGCGCCGTAGTCAAACAGTACTCCATACATCAGATTATATAACCCCTTGGCCAACGTCACCAATGTGCACGTAAATACTATGCCAATAAATCACTACAGGAATTTATGATTGTTCCACACCCGCGACCAGAAAGGCCAGTAGAGTGCGAGAGAGAAAGTCATGGCGGTAAATGCTGGGAAAACGCGTGCCCCGTGCCCCATGATCGTGACGTCAGTGAGCCGTGTCTTCAGAGTGGCGCCACACAGCGGGACGCTTCTCAACGAACGCCCGGATCCCCTCCTGCGCGTCCAACAACTGTAGGTTGTCCGCCATGGCGTTCCCCGCCACTCTGAAACATGGCGAAGTTTTCACATAATATTTTCGCCCAGTAAGACTGTATTATAACCATTACTTGCAGATAATATACAGCATGGTAATTTGCTTCTTCGACATACAATCGCAGGGGTCTGATTTGAGCTAATTGGTGAAGGTGAGACTACATCCATCCATTGTGAGGACCGTCAATAGGAACGTGAGTCAGTGCCGCTGTGGTAAGATATCTTCTTCTCAAAATGAACACAGATCAATTATTCAATAAAACATAGTGTACATAGCACGATAAATTAACGATTGGTAAGACTATTTCAATAATGAATACCGCAACAAGGTATAGATTCGATATGGTATTGGTGAGACGCTAAACATCTTGGCTGTCGAACAGACTATATATGCACTCACGCATATGCCTCATCGCGCGAAAGTTCCATCTGTTGGTTGAAGACAGTTTTGCCCAGTGCAGTGACAGACCGACTCGTTTCGCAGATCCTTTCAGCCACTTTCATCACCTGCATTATACGTAATATCAAGAATGTTGAAGCCGCTGTATATAGGACAGTCAAATATTGATGAGCAGTTAACGCAAAAAAAAGAGAATATAAGAGATTATATTTCTTGTAAATAGAAATATAATCATCAAAGTTCTCGGCATATGGGAAGCAAACATATCCCTGACTCATCTGCTGACTTGTCCGTGACCAAATAGCAACTGAGGTGACAAAGGCATATTGTTGCTGGAAACTCTAGTCCTGCAGTAAAAACTTGTTTAACCATCACTTGCCTCTTTAAGAGCGCTATTTTCACAGTTCGTGATTGGCTCAAATGAAACAAATATTTGTAACTAGCATATGTACCATATAGTCCGGAACATGATAAATGTAGCAAAAGTTATTTGAAGAAAGAATATACCATATTACGAAACAGAGAACCCGACAACAAAAAGCTGCTTTGGATAATGATTGAGTTACTTACTTCTTCCTCTAACTGATCTTCGGCAACAACTCTGCTGACCAAGCCGTGTTGGACAGCCTCTAAACAATAGCCAAATAGAAAACAAATTGAAAAAAAATACTTTATCATGTACACAAACATATATACAAAGATACATATATGTAGTTGAGAGCGATTTTTATTAAAAGATGTATCTTAATAAACATATATACAATTAAAAACGAGTATTTAGTAACATAATTATCAGTTTCGGTACACTTACCTTGGGCTGTGATGGGGTGTCCCGTAAACAGCATCTCCATGGCAACCTTTCTTGGGACAGCCCTGCCCACCGCAACGGCTGGGGTGGAACAAAATAAACCAACCGACACTCTGTAAAGGACAAGAAATCAAACGTCGGTCATTTGGCTGACTTTAGCGCACTTCGGCTAAAGTGGACCAAGAAACCTCCTGGGACAATGAGATGGGGTTGAATGATACAAGTCCAAACATGCAAGGAGGACCAGGGCGCGAACCCACGACTTGGCCAAAGGACAACATATACCCCTGAATTAAGCGTTGTATGTCACTAACCAACAAGCCGCTAAACAACCGCGATACCTAACACAGATATTCTGATATACACGTTATACATAAAAAAAATACACATAAATATATGTAGATCTACATACTAGAGTTTTACGGCGTCAAATTTCCTGCCCGAGTCCGAGCCCGCGGTCGGATTTCATACGCTTTCAAGCGCCCGCGCCCACAAATAACTTATAGGACAAACACTACGGTTCGTCACTACTGGGCCGAGGCAGAATGGTTCGGAACTAAAGGATTTCGTTTCCATAAAATTGCTGACGATAAATCAGCTCAGAAGAGAAAAAAACCCACGCATTGATCCAAAACAGCTATTTACGATTTAAATTTGCATTGCATAACCAGTTGCAGGTTTACGCCTTCATTCTGAGTTTAAAATGTCGGTGATTATGATAACTTAACAAATAACTTACAGGACAAACACTACGGTTCGTCACTACGGTTCGTCACTACTGGGCCGAGGCAGAATGGTTCGGAACTAATGGATTTCGTTTCCATAAAATTGCAGACAATACATTAGCTCAGGAGAAAAAAAAAACACGCATTGATCCAAAACAGCTATTTACGATTTCAATTTGTATTGCATAACCAGTTGTAGATTTACGCCTTCATTCTGGGTTTAAAATGTCGGTGATTATGACCCCCCCCCCCACACACACACACACTACCTGACCCATATCTATCTTCGTGACCGGGTAAAGCTAAATGTCAGTGGAAACATTCTTGACAAAGATTAGTCCTTTCTTATGTTTATGTAGCAAAACCACTAGTCTTTCCTCACCAAACCATAATTAAGTTTCAAATGATTAAAATTGATGATGTCTACGAATGGTTAGAGCGGAAGATATATTCAAGAACTACGTTATATAAGTGCACTTTATACCCACATTTGTCAGCCTAAATATAGCCAGGGAAGTTACCTGGGAAGTACCGTCACGGATAATCTATCCCTGGACGAGGAAATAAATACTCGAATTGGGAAGGCAGCCACCATGTTTGGTAGGTTAAACAAACGTGCTTGGCATAATTCAAAACTTACCATTCGCACCAAAATGCTAATCTACAGGGCGTGCGTTCTAAGTAGCTTGCTGTATGGCAGTGAATCGTGGACTACGTATTGTAGCCAAGAAAGTAAATTGAATAACAGCCATTTTCGTTGCCTGCGAAACATTTTAGGCATATCTTGGCAAGACAAGGTCACGAATGCTGAAGTGTTAGCCAGGGCCAACCTACCACGCATTCTTGCTCTTGTGAAGCAAAGTCGTCTACGTTGGCTTGGGAAAGTTCATCGTATGCAAGATGAACGCATTCCCAAGGATGTGCTATACGGTGAACTCGTCGACGGCAAAAGGCCAACTGGACGGCCAAAGCTTAGGTTTAAGGATGTTTGTAAGCGGGACATGAAGGCTTTCGGTATTGATCCAGATTCTTGGGAGGATCTGGCATCCCAAAAGAGGGGATGGGCACGTGTCGTGCGTGACGGAATGGCCCACCACGACTCGCTATGGTTTGTGAAACTGGACTTGAAACGCCAACCTAGGCGTCCACCAGCGAGCACAAACCAAGATCTATCGACAGGTCACCGTACTTTGCGATGACTGCGGAAAGCTCTGTCGATCACAGATAGGCTTACTCAGTCATAAGCGTACATGCCGCGTTACGAATCGTATAACTTAAACCAAACAAAGCTGCAAATCCATCGTCTTTCGCAGACGGACGGATGACAACCAAATATAGCCAAAAACCTAGATTGATATATCACACCATTTTTCCCTTGCAGAATGTTATTCCTACTGCCGATTACGCTAGCAGTTGCATATTACATGGGGCGGTTCCCAAAAGGTACATTTTATACTTAATACTTTAAATATTGATAAATTATATTGTTATATTTCGCATATAATTTAAGATACAACAAAATGGAAAGGATCGGACTCGTTTATGTCTAATCGTAGCATACAATTCAAAAGTACAACACACAAATTACAGCTTATATTATTCACCCTATTGCAGCGGAACCCGAGAAGGCCCCCATCGACCTGGAAACCTCAGACATCCCCCAGCCTCCACCGGGAACCCGCCCAGTCACCCAGACCCCCGGGCGACCTGCCGTGAAGAAACCAACTTCCCAGGAAGGTAAGATAAAAGCTTCTTTGTCAAACATGAGACTCCCATGTCGTTTTTCCCAAAGAGTAAGAGATAGCTTCCGGGGCCGCAGGCTTTTTCTACGGTTTTTTTTCACCTATGAGACACTGACCACACGGTAGGATAGGTCATTTCTTAGTTACCGAATCACAGGAGTCCATTTCTATCACGTGACAAAAAATGCATGCACTGATTGACCAGAGATTTTATGACATATAGGTTTAACCGAGCGAATAGAGAATGTTCAATTCCACCCGATAAGACCTATCAGTCATGAGGTTTGTTGGTCCCAGAGCCTGTTCAGACAGTAAGATTTCCCATTGGTCACCCATAGGCATGACCTTTAGGTAAAATCGTGTCGTCTGGAGAGGGCTTAAATCGTCCTTTACAAACGAAGCGTCCAACCTTACACGCGTTTTTTTGTGAACCTTAACTGGAAAACCTTGACTTTCAGCCAAGAACAACTACCTGGGCATGAGACGCGGTTTCCTCCTTTAAAGTCCTCCTTTTAATTTGGCAATATCACACCAGCCACGAGAGGTAGAAGGAGTGGAGAAAGTGTACAGAGCGATGGTGCCGGACGAACTCCGAACAGCTTGAAGAGAATGAGGCACGAGAGAGAGCGAGGCACGAGGGAGAGCGAGGCACGAGAGAGAGCGAGGCACGAGAGAGAGCGAGACACGAGAGAGAGGGAGGCACGAGGGAGAGCGGGGCACGAGAGAGCGATATATAGAACGAGTAGCCAGGACCAGACAGCCCGTGTAGAACATCGGATGTATTCACCAATATATAGAACGTGTGGCCAGAGCCAGATAGCCCGTGTAGAACATCGGATGTATTCCGCGATATATAGAACGTGTGGCCAGAACCAGACAGCCCGTGTATTCCCCGATTCACAGAAAGGGATGCACGCCGGAGTGCATTTATATTCTTTGTTTAAGAACGTTCAGGAAAGATCACTTGTCTGTATTTATACAGATGGGGCTCGGACCCGCCACTCCCCTGGCAAACAGCCAGTACAAAGCTCACGATAGACCAAGATACTAGTTCTTCTGTGCATAAATTATGTAAATTTTGGGAGTCGTGGGTTCGAGTCTCCACTGTCGAGATACAAGTCACCATCTCGGGCGTTTTGTCCTGAACGTTCGTCTGCAGAGATAATATTGTATTCTGGCTTACCCCCTTCAATGCTGCTCATGTGGGTGACATCACCAGAGAAATATGCCAACCAATTAAAGCAATGACCACCAGTTTTATCAACTAGTTCATGATTTCATGGAGACCAACTGTTCACTGGCATTTATTATTTGCAATATAAAAACATCTTTAAAAATTGTGTGATGTTGTTCTTAAAGAAAATATGTTTTAACAACAAATAAGAAAGTCACTTTTTTATGGCATTTGTTCTGGCAATAATATGGATAGGTGCTACCTAAAAAATGCGAGCGTATATTTATTAATTCAGATATTCTGAGGGGATATATCTACATTAATTTTCAAAATTAATCTCGCTTCGGCTTGCCATAAAGAATATCTTTGGCGGGATGACGTATACCATGCACGTGCTTGTGGCATATCATTCGGTTGCTTAGGAACCCCCATTGTGACGTCATGTTTATAATATTTTGACGTCACAACTACTTACTATGACAGCAGCCGATGGGCGGTCACCAAGAGCGCTCTGCTTGGCAACAGACATTCAGCCCGTCGCTTATAAATTAACTTTCATTTGAAGTATACATCCAGTGTTAACATTGAATAATTTATTCGTTAATTTTGTGGGGCAGCTGATTTAATTATTAAAGACATGACAAAATAGGCTTCGACCTCTCTTTGCTTGAATATATTTATGTACAGCTGATATTTACTCCGAATCCGAAAACGTATCATGGGGGTTGTTACGCGAAATGAAAGTCCTAAGCCTATGCTTGAAATGAACTTTGAATATGCATGCATGTTACCTTAAGAGCTCGCTTGCGCTCGCTATTACCTATTTCTTTTCATATAACATGGATTGGTGCTACCTAAAAAATGCGAGCGTATATTTATTAATTCAGATATTCCGAGAGGATACATCTAGATTAATATGACAATAGCGCGAGTTTGCGGGGCGTTAGGCAATTTTATTGGCCTGACATCAAGCTGTAGCAGCCCGCCAATTTTTATTACCGGCCCGAGGCCGCAAGGCCGAGGGCGGATAATGAAAATGAAGGGCTGCTACAGCTTGATGAAGGGCCAATAAAATGCCTAACGCCATGCAAAACTCGCGCTATTACTATTATAACGAGTTGAATTTAAATTTAAGGTGTTTACTTGTTTCTGCTTCTTTGGTTTAATTTCCGCATGCAACGACCAAAGTAACGCATTTTGGGACTGACTGTCGGCAAATCGCAAGCCTTTCCACATATAGTTGGCCAGTCGCCTTTTTATACCATATAAATCGTTGCCCAGAAACATGGCACGTGCAACTAGGCAACTAGTCATGGAAGCGGGCCATTTAAAGCTATAACTACAATTCTTTTGTGCGTGACGTCATGTTTCATTGTTCTATGCAGTGTCGCTATGGCAACGATTGTCGATTGCATGGGCAGCAGGGCAGTTTGGGTCACAATACAGCATTTTAGAGGCCTTCAAATGTAGTGCTATTGTACTAGTTAACATGCCCACCAACTCGTAATAATATGGCATATCATTCGGTTGCTTAGGAACTCCTATTGTGACGTCATGTTTATAACATTTTGAAGTCACAACTACTCACTATGACAGCAGCAGATGGGCGGTCACCAAGAGTGCTCTGCTTGGCAACAGACATTTAGCCCGTCCCTTATAAATTAACTTTAATTTGAAGTATACATCCAGTGTTAACATTGAATAATTTATTCGTTTATTTTGTGGGGCAGCTTATTTATTTATGAAAGACATGACATAATAGGTTTCGACCTCTCTTTGCTTGAATATATTTATGTAAAGCTGCGATTTACTCCGAATCCGAAAACGTCTCATGGGGGTTGCTACGCGAAATGAATGTCCTAAGCCTATGCTTGAAATCGACTTTGAATATGCATGCATGTTACCTTAAGAGCTCGCTTGCGCTCGCTATTACAAAATATATCGTCTGGGTCACTACTTATAACCCCAAATAAAGTTACACCTGTTCATATACAAAATAGTATTAAAGCAATATTCACAATGATCTACAGTAACAATTCTTCAAAACCACGTTTGTAGCATGGGTTACATCTGAGTTGTTTGTGGGTTACCTACCCGGGAGTTGCAAACTTTGCCTTTGTCGAGGCCAGAGCTATATCACAACTGGCCACAAGCTGACATCCGGCAGCAGTAGCCAAACCTAGTAACACGTTATATGTAATTGTTATCAATGGTATCAACACTGATTACGGTAATACCGGCAACTACGGGGATAAAAACACAAAGGAAATCAAAAGCAGAATCATAATCTAGAGAAGGAAATAGTCTTAGAAGTACAGTCAGATGTGGGTTTTAGGCAAAGCCGAGTGGATAGGAAGGGGGGGGGGGTGTTCGAACAGCCACACACGTAGTATGGGACAAAGGTGTAAAAAGTCTTTTTCTGGAATTCCTTTCGTTAAAGCACTTACCAAAAAGTAGTACTGATTGAGAAAAATGTAAACCCTTCACTTTAGCACATTTACTACAGTACACCGCACTATTACATTATAGAGACAACTGTAACAGACCCCGAAATACATCTACATGTACATTAAGTACCTTTAACTTCAGCGATGACGGGAACAGGGGCATCCTAAAATAGACAAGGGTTCAGAAGGCGGTCATAATGGCATGTTACATGACCAAAACATTCCCCTAATAGGTCAGTCTATATCAATCAGGCTATATGTATACATTTGTTTACAGATGGAAGTCATTATATAGGTACTAGATCTACACATGTTTTATATAAATATATCCATATTCTATATACGCCAGTTTCTATAAAATGTATGCCGTTACTGCATTAACGCCAGTATGGTGCTAGGCTGTCTTCGCTGTCTGACTAGGCCATGGTTAAAACATTTATTTAGGACCTAATAATTCTAACATTCGATTATTAATACATTCTCACCTGTACGAGAGTCATAACTTCAGTACAACGTTCAAATACTTTGACATGATACTCTCTCCCTTCCGTTGTCGTCTGTGAAAAATATTTTTGACATATTATAGAATGTAAAAATGTTGTTATACTAATCCTAGTAAACCCAATTTAACCACTTCATAAATATGCATCATATGATTCCTTATCAATATATCCACTTATGCGCAATATGTCTATGCACTAATATAGTAATTGGTACACTTTTTAATGATAGTATTTTTTTTTAAATATTAATTAACTTCACTTAAGCAGGTATTACATCGAAGTGGGGCGGTCTTCAGTTTATCTGGGTATGGTTCGTATAAGTTTACTGTACATGTATATATCAGTACAAACCAATTCCTTGAGGTCATGGCCCGCAGAAAATACTGGTCCCTGGCTTCGAATTATGATAACACGTAAAGAAGAATTCTTCAGACTGTGTTCAATGTTGGCTTTAAGACAGTCCAGCATCGCCAGAGACAGTGCATTTCTATAATCAGAAATCAGACATGATTACATTTGACAGTCTCAAAAACAACAATTTGAAATCATGCAAGGATAAAACAAGTTTTCTTTAAAATGTTATTTCATTGAAAGAGAATGGGTTTCGCATACAAAATGTAACCAAACAACTTGATGATTATGAAAAAAATATGTATACATTGCCATTGACATATGTACTCAAACCACTTACATTTTATGCTTAACTTTTAACATAGACTTCTGACTTCCAGAAGATATCTCATTTAACAGCAATATATATATCCAATAGTCAAAACTGCATTTTTCATAACTACGATTACACAAAAAACATGCATTGTAATACATACAGTATATCAAATTAATGAACAGTCAGAGGGACTCCAGCACTATCTCAGATGTTACATCTACTATACTTACTTACAATGTAATTACTTACTGCATGTTTTCGTTCACTAAAAATGACTTTTGGATCACCCATCATTTTGGATCACCCATCATTTTCAAAGAAATTTATGAAGTTTGGGCCTTAGAAGTTTTAGCTCAAGCCCAATAAGTAATAATTTTGGTGCTTATAATTTTTGTACTTAAAGCCTTTTTCGTTGGTGGTCAGCTGGCTGATAAGTTTGGTTTGTTCGGCAGGGAGCGGCCCCATAGACATTAATGAGAGCATTACTCAGGTCAATGTTATTTATTCCAATTCTGTATCTTTTCCAACGACCATTTGCATACACAATGTATGATGTCACATGAAAACAAATCCACACCTCGATTCATGCCTGTTTTAATGCTTTAATGTTTTTTTACTCAGGGAAGATAATAATTATTGTAATGCTTTTAGTTTTAGCTCACTCAGAGATGTAAAAAAAAAATTGACTGAGAGAAAACATGAAGTAAATAAGATACCTAGCTACAACTATAAACCGTAAACTGCCTATTTGAAGCTGCACCCCAACTTTGGCCTCAAAACTTGGGGTGGCAGGCGCCAAGAACCATTTCTGGAAAACTATGTATTATAAGTCACACCCAGATTTTGGCCTCCTCCCCCCACTCCCCCTATTTGTATCCCTGCTTAAGCCTATCCGCCCAACCAAGGTACTTCAAAAAGGATTTACAAAAATGAAGTTTGCAACCTTTTCTTTGGATTATTTAATGTTATTATGTTGATTCCTTGCTCTTCCTTGAGGATGGTCAGTGGTTGTGTGCTGCTGCATCTTCTGACTGCTTGAGTGATGAATGGTCCACCAGGAAACAAAAGCTGGAAGTATAGACTATTTTTATATTCTATATATTCTATATATAACAATATTTCTCCATGCTGACACTCCATTGGCAGCAGACACTTTGTCGCAAATAGACTAAATCACAGACAATGAAAGGCTCTATAGTTGCCATGGCGCGTGTGACTGGTACAAATCTAGCTCAGAGCACATTCGGTGCCATGGCAGCTACGTCATCTTATGACGTGTGGTTTAGTATGTTTGCAAAACTGTGTTTCGTGCCAATGGATTGTCAGCATGGAGAAATATTGTTTGTGTCTTAAAAAAGGATAACCTCGCAGTATACACATAAGTTTGGTATCATTAAAATTGCACAGGGTTGCTTTGTCACGTCAGTGATTTTTAGAGGAATCACGACAAATTCGCGGAAAATATGGGCCGAAATGTCTACGGCATTTATGCATTTATGACTTAGTTTGACTTAAGTTTAGTTTTGGCAGGAAAGAATTCGACATGCAACTTTATTTATTTAATCCACCAAGCTTATTTAATAACATTGAATCTACATTTTTTCGCTGAGAAAAATTAACATCTATTCAATGTTGCATATCGAGATTTAATTAATGTTCGAAAGAAACGTTTAATCAATGTTGAATCAACCGTCAGACTGTCTATGGAAACGCTGACGTTGCCGTTGGGCGATAATGTAAGAATCCGAAGATTTATGCTAGTTTTTAACACGAACAAAAACTGTCACACTTCAGCAAAGACCTCTAAGTGCTATAGAGTTTATTTATTTACCCTACAGAGAATAAAATATTGCACACCTTTTCAAAAACCCGACCCCGGTTGATTTTTTTGAGGTTTAAAAGTCGCTGAGCCATGTTGACATTGGGGATTCTGCACAGAGATCGACTACCTAATCACCGAAGGGCGCCGTTGGGTGCCGATGGACGTCGGTGGGTGCCGGTGGGTGCCGATGGGAGTCGAAGGGCGCCGGTGGGTGCCGATGGGAGTCGAAGGGCGTCTGTGGATGCCGATGGGAGTCGAAGAGCGCCGTTGGGTGCCGATGGACGTCGGTGGGTGCCGGTGGGTGCCTATGGGAGTCAAAGGGCGCCGGTGGGTGCCGATCGGAGTCGGAGGGCGCCGGTGGGTGCCGATGGCAGGCGAAGGGCGGCGGTGGGTGCCGATGGGAGTCGGAGGGCGCCGTTGGGTGCCGATGACAGGCGAAGGGCGCCGGTGGGTGCCGATGGGAGTCGAAGGGCGCCGGTGGGTGCCGATGGGAGTCGAAGGGTGCCGGTGGGTGCCGATGGGAGTCGAAGGGCGCCGGTGGGTGCCGATGGGAGTCGAAGGGCGCCGGTGGGTGCCGATGGGGGTCGAGCGGGGTCGGTGGGTGCCGATGGGGGTCAAAGGGCGCCGGTGGGTGCCGATCGGAGTCGAAGGGCGCCGGTGGGTGCCGATGGGAGTCGAAGGGCACCGGTGGGTGCCAATGGGAGTCGAAGGGCGCCGGTGGGTGCCGATGGGAGTCGAAGGGCGCCGGTGGGTGCCAATTGGAGTCGAAGGGCGCCGGTGGGTGCCGATGGGAGTCGAAGGGCGCCGGTGGGTGCCGATGGGAGTCGAAGGGCGCCGGTGGGTGCCGATGGGAGTCGAAGGGCGCCGGTGGGTGCCGATGGGAGTCGAAGGGCGCCGGTGGGTTCCGATGGGAGTCGAAGGGCGCCGGTGGGTGCCGATGGGAGTCGAAGGGCGCCGGTGGATGCCGATGGGAGTCGAAGGGCGCCGGTGGGTGCCGATGGGAGTCGAAGGGCGGCGGTGGGTGCCGATGGGAGTCGAAGGGCGCCGGTGGGTGCCGATGGGAGTCGAAGGGCGCCGGTGGGTGCCGATGGGAGTCGAAGGGCGCCGGTGGGTGCCGATGGGAGTCGAACGGCACCGGTGGGTGCCGATGGGAGTCGAAGGGCGCCGGTGGATGCCGATGGGAGTCGAAGGGCGCCGGTAGGTGCCGATGGGGGTCGAAGGGCGCCGGTGGGTGCCGATGGGGGTCGAACGGCACCGGTGGGTGCCGATGGGAGTCGAAGGGCGCCGGTGGGTGCCGATGGGAGTCGAAGGGCGCCGGTGGCTGCCGATGGGAGTCGAAGGGCGCCGGTGGGTGCCGATGGGAGTCGAAGGGCGCCGGTGGGTGCCGATGGGAGTCGAAGGGCGGCGGTGGGTGCCGATGGGAGTCGAAGGGCGCCGGTGGGTGCCGATGGGAGTCGAAGGGCGCCGGTGGGTGCCGATGGGAGTCGAAGGGCGCCGGTGGGTGCCGATGGGAGTCGAACGGCACCGGTGGGTGCCGATGGGAGTCGAAGGGCGCCGGTGGATGCCGATGGGAGTCGAAGGGCGCCGGTAGGTGCCGATGGGGGTCGAAGGGCGCCGGTGGGTGCCGATGGGAGTCGAACGGCACCGGTGGGTGCCAATGGGAGTCGAAGGGCGCCGGTGGGTGCCGATCGGAGTCGGAGGGCGCTGGTGGGTGCCGATGGCAGGCGCAGGGCGCCGGTGGGTGCCGATGGGAGTCGGAGGGCGCCGTTGGGTGCCGATGGCAGGCGAAGGGCGCCGGTAGGTGCCGATGGGAGTCGAAGGGCGACGGTGGGTGCCGATCGGAGTCGAAGGGCGCCGGTGGGTGCTGATGGGAGTCGAAGGGCGCCGGTGGGTGCCGATGGGAGTCAAAGGGCGCCGGTGGGTGCCGATGGGAGTCGAAGGGCGCCGGTGGGTGCCGATGGGAGTCGAAGGGCACCGGTGGGTGCCGATCGGAGTCGGAGGGCGCCGGTGGGTGCCAATAGGGGGCCGAAGGGCGCCGGTGGGTGCCGATGGGAGTCGAGCGGGGCCGGTGGGTGCCGATGGGGGTCGAACGGCACTGGTGGGTGCCGATGGGAGTCGAAGGGTGACAGTGGGTTTCAATGGGAGTCGAAGGGCGCCGGTGGGTGCCGATGGGAGTCGAAGGGCGCCGGTGGGTGCCAATGGGAGTCGAAGGGCGCCGGTGGGTGCCGATAGCAGTCGAGCGGGGTCGGTGGGTGCCGATGGGGGTCAAAGGGCGCCGGTGGGTGCCGATCGGAGTCGGAGGGCGCCGGTGGGTGCCGATGGCAGGCGAAGGGCGCCGGTGGGTGCCGATGGGAGTCGGAGGGCGCCGTTGGGTGCCGATGGCCGGCGAAGGGCGCCGGTGGGTGCCGATGGGAGTCGAAGGGCGCCGGTGGGTGCCGATGGGAGTCGAAGGGCGCCGGTGGGTGCCGATGGGAGTCGAAGGGCGCCGCTGGGTGCCACTGGGAGTCGCAGGGCGCCGTTGGGTGCCGATGGGAGTCGAAGGGCGCCGGTGGGTGCCCATGGGAGTCGAAGGGCACCGGTGGGTGCCAATGGGAGTCGAAGGGCGCCGGTGGCTGCCGATGGGAGTCGAAGGGTGCCGGTGGGTGCCAATGGGAGTCGACGGGCGCCGGTGGGTGCCGATGGGAGTCGAAGGGCGCCGGTGGGTGCCGATGGGAGTCAAAGGGCGCCGGTGGGTGCCGATGGGAGTCGAAGGGCGCCGGTGGGTGCCGATGGGAGTCGAAGGGCACCGGTGGGTGCCAATGGGAGTCGAAGGGCGCCGGTGGGTGCCGATGGGAGTTGAAAGGTGCCGGTGGGTGCCAATGGGAGTCGAAGGGCGCCGGTGAGTGCCGATGGCAGGCGAGGGGCGCCGGTGGGTGCCGATGGGAGTCGAAGGGCGGCGGTGGGTGCCGATGGGAGTCGAAGGGCGCCGGTGTGGGCTGATGGGAGTCGAAGGGCGACGGTGGGTGGCCGGCGATCAGTGGCGATGCACTATATGTGAATATTTGCCGACGGACATTTAATGATTGGTCTAATATCTTTTTCTTATTTCATGAGAGTAAAATACGTTGACAAGCTGCATGGGGCCACATAATTTAAACGATAAAGCTGGATGTGGCTCTATGTTGTAACGTCTGCCCTAGTTCCCGTTTCAGTGACGTACATTTCCTATGGAAACATATTATGTTATGCATGAACGTGTAGTGAGTTCAACTTGAGCTGGCCGGTTGACGGCTGATTTCGTCTGTGTGGGTTTGGGCTTGTCTGCTGCCAGAGTGCTGTGGAAAGTCTGGTCGGTAAGAGAACATATAGGTTCAATCGACTTCGGATTCGAGGCACGGGAAAAAGGGAGAAGACTAACGGAGAAAAGAAGATTGTGAGTGTCTTTGTACGAGCCACAAAAACACCACATATTGTAAATTCTACTTAAACACAATAGATAGATTTTACTGTGCTATTGTACGTATATAACAAACATGTATCAAATATTACTGTAATATGGGCACGAAAATCGTTACTTAATTCATCGTGATCTGTGAATAAAGAAATGCATTCGTGATCTGGCAACACGACCCCCACCCCCTTAATTTGCCCCCACACCCCCTCCGCCAACGTCACGTTAAGGAAAGAAGTGAAAACAGAGGTGGCTTACGTTATGCATGATCTAACTAGGCTACAAACTGTCAGGGACCAGGTGCAGATAAGCGGGATTTGGTATCTATAACCAGGTTGTGAAGCTATGTCATTCTAAAACTGGAAAAGTGACATGTGCTAGTAGCCATGACCTTTTCGACCTGGTAAGTCAGAATACCACCACCAAAGTCACCAAACTGTTTATAAGTATCAAGTGTAGACGCTTCGGTTGGTATTAATATAGCTTTGGGTACGATGTGATGACTAGTTGTTTGATAATTTGCGCTTTAGACACAATATGTAGACATTTTCGACCACGTGCCGACGAAAAGTATCATTTGATAAATGATCTGGGCAACCTAGTGGCTATATGTACTACCAATGGAAAGCTAATTTGCTGTAGAATTGGTTAGTAGGCGACGTAAAGGTGAAACGGACAGAAGGAGAGAGCTCTGAGGAGAAATGTAGGCAGAAAAGCACACAGCGCTCGCCATTTCTGTCGCAAGCCGCCAGTGAGTGGAGGGGCTCGCTAATACGTCCGCGCGCTGGCTATATATACACGCGCTCGCTGTGGTTGCGTTACTCACTTCTTGATCAACACTCGTTGAAAGATCAACTAGCATCGCTGCCGTCCAGCTACATCTATCATCATGTCTGATACCGTTGCAGCTCCAGTTGCAGCTCCAGCTCCGGCTGCCAAGTCTGCCAAGAGCCCGAAGAAGAAGACCACCAAGCCGAAAACGCCCGCGGCACATCCTAAATACTCGGAGATGGTCAGCCAAGCCGTTGGTACTTTGAAGGAGAGGGGCGGTTCTTCCCGACAGGCCATTCTCAAGTACATCGTCAAGAACTTCAATGTTGGCAAAGACGAGAAGGTTGTCAACCAACATCTGAAGCTGGCTCTGAGAGCTGGTGTTAAGAATGGCGGTTTGAAGCAAGCCAAGGGATCGGGTGCTTCGGGCAGCTTTCGCCTGGGCGAGGTAAAGAATGCGGTCAAGAAGCCGGCCAAGGCAACCAAGCCCAAGGCAGCTGCCAAGAAACCCAAGGCCAAGACTCCAACGAAGAAAGCCAAGACGGCTAAGAGTCCTGCCAAGTCTAAGAAGACGACTGCCAAGCCGAAGAAAACGACTGCCAAGCCAAAGACAGCTGCTGCTGCCAAGCCCAAGAAAGCCGCGGCCAAGCCGAAAAAGGCAGCAGCTAAGCCCAAGAAGGCCGCAGCCAAGCCCAAAAAGGCTGCCGCCAAGCCCAAGAAAGCCGCTGCCACGAAAACAGCAGCCAAGAAATAATTTCTTGTTGTCGTTGGCCAACCAAACGGTCTTTTTCAAGACCACCACACATTCCAAAAAGGAACTGCTGTCGTTGCTTTTCCCCTATGTACACCGTCGCCATTGAATTACCATATAGGTAGGAACTGGGATGTGTGTGTGTTTGGGGGGGTGGGGGGGGGGCTCTCTTAGGAATCATTTAATTGTAAATTTACCATGTAGGTATCGTTCGAAAGGTTTGGGTCAGTACATTTATCAGGTACATGTAGTGGGGTGAACAGGCCCAAAACTCTTCAGATCCTCAATATTATAATGAAGTTTGATTGTCTTTCGCGCCCAAGGCTTACTTCATATATTGCGAGATATTATAACGTCGACTTCTCAAATTGAGATTGGATAATTTATTCGTTGGATAATTTTAAATGTGTGATGATTATTGTGTTGTTGCACCTTTCATGTTTGTTAATTATTTGGGGGGACAATTAAGACGCCTGTTAGAATAATGACACGACAAATTTGGAACCAAAACAACCCTTACATTTATGTACATGATCTATACCAGGGCTCGCCCACATCAAGCCAATGGCGCTGTACCAGGTGGCTTCTCCGAAATTTAAATGTGTAATTCCATTGATTTCACTTCAATCATGTTGTGGCCATAATGCCAATTAGAGGTTATCGGCTCCGTCTATTTTTGGTCCGCGATCCAATATATAACGACTAGAAATAACAGTATTACAGGCATTCAAATAATCAATTCTGCACGGCTAGATTCAGACGCGCACGGCTATATATAGTGAGTCTATTGCTCTCATGTCGTAAACAGGTAAACTCGTTAGTATTAGTGAATAGACACATTCCTGCTATAGTAATTGTGTGAAGAAAGGAGTGAAAACAGAGGTGGCTTACGTTATGCATGATCTAACTAGGCTACAAACTGTCAGGGACCAGGTGCAGATAAGCGTGATTTGGTATCTATAACCAGGTTGTGAAGCTATGTCATTCTAAAACTGGAAAAGTGACATGTGCTAATAGCCATGGCCTTTTCGACCTGGTAAGTCAGAATACCGCCACCAAAGTCACCAAACTGTTTATAAGTATCAAGTGTAGACGCTTCGGTTGGTATTAATATAGCTTTGGGTACAATGTGATGAGTAGTTGTTCGATAATTTGCGCTTTAGACACAATATGTAGACATTTTCGACCACGTGTGTCGACGAAAAGTATCATTTGATAAATGATCTGGGCAACCTAGTGGCTATATGTATTACCAATAGAAAGCTAATTTGCTGTAGAATTGGTTAGTAGGCGACGTAAAGGTGAAACGGACAGAAGGAGAGAGCTATGAGGAGAAATGTAGGCAGAAAAGCACACAGCGCTCGCCATTTCTATCGCAAGCCGCCAGTGAGTGGAGGGGCTCGCTAATACGTCCGCGCGCTGGCTATATATACACGCGCTCGCTGTGGTTGCGTTGCTCACTTCTTGATCAACACTCGTTGAAAGATCAACTAGCATCGCTGCCGTCTAGCTACATCTATCATCATGTCTGATACCGTTGCAGCTCCAGCTCCGGCTGCCAAGTCTGCCAAGAGCCCGAAGAAGAAGACCACCAAGCCGAAAACGCCCGCGGCACATCCTAAATACTCGGAGATGGTCAGCCAAGCCGTTGGTACTTTGAAGGAGAGGGGCGGTTCTTCCCGACAGGCCATTCTCAAGTACATCGTCAAGAACTTCAATGTTGGCAAAGACGAGAAGGTTGTCAACCAACATCTGAAGCTGGCTCTGAGAGCTGGTGTTAAGAATGGCGGTTTGAAGCAAGCCAAGGGATCGGGTGCTTCGGGCAGCTTTCGCCTGGGCGAGGTAAAGAATGCGGTCAAGAAGCCGGCCAAGGCAACCAAGCCCAAGGCCGCTGCCAAGAAACCCAAGGCCAAGACTCCAACGAAGAAAGCCAAGACGGCTAAGAGTCCTGCCAAGTCTAAGAAGACGACTGCCAAGCCGAAGAAAACGACTGCCAAGCCAAAGACAGCTGCTGCTGCCAAGCCCAAGAAAGCCGCGGCCAAGCCGAAAAAGGCAGCAGCTAAGCCCAAGAAGGCTGCAGCCAAGCCCAAAATGGCTGCCGCCAAGCCCAAGAAAGCCGCTGCCACGAAAACAGCAGCCAAGAAATAATTTCTTGTTGTCGTTGGCTAACCAAACGGTCTTTTTCAAGACCACCACACATTCCAAAAAGGAACTGCTGTCGTTGCTTTTCCCCTATGTACACCGTCGCCATTGAATTACCATATAGGTAGGAACTGGGATGTGTGTGTGTTTGGGGGGGGGGGCTCTCTTAGGAATCATTTAATTGTAAATTTACCATGTAGGTATCGTTCGAAAGGTTTGGGTCAGTACATTTATCAGGTACATGTAGTGGGGTGAACAGGCCCAAAACTCTTCAGATCCTCAATATTATAATGAAGTTTGATTGTCTTTCGCGCCCAAGGCTTACTTCATATATTGCCAGATATTATAACGTCGACTTCTCAAATTGAGATTGGATAATTAATTCGTTGGATAATTTTAATTGTGTTGTTGCACCTTTCATGTTTGTTAATTATTTGGGGGGACAATTAAGACGCCTGTTAGAATAATGACACGACAAATTTGGAACCAAAACAACCCTTACATTTATGTACATGATCTATACCAGGGCTCGCCCACATCAAGCCAATGGCGCTGTACCAGGTGGCTTCTCCGAAATTTAAATGTGTAATTCCATTGATTTCACTTCAATCATGTTGTGGCCATAATGCCAATTAGAGGTTATCGGCTCCGTCTATTTTTGGTCCGCGATCCAATATATAACGACTAGAAATAACAGTATTACAGGCATTCAAATAATCAATTCTGCACGGCTAGATTCAGACGCGCACGGCTATATATAGTGAGTCTATTGCTCTCATGTCGTAAACAGGTAAACTCGTTAGTATTAGTGAATAGACACATTCCTGCTATAGTAATTGTGTGAAGAAAGGAGTGAAAACAGAGGTGGCTTACGTTATGCATGATCTAACTAGGCTACAAACTGTCAGGGACCAGGTGCAGATAAGCGTGATTTGGTATCTATAACCAGGTTGTGAAGCTATGTCATTCTAAAACTGGAAAAGTGACATGTGCTAATAGCAATGGCCTTTTCGACCTGGTAAGTCAGAATACCGCCACCAAAGTCACCAAACTGTTTATAAGTATCAAGTGTAGACGCTTCGGTTGGTATTAATATAGCTTTGGGTACGATGTGATGAGTAGTTGTTGGATAATTTGCGCTTTAGACACAATATGTAGACATTTTCGACCACGTGTGTCGACGAAAAGTATCATTTGATAAATGATCTGGGCAACCTAGTGGCTATATGTACTACCAATGGCAAGCTAATTTGCTGTAGAATTGGTTAGTAGGCGACGTAAAGGTGAAACGGACAGAAGGAGAGAGCTATGAGGAGAAATGTAGGCAGAAAAGCACACAGCGCTCGCCATTTCTGTCGCAAGCCGCCAGTGAGTGGAGGGGCTCGCTAATACGTCCGCGCGCTGGCTATATAAACACGCGCTCGCTGTGGTTGCGTTGCTCACTTCTTGATCAACACTCGTTGAAAGATCAACTAGCATCGCTGCCGTCTAGCTACATCTATCATCATGTCTGATACCGTTGCAGCTCCAGTTGCAGCTCCAGCTCCGGCTGCCAAGTCTGCCAAGAGCCCGAAGAAGAAGACCACCAAGCCGAAAACGCCCGCGGCACATCCTAAATACTCGGAGATGGTCAGCCAAGCCGTTGGTACTTTGAAGGAGAGGGGCGGTTCTTCCCGACAGGCCATTCTCAAGTACATCGTCAAGAACTTCAATGTTGGCAAAGACGAGAAGGTTGTCAACCAACATCTGAAGCTGGCTCTGAGAGCTGGTGTTAAGAATGGCGGTTTGAAGCAAGCCAAGGGATCGGGTGCTTCGGGCAGCTTTCGCCTGGGCGAGGTAAAGAATGCGGTCAAGAAGCCGGCCAAGGCAACCAAGCCCAAGGCCGCTGCCAAGAAACCCAAGGCCAAGACTCCAACGAAGAAAGCCAAGACGGCTAAGAGTCCTGCCAAGTCTAAGAAGACGACTGCCAAGCCGAAGAAAACGACTGCCAAGCCAAAGACAGCTGCTGCTGCCAAGCCCAAGAAAGCCGCGGCCAAGCCGAAAAAGGCAGCAGCTAAGCCCAAGAAGGCCGCAGCCAAGCCCAAAATGGCTGCCGCCAAGCCCAAGAAAGCCGCTGCCACGAAAACAGCAGCCAAGAAATAATTTCTTGTTGTCGTTGGCTAACCAAACGGTCTTTTTCAAGACCACCACACATTCCAAAAAGGAACTGCTGTCGTTGCTTTTCCCCTATGTACACCGTCGCCATTGAATTACCATATAGGTAGGAACTGGGATGTGTGTGTGTTTGGGGGGGGGGGCTCTCTTAGGAATCATTTAATTGTAAATTTACCATGTAGGTATCGTTCGAAAGGTTTGGGTCAGTACATTTATCAGGTACATGTAGTGGGGTGAACAGGCCCAAAACTCTTCAGATCCTCAATATTATAATGAAGTTTGATTGTCTTTCGCGCCCAAGGCTTACTTCATATATTGCCAGATATTATAACGTCGACTTCTCAAATTGAGATTGGATAATTAATTCGTTGGATAATTTTAATTGTGTTGTTGCACCTTTCATGTTTGTTAATTATTTGGGGGGACAATTAAGACGCCTGTTAGAATAATGACACGACAAATTTGGAACCAAAACAACCCTTACATTTATGTACATGATCTATACCAGGGCTCGCCCACATCAAGCCAATGGCGCTGTACCAGGTGGCTTCTCCGAAATTTAAATGTGTAATTCCATTGATTTCACTTCAATCATGTTGTGGCCATAATGCCAATTAGAGGTTATCGGCTCCGTCTATTTTAGATCCGCGATCCAATATATAACGACTAGAAATTACAGTATTACAGGGATTCAAATAATCAATTCTGCACGGCTAGATTCAGACGCGCACGGCTATATATAGTGAGTCTATTGCTCTCATGTCGTAAACAGGTAAACTCGTTAGTATTAGTGAATAGACACATTCCTGCTATAGTAATTGTGTGAAGAAAGGAGTGAAAACAGAGGTGGCTTACGTTATGCATGATCTAACTAGGCTACAAACTGTCAGGGACCAGGTGCAGATAAGCGTGATTTGGTATCTATAACCAGGTTGTGAAGCTATGTCATTCTAAAACTGGAAAAGTGACATGTGCTAATAGCCACTGCCTTTTCGACCTGGTAAGTCAGAATACCGCCACCAAAGTCACCAAACTGTTTATAAGTATCAAGTGTAGACGCTTCGGTTGGTATTAATATAGCTTTGGGTACAATGTGATGAGTAGTTGTTTGATAATTTGCGCTTTAGACACAATATGTAGACATTTTCGACCACGTGTGTCGACGAAAAGTATCATTTGATAAATGATCTGGGCAACCTGGTGGCTATATGTACTACCAATGGAAAACTAATTTGCTGTAGAATTGGTTAGTAGGCGACGTAAAGGTGAAACGGACAGAAGGAGAGAGCTATGAGGAGAAATGTAGGCAGAAAAGCACACAGCGCTCGCCACTTCTGTCGCAAGCCGCCAGTGAGTGGAGGGGCTCGCTAATACGTCCGCGCGCTGGCTATATATACACGCGCTCGCTGTGGTTGCGTTACTCACTTCTTGATCAACACTCGTTGAAAGACCAACTAGCATCGCTGCCGTCCAGCTACATCTATCATCATGTCTGATACCGTTGCAGCTCCAGTTGCAGCTCCAGCTCCGGCTGCCAAGTCTGCCAAGAGCCCGAAGAAGAAGACCACCAAGCCGAAAACGCCCGCGGCACATCCTAAATACTCGGAGATGGTCAGCCAAGCCGTTGGTACTTTGAAGGAGAGGGGCGGTTCTTCCCGACAGGCCATTCTCAAGTACATCGTCAAGAACTTCAATGTTGGCAAAGACGAGAAGGTTGTCAACCAACATCTGAAGCTGGCTCTGAGAGCTGGTGTTAAGAATGGCGGTTTGAAGCAAGCCAAGGGATCGGGTGCTTCGGGCAGCTTTCGCCTGGGCGAGGTAAAGAATGCGGTCAAGAAGCCGGCCAAGGCAACCAAGCCCAAGGCAGCTGCCAAGAAACCCAAGGCCAAGACTCCAACGAAGAAAGCCAAGACGGCTAAGAGTCCTGCCAAGTCTAAGAAGACGACTGCCAAGCCGAAGAAAACGACTGCCAAGCCAAAGACAGCTGCTGCTGCCAAGCCCAAGAAAGCCGCGGCCAAGCCGAAAAAGGCAGCAGCTAAGCCCAAGAAGGCCGCAGCCAAGCCCAAAAAGGCTGCCGCCAAGCCCAAGAAAGCCGCTGCCACGAAAACAGCAGCCAAGAAATAATTTCTTGTTGTCGTTGGCTAACCAAACGGTCTTTTTCAAGACCACCACACATTCCAAAAAGGAACTGCTGTCGTTGCTTTTCCCCTATGTACACCGTCGCCATTGAATTACCATATAGGTAGGAACTGGGATGTGTGTGTGTTTGGGGGGGGGGGGCTCTCTTAGGAATCATTTAATTGTAAATTTACCATGTAGGTATCGTTCGAAAGGTTTGGGTCAGTACATTTATCAGGTACATGTAGTGGGGTGAACAGGCCCAAAACTCTTCAGATCCTCAATATTATAATGAAGTTTGATTGTCTTTCGCGCCCAAGGCTTACTTCATATATTGCCAGATATTATAACGTCGACTTCTTAAATTGAGATTGGATAATTAATTCGTTGGATAATTTTAATTGTGTTGTTGCACCTTTCATGTTTGTTAATTATTTGGGGGGACAATTAAGACGCCTGTTAGAATAATGACACGACAAATTTGGAACCAAAACTACCCTTACATTTATGTACATGATCTATACCAGGGCTCGCCCAGATCAAGCCAATGGCGCTGTACCAGGTGGCTTCTCCGAAATTTAAATGTGTAATTCCATTGATTTCACTTCAATCATGTTGTGGCCATAATGCCAATTAAGGGTTATCGGCTCCGTCTATTTTAGGTCCGCGATCCAATATATAACGACTAGAAATAACAGTATTACAGGCATTCAAATAATCAATTTTGCACGGCTAGATTCAGACGCGCACTGCTATATATAGTGAGTCTATTGCTCTCATGTCGTAAACAGGTAAACTCGTTAGTATTAGTGAATAGACACATTCCTGCTATAGTAATTGTGTGAAGAAAGGAGTGAAAACAGAGGTGGCTTACGTTATGCATGATCTAACTAGGCTACAAACTGTCAGGGACCAGGTGCAGATAAGCGTGATTTGGTATCTATAACCAGGTTGTGAAGCTATGTCATTCTAAAACTGGGAAAGTGACATGTGCTAATAGCCATGGCCTTTTCGACCTGGTAAGTCAGAATACCGCCACCAAAGTCACCAAACTGTTTATAAGTATCAAGTGTAGACGCTTAGGTTGGTATTAATATAGCTTTGGGTACGATGTGATGAGTAGTTGTTTGATAATTTGCGCTTTAGACACAATATGTAGACATTTTCGATCACGTGTGTCGACGAAAAGTATCATTTGATAAATGATCTGGGCAACCTAGTGGCTATATGTACTACCAATGGCAAGCTACTTTGCTGTAGAATTGGTTAGTAGGCGACGTAAAGGTGAAACGGACAGAAGGAGAGAGCTATGAGGAGAAATGTAGGCAGAAAAGCACACAGCGCTCGCCATTTCTATCGCAAGCCGCCAGTGAGTGGAGGGGCTCGCTAATACGTCCGCGCGCTGGCTATATATACACGCGCTCGCTGTGGTTGCGTTACTCACTTCTTGATCAACACTCGTTGAAAGACCAACTAGCATCGCTGCCGTCCAGCTACATCTATCATCATGTCTGATACCGTTGCAGCTCCAGTTGCAGCTCCAGCTCCGGCTGCCAAGTCTGCCAAGAGCCCGAAGAAGAAGACCACCAAGCCGAAAACGCCCGCGGCACATCCTAAATACTCGGAGATGGTCAGCCAAGCCGTTGGTAATTTGAAGGAGAGGGGCGGTTCTTCCCGACAGGCCATTCTCAAGTACATCGTCAAGAACTTCAATGTTGGCAAAGACGAGAAGGTTGTCAACCAACATCTGAAGCTGGCTCTGAGAGCTGGTGTTAAGAATGGCGGTTTGAAGCAAGCCAAGGGATCGGGTGCTTCGGGCAGCTTTCGCCTGGGCGAGGTAAAGAATGCGGTCAAGAAGCCGGCCAAGGCAACCAAGCCCAGGGCAGCTGCCAAGAAACCCAAGGCCAAGACTCCAACGAAGAAAGCCAAGACGACTAAGAGTCCTGCCAAGTCTAAGAAGACGACTGCCAAGCCGAAGAAAACGACTGCCAAGCCAAAGACAGCTGCTGCTGCCAAGCCCAAGAAAGCCGCGGCCAAGCCGAAAAAGGCAGCAGCTAAGCCCAAGAAGGCCGCAGCCAAGCCCAAAAAGGCTGCCGCCAAGCCCAAGAAAGCCGCTGCCACGAAAACAGCAGCCAAGAAATAATTTCTTGTTGTCGTTGGCTAACCAAACGGTCTTTTTCAAGACCACCACACATTCCAAAAAGGAACTGCTGTCGTTGCTTTTCCCCTATGTACACCGTCGCCATTGAATTACCATATAGGTAGGAACTGGGATGTGTGTGTGTTTGGGGGGGGGGGGGGCTCTCTTAGGAATCATTTAATTGTAAATTTACCATGTAGGTATCGTTCGAAAGGTTTGGGTCAGTACATTTATCAGGTACATGTAGTGGGGTGAACAGGCCCAAAACTCTTCAGATCCTCAATATTATAATGAAGTTTGATTTTCTTTCGCGCCCAAGGCTAACTTCATATATTGCCAGATATTATAACGTCGACTTCTCAAATTGAGAGTGGATAATTAATTCGTTGGATAATTTTAAATGTGTGATGATTATTGTGTTGTTGCACCTTTCATGTTTGTTAATTATTTGGGGGGACAATTAAGACGCCTGTTAGAATAATGACACGACAAATTTGGAACCAAAACAACCCTTACATTTATGTACATGATCTATACCAGGGCTCGCCCACATCAAGCCAATGGCGCTGTACCAGGTGGCTTCTCCGAAATTTAAATGTGTAATTCCATTGATTTCACTTCAATCATGTTGTGGCCATAATGCCAATTAGAGGTTATCGGCTCCGTCTATTTTAGGTCCGCGATCCAATATATAACGACTAGAAATAACAGTATTACAGGCATTCAAATAATCAATTCGGCACGGCTAGATTCAGACGCGCACGGCTATATATAGTGAGTCTATTGCTCTCATGTCGTAAACAGGTAAACTCGTTAGTATTAGTGAATAGACACATTCCTGCTATAGTAATTGTGTGAAGAAAGGAGTGAAAACAGAGGTGGCTTACGTTATGCATGATCTAACTATGCTACAAACTGTCAGGGACCAGGTGCAGATAAGCGTGATTTGGTATATATAACCAGGTTGTGAAGCTATGTCATTCTAAAACTGGAAAAGTGACATGTGCTAATAGCCATGGCCTTTTCGACCTGGTAAGTCAGAATACCGCCACCAAAGTCACCAACTGTTTATAAGTATCAAGTGTAGACGCTTCGGTTGGTATTAATATAGCTTTGGGTACAATGTGATGAGTAGTTTGGTAATTTGCGTTTTAGACACAATATGTAGACATTTTCGACCACGTGTGTCGACGAAAAGTATCATTTGATAAATGATCTGGGCAACCTAGTGGCTATATGTACTACCAATGGCAAGCTAATTTGCTGTAGAATTGGTTAGTAGGCGACGTAAAGGTGAAACGGACAGAAGGAGAGAGCTATGAGGAGAAATGTAGGCAGAAAAGCACACAGCGCTCGCCATTTCTATCGCAAGCCGCCAGTGAGTGGAGGGGCTCGCTAATACGTCCGCGCGCTGGCTATATATACACGCGCTCGCTGTGGTTGCGTTACTCACTTCTTGATCAACACTCGTTGAAAGATCAACTAGCATCGCTGCCGTCCAGCTACATCTATCATCATGTCTGATACCGTTGCAACTCCAGTTGCAGCTCCAGCTCCGGCTGCCAAGTCTGCCAAGAGCCCGAAGAAGAAGACCACCAAGCCGAAAACGCCCGCGGCACATCCTAAATACTCGGAGATGGTCAGCCAAGCCGTTGGTACTTTGAAGGAGAGGGGCGGTTCTTCCCGACAGGCCATTCTCAAGTACATCGTCAAGAACTTCAATGTTGGCAAAGACGAGAAGGTTGTCAACCAACATCTGAAGCTGGCTCTGAGAGCTGGTGTTAAGAATGGCGGTTTGAAGCAAGCCAAGGGATCGGGTGCTTCGGGCAGCTTTCGCCTGGGCGAGGTAAAGAATGCGGTCAAGAATCCGGCCAAGGCAACCAAGCCCAAGGCAGCTGCCAAGAAACCCAAGGCCAAGACTCCAACGAAGAAAGCCAAGACGGCTAAGAATCCTGCCAAGTCTAAGAAGACGACTGCCAAGCCGAAGAAAACGACTGCCAAGCCAAAGACAGCTGCTGCTGCCAAGCCCAAGAAAGCCGCGGCCAAGCCGAAAAAGGCAGCAGCTAAGCCCAAGAAGGCCGCAGCCAAGCCCAAAAAGGCTGCCGCCAAGCCCAAGAAAGCCGCTGCCACGAAAACAGCAGCCAAGAAATAATTTCTTGTTGTCGTTGGCTAACCAAACGGTCTTTTTCAAGACCACCACACATTCCAAAAAGGAACTGCTGTCGTTGCTTTTCCCCTATGTACACCGTCGCCATTGAATTACCATATAGGTAGGAACTGGGATGTGTGTGTGTTTGGGGGTGGGGGGGGGCTCTCTTAGGAACGATTTAATTGTAAATTTACCATGTAGGTATCGTTCGAAAGGTTTGGGTCAGTACATTTATCAGGTACATGTAGTGGGGTGAACAGGCCCAAAACTCTTCAGATCCTCAATATTATAATGAAGTTTGATTGTCTTTCGCGCCCAAGGCTTACTTCATATATTGCGAGATATTATAACGTCGACTTCTCAAATTGAGATTGGATAATTAATTCGTTGGATAATTTTAAATGTGTGATGATTATTGTGTTGTTGCACCTTTCATGTTTGTTAATTATTTGGGGGGACAATTAAGACGCCTGTTAGAATAATGACACGACAAATTTGGAACCAAAACAACCCTTACATTTATGTACATGATCTATACCAGGGCTCGCCCACATCAAGCCAATGGCGCTGTACCAGGTGGCTTCTCCGAAATTTAAATGTGTAATTCCATTGATTTCACTTCAATCATGTTGTGGCCATAATGCCAATTAGAGGTTATCGGCTCCGTCTATTTTAGGTCCGCGATCCAATATATAACGACTAGAAATAACAGTATTACAGGCATTCAAATAATCAATTCTGCACGGCTAGATTCATACGCGCACGGCTATATATAGTGAGTCTATTGCTCTCATGTCGTAAACAGGTAAACTCGTTAGTATCAGTGAATAGACACATTCCTGCTATAGTAATTGTGTGAAGAAAGGAGTGAAAACAGAGGTGGCTTACGTTATGCATGATCTAACTAGGCTACAAACTGTCAGGGACCAGGTGCAGATAAGCGTGATTTGGTATATATAACCAGGTTGTGAAGCTATGTCATTCTAAAACTGGAAAAGTGACATGTGCTAATAGCCATGGCCTTTTCGACCTGGTAAGTCAGAATACCGCCACCAAAGTCACCAAACTGTTTATAAGTATCAAGTGTAGACGCTTCGGTTGGTATTAATATAGCTTTGGGTACAATGTGATGAGTAGTTGTTTGATAATTTGCGCTTTAGACACAATATGTAGACATTTTCGACCACGTGTGTCGACGAAAAGTATCATTTGATAAATGATCTGGGCAACCTAGTGGCTATATGTACTACCAATGGCAAGCTAATTTGCTGTAAAATTGGTTAGTAGGCGACGTAAAGGTGAAACGGACAGAAGGAGAGAGCTATGAGGAGAAATGTAGGCAGAAAAGCACACAGCGCTCGCCATTTCTATCGCAAGCCGCCAGTGAGTGGAGGGGCTCGCTAATACGTCCGCGCGCTGGCTATATATACACGCGCTCGCTGTGGTTGCGTTACTCACTTCTTGATCAACACTCGTTGAAAGATCAACTAGCATCGCTGCCGTCCAGCTACATCTATCATCATGTCTGATACCGTTGCAGCTCCAGTTGCAGCTCCAGCTCCGGCTGCCAAGTCTGCCAAGAGCCCGAAGAAGAAGACCACCAAGCCGAAAACGCCCGCGGCACATCCTAAATACTCGGAGATGGTCAGCCAAGCCGTTGGTACGGGCGGTTCTTCCCGACATGCCATTCTCAAGTACATCGTCAAGAACTTCAATGTTGGCAAAGACGAGAAGGTTGTCAACCAACATCTGAAGCTGGCTCTGAGAGCTGGTGTTAAGAATGGCGGTTTGAAGCAAGCCAAGGGATCGGGTGCTTCGGGCAGCTTTCGCCTGGGCGAGGTAAAGAATGCGGTCAAGAAGCCGGCCAAGGCAACCAAGCCCAAGACAGCTGCCAAGAAACCCAAGGCCAAGACTCCAACGAAGAAAGCCAAGACGGCTAAGAGTCCTGCCAAGTCTAAGAAGACGACTGCCAAGCCGAAGAAAACGACTGCCAAGCCAAAGACAGCTGCTGCTGCCAAGCCCAAGAAAGCCGCGGCCAAGCCGAAAAAGGCAGCAGCTAAGCCCAAGAAGGCCGCAGCCAAGCCCAAAAAGGCTGCCGCCAAGCCCAAGAAAGCCGCTGCCACGAAAACAGCAGCCAAGAAATAATTTCTTGTTGTCGTTGGCTAACCAAACGGTCTTTTTCAAGACCACCACACATTCCAAAAAGGAACTGCTGTCGTTGCTTTTCCCCTATGTACACCGTCGCCATTGAATTACCATATAGGTAGGAACTGGGATGTGTGTGTGTTTGGGGGGGGGGGGGCTCTCTTAGGAATCATTTAATTGTAAATTTACCATGTAGGTATCGTTCGAAAGGTTTGGGTCAGTACATTTATCAGGTACATGTAGTGGGGTGAACAGGCCCAAAACTCTTCAGATCCTCAATATTATAATGAAGTTTGATTGTCTTTCGCGCCCAAGGCTTACTTCATATATTGCGAGATATTATAACGTCGACTTCTCAAATTGAGATTGGATAATTAATTCGTTGGATAATTTTAAATGTGTGATGATTATTGTGTTGTTGCACCTTTCATGTTTGTTAATTATTTGGGGGGACAATTAAGACGCCTGTTAGAATAATGACACGACAAATTTGGAACCAAAACAACCCTTACATTTATGTACATGATCTATACCAGGGCTCGCCCACATCAAGCCAATGGCGCTGTACCAGGTGGCTTCTCCGAAATTTAAATGTGTAATTCCATTAATTTCACTTCAATCATGTTGTGGCCATAATGCCAATTAGAGGTTATCGGCTCCGTCTATTTTAGGTCCGCGATCCAATATATAACGACTAGAAATAACAGTATTACAGGCATTCAAATAATCAATTCTGCACGGCTAGATTCAGACGCGCACGGCTATATATAGTGAGTCTATTGCTCTCATGTCGTAAACAGGTAAACTCGTTAGTATTAGTGAATAGACACATTCCTGCTATAGTAATTGTGTGAAGAAAGGAGTGAAAACAGAGGTGGCTTACGTTATGCATGATCTAACTAGGCTACAAACTGTCAGGGACCAGGTGCAGGTAAGCGTGATTTGGTATCTATAACCAGGTTGTGAAGCTATGTCATTCTAAAACTGGAAAAGTGACATGTGCTAATAGCCATGGCCTTTTCGACCTGGTAAGTCAGAATACCGCCACCAAAGTCACCAAACTGTTTATACGTATCAAGTGTAGACGCTTCGGTTGGTATTAATATAGCTTTGGGTACAATGTGATGAGTAGTTGTTTGATAATTTGCGCTTTAGACACAATATGTAGACATTTTCGACCACGTGTGTCGACGAAAAGTATCATTTGATAAATGATCTGGGCAACCTAGTGGCTATATGTACTACCAATGGCAAGCTAATTTGCTGTAGAATTGGTTAGTAGGCGACGTAAAGGTGAAACGGACAGAAGGAGAGAGCTCTGAGGAGAAATGTAGGCAGAAAAGCACACAGCGCTCGCCATTTCTGTCGCAAGCCGCCAGTGAGTGGAGGGGCTCGCTAATACGTCCGCGCGCTGGCTATATATACACGCGCTCGCTGTGGTTGCGTTACTTACTTCTCGATCAACACTCGTTGAAAGATCAACTAGCATCGCTGCCGTCCAGCTACATCTATCATCATGTCTGATACCGTTGCAGCTCCAGTTGCAGCTCCAGCTCCGGCTGCCAAGTCTGCCAAGAGCCCGAAGAAGAAGACCACCAAGCCGAAAACGCCCGCGGCACATCCTAAATACTCGGAGATGGTCAGCCAAGCCGTTGGTACTTTGAAGGAGAGGGGCGGTGCTTCCCGACAGGCCATTCTCAAGTACATCGTCAAGAACTTCAATGTTGGCAAAGACGAGAAGGTTGTCAACCAACATCTGAAGCTGGCTCTGAGAGCTGGTGTTAAGAATGGCGGTTTGAAGCAAGCCAAGGGATCGGGTGCTTCGGGCAGCTTTCGCCTGGGCGAGGTAAAGAATGCGGTCAAGAAGCCGGCCAAGGCAACCAAGCCCAAGGCAGCTGCCAAGAAACCCAAGGCCAAGACTCCAACGAAGAAAGCCAAGACGGCTAAGAGTCCTGCCAAGTCTAAGAAGACGACTGCCAAGCCGAAGAAAACGACTGCCAAGCCAAAGACAGCTGCTGCTGCCAAGCCCAAGAAAGCCGCGGCCAAGCCGAAAAAGGCAGCAGCTAAGCCCAAGAAGGCCGCAGCCAAGCCCAAAAAGGCTGCCGCCAAGCCCAAGAAGGCCGCTGCCACGAAAACAGCAGCCAAGAAATAATTTCTTGTTGTCGTTGGCTAACCAAACGGTCTTTTTCAAGACCACCACACATTCCAAAAAGGAACTGCTGTCGTTGCTTTTCCCCTGTGTACACCGTCGCCATTGAATTACCATATAGGTAGGAACTGGGATGTGTGTGTGTTTGGGGGGGGGGTTCTCTTAGGAATCATTTAATTGTAAATTTACCGTGTAGGTATCGTTCGAAAGGTTTGGGTCAGTACATTTATCAGGTACATGTAGTGGGGTGAACAGGCCCAAAACTCTTCAGATCCTCAATATTATAATGAAGTTTGATTGTCTTTCGCGCCCAAGGCTTACTTCATATATTGCGAGATATTATAACGTCGACTTCTCAAATTGAGATTGGATAATTAATTCGTTGGATAATTTTAATTGTGTTGTTGCACCTTTCATGTTTGTTAATTATTTGGGGGGACAATTAAGACGCCTGTTAGAATAATGACACGACAAATTTGGAACCAAAACAACCCTTACATTTATGTACATGATCTATACCAGGGCTCGCCCACATCAAGCCAATGGCGCTGTACCAGGTGGCTTCTCCGAAATTTAAATGTGTAATTCCATTGATTTCACTTCAATCATGTTGTGGCCATAATGCCAATTAGAGGTTATCGGCTCCGTCTATTTTAGGTCCGCGATCCAATATATAACGACTAGAAATAACAGTATTACAGGCATTCAAATAATCAATTCTGCACGGCTAGATTCAGACGCGCACGGCTATATATAGTGAGTCTATTGCTCTCATGTCGTAAACAGGTAAACTCGTTAGTATCAGTGAATAGACACATTCCTGCTATAGTAATTGTGTGAAGAAAGGAGTGAAAACAGAGGTGGCTTACGTTATGCATGATCTAACTAGGCTACAAACTGTCAGGGACCAGGTGCAGATAAGCGTGATTTGGTATCTATAACCAGGTTGTGAAGCTATGTCATTCTAAAACTGGAAAAGTGACATGTGCTAATAGCCATGGCCTTTTCGACCTGGTAAGTCAGAATACCGCCACCAAAGTCACCAAACTGTTTATAAGTATCAAGTGTAGACGCTTCGGTTGGTATTAATATAGCTTTGGGTACAATGTGATGAGTAGTTGTTTGATAATTTGCGCTTTAGACACAATATGTAGACATTTTCGACCACGTGTGTCGACGAAAAGTATCATTTGATAAATGATCTGGGCAACCTAGTGGCTATATGTACTACCAATGGCAAGCTAATTTGCTGTAAAATTGGTTAGTAGGCGACGTAAAGGTGAAACGGACAGAAGGAGAGAGCTATGAGGAGAAATGTAGGCAGAAAAGCACACAGCGCTCGCCATTTCTATCGCAAGCCGCCAGTGAGTGGAGGGGCTCGCTAATACGTCCGCGCGCTGGCTATATATACACGCGCTCGCTGTGGTTGCGTTACTCACTTCTTGATCAACACTCGTTGAAAGATCAACTAGCATCGCTGCCGTCCAGCTACATCTATCATCATGTCTGATACCGTTGCAGCTCCAGTTGCAGCTCCAGCTCCGGCTGCCAAGTCTGCCAAGAGCCCGAAGAAGAAGACCACCAAGCCGAAAACGCCCGCGGCACATCCTAAATACTCGGAGATGGTCAGCCAAGCCGTTGGTACTTTGAAGGAGAGGGGCGGTTCTTCCCGACAGGCCATTCTCAAGTACATCGTCAAGAACTTCAATGTTGGCAAAGACGAGAAGGTTGTCAACCAACATCTGAAGCTGGCTCTGAGAGCTGGTGTTAAGAATGGCGGTTTGAAGCAAGCCAAGGGATCGGGTGCTTCGGGCAGCTTTCGCCTGGGCGAGGTAAAGAATGCGGTCAAGAAGCCGGCCAAGGCAACCAAGCCCAAGACAGCTGCCAAGAAACCCAAGGCCAAGACTCCAACGAAGAAAGCCAAGACGGCTAAGAGTCCTGCCAAGTCTAAGAAAACGACTGCCAAGCCGAAGAAAACGACTGCCAAGCCAAAGACAGCTGCTGCTGCCAAGCCCAAGAAAGCCGCGGCCAAGCCGAAAAAGGCAGCAGCTAAGCCCAAGAAGGCCGCAGCCAAGCCCAAAAAGGCTGCCGCCAAGCCCAAGAAAGCCGCTGCCACGAAAACAGCAGCCAAGAAATAATTTCTTGTTGTCGTTGTCTAACCAAACGGTCTTTTTCAAGACCACCACACATTCCAAAAAGGAACTGCTGTCGTTGCTTTTCCCCTATGTACACCGTCGCCATTGAATTACCATATAGGTAGGAACTGGGATGTGTGTTTGTTTGCGGGGGGGGGGGGGCTCTCTTAGGAATCATTTAATTGTAAATTTACCATGTAGGTATCGTTCGAAAGGTTTGGGTCAGTACATTTATCAGGTACATGTAGTGGGGTGAACAGGCCCAAAACTCTTCAGATCCTCAATATTATAATGAAGTTTGATTGTCTTTCGCGCCCAAGGCTTACTTCATATATTGCCAGATATTATAACGTCGACTTCTCAAATTGAGATTGGATAATTAATTCGTTGGATAATTTTAATTGTGTTGTTGCACCTTTCATGTTTGTTAATTATTTGGGGGGACAATTAAGACGCCTGTTAGAATAATGACACGACAAATTTGGAACCAAAACAACCCTTACATTTATGTACATGATCTATACCAGGGCTCGCCCACATCAAGCCAATGGCGCTGTACCAGGTGGCTTCTCCGAAATTTAAATGTGTAATTCCATTGATTTCACTTCAATCATGTTGTGGCCATAATGCCAATTAGAGGTTATCGGCTCCGTCTATTTTAGGTCCGCGATCCAATATATAACGACTAGAAATAACAGTATTACAGGCATTCAAATAATCAATTCTGCACGGCTAGATTCATACGCGCACGGCTATATATAGTGAGTCTATTGCTCTCATGTCGTAAACAGGTAAACTCGTTAGTATCAGTGAATAGACACATTCCTGCTATAGTAATTGTGTGAAGAAAGGAGTGAAAACAGAGGTGGCTTACGTTATGCATGATCTAACTAGGCTACAAACTGTCAGGGACCAGGTGCAGATAAGCGTGATTTGGTATCTATAACCAGGTTGTGAAGCTATGTCATTCTAAAACTGGAAAAGTGACATGTGCTAAGAGCCATGGCCTTTTCGACCTGGTAAGTCAGAATACCGCCACCAAAGTCACCAAACTGTTTATAAGTATCAAGTGTAGACGCTTCGGTTGGTATTAATATAGCTTTGGGTACAATGTGATGAGTAGTTGTTTGATAATTTGCGCTTTAGACACAATATGTAGACATTTTCGACCACGTGTGTCGACGAAAAGTATCATTTGATAAATGATCTGGGCAACCTAGTGGCTATATGTACTACCAATGGCAAGCTAATTTGCTGTAAAATTGGTTAGTAGGCGACGTATAGGTGAAACGGACAGAAGGAGAGAGCTATGAGGAGAAATGTAGGCAGAAAAGCACACAGCGCTCGCCATTTCTATCGCAAGCCGCCAGTGAGTGGAGGGGCTCGCTAATACGTCCGCGCGCTGGATATATATACACGCGCTCGCTGTGGTTGCGTTACTCACTTCTTGATCAACACTCGTTGAAAGATCAACTAGCATCGCTGCCGTCCAGCTACATCTATCATCATGTCTGATACCGTTGCAGCTCCAGTTGCAGCTCCAGCTCCGGCTGCCAAGTCTGCCAAGAGCCCGAAGAAGAAGACCACCAAGCCGAAAACGCCCGCGGCACATCCTAAATACTCGGAGATGGTCAGCCAAGCCGTTGGTACTTTGAAGGAGAGGGGCGGTTCTTCCCGACAGGCCATTCTCAAGTACATCGTCAAGAACTTCAATGTTGGCAAAGACGAGAAGGTTGTCAACCAACATCTGAAGCTGGCTCTGAGAGCTGGTGTTAAGAATGGCGGTTTGAAGCAAGCCAAGGGATCGGGTGCTTCGGGCAGCTTTCGCCTGGGCGAGGTAAAGAATGCGGTCAAGAAGCCGGCCAAGGCAACCAAGCCCAAGGCAGCTGCCAAGAAACCCAAGGCCAAGACTCCAACGAAGAAAGCCAAGACGGCTAAGAGTCCTGCCAAGTCTAAGAAGACGACTGCCAAGCCGAAGAAAACGACTGCCAAGCCAAAGACAGCTGCTGCTGCCAAGCCCAAGAAAGCCGCGGCCAAGCCGAAAAAGGCAGCAGCTAAGCCCAAGAAGGCCGCAGCCAAGCCCAAAAAGGCTGCCGCCAAGCCCAAGAAAGCCGCTGCCACGAAAACAGCAGCCAAGAAATAATTTCTTGTTGTCGTTGGCTAACCAAACGGTCTTTTTCAAGACTACCACACATTCCAAAAAGGAACTGCTGTCGTTGCTTTTCCCCTATGTACACCGTCGCCATTGAATTACCATATAGGTAGGAACTGGGATGTGTGTGTGTTTGCGGGGGGGGGGGGCTCTCTTAGGAATCATTTAATTGTAAATTTACCATGTAGGTATCGTTCGAAAGGTTTGGGTCAGTACATTTATCAGGTACATGTAGTGGGGTGAACAGGCCCAGAACTCTTCAAATCCTCAATATTATAATGAAGTTTGATTTTCTTTCGCGCCCAAGGCTTACTTCATATATTGCGAGATATTATAACGTCGACTTCTCAAATTGAGAGTGGATAATTAATTCGTTGGATAATTCTAAATGTGTGATGATTATTGTGTTGTTGCACCTTTCATGTTTGTTAATTATTTGGGGGGACAATTAAGACGCCTGTTAGAATAATGACACGACAAATTTGGAACCAAAACAACCCTTACATTTATGTACATGATCTATACCAGGGCTCGCCCACATCAAGCCAATGGCGCTGTACCAGGTGGCTTCTCCGAAATTTAAATGTGTAATTCCATTGATTTCACTTCAATCATGTTGTGGCCATAATGCCAATTAAAGGTTATCGGCTCCGTCTATTTTAGGTCCGCGATCCAATATATAACGACCAGAAATAACAGTATTACAGGCATTCAAATAATCAATTCTGCACGGCTAGATTCATACGCGCACGGCTATATATAGTGAGTCTATTGCTCTCATGTCGTAAACAGGTAAACTGGTTAGTATCAGTGAATAGACACATTCCTGCTATAGTAATTGTGTGAAGAAAGGAGTGAAAACAGAGGTGGCTTACGTTATGCATGATCTAACTAGGCTACAAACTGTCAGGGACCAGGTGCAGATAAGCGTGATTTGGTATCTATAACCAGGTTGTGAAGCTATGTCATTCTAAAACTGGAAAAGTGACATGTGCTAATAGCCATGGCCTTTTCGACCTGGTAAGTCAGAATACCGCCACCAAAGTCACCAAACTGTTTATAAGTATCAAGTGTAGACGCTTCGGTTGGTATTAATATAGCTTTGGGTACAATGTGATGAGTAGTTGTTTGATAATTTGCGCTTTAGACACAATATGTAGACATTTTCGACCACGTGTGTCGACGAAAAGTATCATTTGATAAATGATCTGGGCAACCTAGTGGCTATATGTACTACCAATGGCAAGCTAATTTGCTGTAGAATTGGTTAGTAGGCGACGTAAAGGTGAAACGGACAGGAGGAGAGAGCTATGAGGAGAAATGTAGGCAGAAAAGCACACAGCGCTCGCCATTTCTATCGCAAGCCGCCAGTGAGTGGAGGGGCTCGCTAATACGTCCGCGCGCTGGCTATATATACACGCGCTCGCTGTGGTTGCGTTACTCACTTCTTGATCAACACTCGTTGAAAGATCAACTAGCATCGCTGCCGTCCAGCTACATCTATCATCATGTCTGATACCGTTGCAGCTTCAGTTGCAGCTCCAGCTCCGGCTGCCAAGTCTGCCAAGAGCCCGAAGAAGAAGACCACCAAGCCGAAAACGCCCGCGGCACATCCTAAATACTCGGAGATGGTCAGCCAAGCCGTTGGTACTTTGAAGGAGAGGGGCGGTTCTTCCCGACAGGCCATTCTCAAGTACATCGTCAAGAACTTCAATGTTGGCAAAGACGAGAAGGTTGTCAACCAACATCTGAAGCTGGCTCTGAGAGCTGGTGTTAAGAATGGCGGTTTGAAGCAAGCCAAGGGATCGGGTGCTTCGGGCAGCTTTCGCCTGGGCGAGGTAAAGAATGCGGTCAAGAAGCCGGCCAAGGCAACCAAGCCCAAGGCAGCTGCCAAGAAACCCAAGGCCAAGACTCCAACGAAGAAAGCCAAGACGGCTAAGAGTCCTGCCAAGTCTAAGAAGACGACTGCCAAGCCGAAGAAAACGACTGCCAAGCCAAAGACAGCTGCTGCTGCCAAGCCCAAGAAAGCCGCGGCCAAGCCGAAAAAGGCAGCAGCTAAGCCCAAGAAGGCCGCAGCCAAGCCCAAAAAGGCTGCCGCCAAGCCCAAGAAAGCCGCTGCCACGAAAACAGCAGCCAAGAAATAATTTCTTGTTGTCGTTGGCTAACCAAACTGTCTTTTTCAAGACCACCACACATTCCAAAAAGGAACTGCTGTCGTTGCTTTTCCCCTATGTACACCGTCGCCATTGAATTACCATATAGGTAGGAACTGGGATGTGTGTGTGTTTGCGGGGGGGGGGGCTCTCTTAGGAATCATTTAATTGTAAATTTACCATGTAGGTATCGTTCGAAAGGTTTGGGTCAGTACATTTATCAGGTACATGTAGTGGGGTGAACAGGCCCAGAACTCTTCAGATCCTCAATATTATAATGAAGTTTGATTTTCTTTCGCGCCCAAGGCTTACTTCATATATTGCGAGATATTATAACATCGACTTCTCAAATTGAGATTGGATAATTAATTCGTTGGATAATTTTAAATGTGTGATGATTATTGTGTTGTTGCACCTTTCATGTTTGTTAATTATTTGGGGGGACAATTAAGACGCCTGTTAGAATAATGACACGACAAATTTGGAACCAAAACAACCCGTACATTTATGTACATGATCTATACCAGGGCTCGCCCACATCAAGCCAATGGCGCTGTACCAGGTGGCTTCTCCGAAATTTAAATGTGTAATTCCATTGATTTCACTTCAATCATGTTGTGGCCATAATGCCAATTAGAGGTAAACGGCTCCGTCTATTTTAGGTCCGCGATCCAATATATAACGCCTAGAAATAACAGTATTACAGGCATTCAAATAATCAATTCTGCACGGCTAGATTCATACGCGCACGGCTATATATAGTGAGTCTATTGCTCTCATGTCGTAAACAGGTAAACTCGTTAGTATCAGTGAATAGACACATTCCTGCTATAGTAATTGTGTGAAGAAAGGAGTGAAAACAGAGGTGGCTTACGTTATGCATGATCTAACTAGGCTACAAACTGTCAGGGACCAGGTGCAGATAAGCGTGATTTGGTATCTATAACCAGGTTGTGAAGCTATGTCATTCTAAAACTGGAAAAGTGACATGTGCTAATAGCCATGGCCTTTTCGACCTGGTAAGTCAGAATACCGCCACCAAAGTCACCAAACTGTTTATAAGTATCAAGTGTAGACGCTTCGGTTGGTATTAATATAGCTTTGGGTACAATGTGATGAGTAGTTGTTCGATAATTTGCGCTTTAGACACAATATGTAGACATTTTCGACCACGTGTGTCGACGAAAAGTATCATTTGATAAATGATCTGGGCAACCTAGTGGCTATATGTATTACCAATAGAAAGCTAATTTGCTGTAGAATTGGTTAGTAGGCGACGTAAAGGTGAAACGGACAGAAGGAGAGAGCTATGAGGAGAAATGTAGGCAGAAAAGCACACAGCGCTCGCCATTTCTGTCGCAAGCCGCCAGTGAGTGCAGGGGCTCGCTAATACGTCCGCGCGCTGGCTATATATACACGCGCTCGCTGTGGTTGCGTTACTCACTTCTTGATCAACACTCGTTGAAAGATCAACTAGCATCGCTGCCGTCCAGCTACATCTATCATCATGTCTGATACCGTTGCAGCTCCAGTTGCAGCTCCAGCTCCGGCTGCCAAGTCTGCCAAGAGCCCGAAGAAGAAGACCACCAAGCCGAAAACGCCCGCGGCACATCCTAAATACTCGGAGATGGTCAGCCAAGCCGTTGGTACTTTGAAGGAGAGGGGCGGTTCTTCCCGACAGGCCATTCTCAAGTACATCGTCAAGAACTTCAATGTTGGCAAAGACGAGAAGGTTGTCAACCAACATCTGAAGCTGGCTCTGAGAGCTGGTGTTAAGAATGGCGGTTTGAAGCAAGCCAAGGGATCGGGTGCTTCGGGCAGCTTTCGCCTGGGCGAGGTAAAGAATGCGGTCAAGAAGCCGGCCAAGGCAACCAAGCCCAAGGCAGCTGCCAAGAAACCCAAGGCCAAGACTCCAACGAAGAAAGCCAAGACGGCTAAGAGTCCTGCCAAGTCTAAGAAGACGACTGCCAAGCCGAAGAAAACGACTGCCAAGCCAAAGACAGCTGCTGCTGCCAAGCCCAAGAAAGCCGCGGCCAAGCCGAAAAAGGCAGCAGCTAAGCCCAAGAAGGCCGCAGCCAAGCCCAAAAAGGCTGCCGCCAAGCCCAAGAAAGCCGCTGCCACGAAAACAGCAGCCAAGAAATAATTTCTTGTTGTCGTTGGCTAACCAAACGGTCTTTTTCAAGACCACCACACATTCCAAAAAGGAACTGCTGTCGTTGCTTTTCCCCTATGTACACCGTCGCCATTGAATTACCATATAGGTAGGAACTGGGATGTGTGTGTGTTTGGTGGGGGGGGGGGGGCTCTCTTAGGAATCATTTAATTGTAAATTTACCATGTAGGTATCGTTCGAAAGGTTTGGGTCAGTACATTTATCAGGTACATGTAGTGGGGTGAACAGGCCCAAAACTCTTCAGATCCTCAATATTATAATGAAGTTTGATTTTCTTTTGCGGCCAAGGCTTACTTCATATATTGCGAGATATTATAACGTCGCCTTCTCAAATTGAGATTGGATAATTAATTCGTTGGATAATTCTAAATGTGTGATGATTATTGTGTTGTTGCACCTTTCATGTTTGTTAATTATTTGGGGGGACAATTAAGACGCCTGTTAGAATAATGACACGACACGTTTGGAACCAAAACAACCCTTACATTTATGTACATGATCTATACCAGGGCTCGCCCACATCAAGCCAATGGCGCTGTACCAGGTGGCTTCTCCGAAATTTAAATGTGTAATTCCATTGATTTTACTTCAATCATGTTGTGGCCATAATGCCAATTAGAGGTTAGCGGCTCCGTCTATTTTAGGTCCGCGATCCAATATATAACGACTAGAAATAATTAACAGTATTACAGGCATTCGAATAATCAATTCTGCACGGCTAGATTCATACGCGCACGGCTATATATAGTGAGTCTATTGCTCTCATGTCGTAAACAGGTAAACTCGTTAGTATTAGTGAATAGACACATTCCTGCTATAGTAATTGTGTGAAGAAAGGAGTGAAAACAGAGGTGGCTTACGTTATGCATGATCTAACTAGGCTACAAACTGTCAGGGACCAGGTGCAGATAAGCGTGATTTGGTATCTATAACCAGGTTGTGAAGCTATGTCATTCTAAAACTGGAAAAGTGACATGTGCTAATAGCCATGGCCTTTTCGACCTGGTAAGTCAGAATACCGCCACCAAAGTCACCAAACTGTTTATAAGTATCAAGTGTAGACGCTTCGGTTGGTATTAATATAACTTTGGGTACGATGTGATGAGTAGTTGTTTGATAATTTGCGCTTTAGACACAATATGTAGACATTTTCGACCACGTGTGTCGACGAAAAGTATCATTTGATAAATGATCTGGGCAACCTAGTGGCTATATGTATTACCAATGGAAAGCTAATTTGCTGTAGAATTGGTTAGTAGCCGACGTAAAGGTGAAACGGACAGAAGGAGAGGGCTATGAGGAGAAATGTAGGCAGAAAAGCACACAGCGCTCGCCATTTCTGTCGCAAGCCGCCAGTGAGTGGAGGGGCTCGCTAATACGTCCGCGCGCTGGCTATATATATACACGCGCTCGCTGTGGTTGCGTTACTCAACTCAAATAAAAGAGGAAATAAAACTCGTTCGTCAAAACCAATGGCAAGCTGCCACCTCCTCTCTCAACTCTACCTCTGGGAAAGAGTTCTGGGCGACTTTCAACCGCCTCACTGGCAATAAAAAGAAATCCCACAAGACTCACACCCTCAAACTTCCAGACGGCAGTTGCACTAGTAGCAACGAAGAGGCTGCCGATACCTTCGCCACTTCTCTTTCCCACATCCATAATACCCACGAAGGTCCAAACTTCGACGACGACTTTAAAGAGGAAGTTGAAGAATTCGTTCGTAACGAAGCCGATTCGCTAAACCTAAAAACTGACCCCTCAGAAGAGGACGGTGATAACGACCCAGCTGTGGCTCCGATCTCCACCAAGGAGATTGCTGACATAGCAAAAACCCTAAAACTGAAGTCTGCCCCCGGAGAAGACAGGATTTCCTATCTCCTCATTAAAAACTCCCAGATGACACCGTCCAGTCCGTAAAAAACATATATAACGCCTGCCTAACCATAGGTTACTACCCTAAAACGTGGAAATCAGCGATCGGCACCATGATCCCCAAACCCAAAAAGGACCACTCGGTCCCAATAAACTTCCGCCCCATCAGTCTAATAAAGTGCCTAGGCAAACTCTTCGAGAAGATCCTCTCTGCCAGACTAACCTCTCATCTAAACGAGAGAAACTTCTTCAACAAATGGCAGAGAGCCTATCGCAAAAGCATGGAAGCCACCGAACACATATACAGACTCGGCAGTACCGTTAAAAAGTGTCTAACAAACAAATGGTCAGCCGGGGCCATCCTGCTAGATGTGGAAAAAGCGTTCGACTCCGTGTGGCATGACGGCATAAAATATAAACTACTAAAACTGGGTCTGCCCACAAAGCTAACACGAATTCTATCTTCTTTCCTAAACGCCAGAACCATAAAAGTCAGAGTAGGTGATGCCCTATCAGACGAAGTAGTCCTAAACGCCGGTACCCCCCAAGGTTCTGTTCTGAGCCCCCTCTTATTTCTGATCTATGTCAACGACATCCCTAACAACCCCACTAACCGCTCCTCCAAGTCTCAGTTTGCTGACGATTTGGGTCTATGGTCAATTAATAAAAACCCACGATTTATCATGCCCGCCCTCCAGAGAGAGCTGGACGCGCTAGAAGACTGGTGCGCTCTCTGGCGAGTAAAGCTAAATGCCCGTAAAACCCAGTTTATCTTATTTACTAACAAAAGACCACGTAACCTTACCCCACTGCACCTCTATGGCACTAAACTCGAGGGGGTAAAGGAAGTCACGCTTCTGGGAGTTACCATAGATTGTAAGCTTACCATGGCGGGTCACATCAAAAATATCAAGAGCAAGGTCTTCCCTAGGATCGGCCTCATGAGGAGAATCAGAGGCACTAACTGGGGGGCCAACCCACAAACCCTAGTTATGCTATATAAGACCTTCATTCGGCCGGTTATGGAATACGGCAGCGTACTAACTGCCGACCTTCCCCCCTCCAGGCTAAATGAACTCCAGATCCTGGAAAACAGAGCCCTCAGAGTAGCCTTGCGAAAGCCCCTGATCACCAGAGCTAGCACCCTATATGAGCTTGCAGGGATCACCCCCATAAAAGAGAGACTAGCAGAGCTAAAAGCAAAGGCACTCATTCGCTTCGGTCAAAGCGAATTAATGCAAGACTTAGTGCAAGAGCACATCCATTTCAACTAAGAAATGCCCCCCGCTAAACTATCGAAGTCAGTTGAGGCTGGTCAAAAGCTAACTCCCTCCCCTCCGCTACCGACGTCAGCTGAGGCCAGTCGGAAGCTATGCGCCCACCCCCCTCCCCAACCACCCCGCCTCCCACTGCCGATTACAGCAGGGTCTGGTCGGCAGTGACAGGCATAAGGAAATTCCCGTCGCCTTAAAAGACCCCCCCACGTGGCGCCTGAGCCCTTCTAAACAAAAATATCTATAGGCTAAACGGCCCAATCGACAAAAAACCCTCGGCCCGCCCCGACCTCAATCTAAAACCGCTATCCCTCTCCCACCCTCCCTCCTAGTCCACTCCCCCCTCCTGGTCCAACTAACAACTGAGCTGGGGACCCGGTCGGATGGATGGCAAAGAGCGACTTTTCGGAGAAATCCGGCTGTATTCCTTGAGGGACAGCTTGTATATAATATGTTGCACTAACCCATCAATACTTCAGCCACCATCCACCCTGCTATCCGGACGACCACGCCCCCCAAATGACAGAAGCTGGAAGGCCGTCCAGCCTCGCTCCAGGAACTTGACCCGGAATCCCCCTCCCCCCACCACTCAGCTGTGCATGTATATATTGTATATAATTACTATTTATTTTACTCTACCTCCTTGCCATTGATTTTACAATGATTTTACGTACACACTCGCATGACCTGGTAAATCTATTTTTAGACTCACTCGATTAATCACCGACAAAATACCAATTGTATATTACATATTCATTGATACAGACTAAGTCATCTGCAGCACGCTGCAGTTTTTATGTCTAACTCTACCAATTTTATTTAAGGGAGAAAGAACCGTTTGTGGGGGGCAATTGACGCCCTGCTTGGTGGTGGTGTGCTTGGTCAAAACCGCTTTGCTCGTTGCTGCTCGCTACCGGTGTGCTTGGTCAAAAACCGCTTTCTATGCAAGGCAGAAGGAACGGCACGTTATGCTGGGTGCATAACGTTTTAAACACTCCTACTTTTACTCCTCCTGCGACAACAACAACCATGAGAGAAGGCCCATAAACCTGCTTCGGCGCCTTGTGGATGTGGATGCTGTGGCTCCGGATTACCGCTTTCTATGCAAAGCAAAAGGAACGGCACGTTATGCTGTGTGCATAACTTTTAAACACTTTTATTTTTACTCCTCCTGTGCTCTCATCAACCATAAGAGAAGGAAGATAAAGCCACCGATCTCCCCTGGACGCGGTCGCGGGCGCAAAAGGAAACTCCCATCACCACTCACAAAATCGAGGGTCTGAAGAGGTCCGGGTCCTTGCGCCCCAGTACCTGATACTGACTCACCCCTCTCCCCACCTTTCGAACGATAGTCAAAATTTTCCTGCACCCCGCCCCCCCCCCTGCCACATACCGTCGATT